>OZ004705.1:195275639-195749628 GCA_963924515.1 Vespertilio murinus
TCACAGATATAAAAATGGAACTCCCATTTGACCCAGTGATCCCACTTCTAGGAATATATCCAAAGAAACCAGAAACACCAATCAGAAAAAAATATATGGAATTCCTCTTTTGAACACATCCCTTTTCACAGTGAAATAGGTGAGAGTAACGATAACTGAGGAGCATTGGATGCATAAAAAAAGTTTTTAAAAGACAAATAGTTGAAAAGATGACTTGGAAAATAAATGAACTAGGAAAAATATTTTACTAATGTGAAGAATTCAGTGATGAATAAGATGATTTGACATTCTGGGTCACTTTACATATTCCATGAACACTTTTTGGTTTTTAATTTTGAAAGTTTAATGAAAGCAAAATGGTTTTTCCAGAAATTTTCCCAGGATACATCTTGTGATTCTAGAACATTCACTGAATACAACAATCCCATAATGGGAATTTTAGAGGGTGCATGATTGATCTTTAAGAATCACTACCTGTATTAGTGGAATTGATTGGCGACATTGAAATTGGGACTCAAAAGAACTGTTGGCCCAGAAAGGAACTCACTACAGACTGACTCATCTGCCTCTCAGCATAACCATTAAGGCTTGTTGCAGTTTAGGTTCTTACAAGGGTACTTCTTGGATCACATGACCTCACACATCTAGAGGAAATAATGAATAGCATGGACTAGTGAACAAAAATAGACCCAGAGAAAGAGAAGCAGCAAACAGACTCTCAAACCTCAGAGAGAGGGTGGGGGAAGGTGGGGGGAAGAGATCAGCCAGAGGACTTATGTGCATGCACATGGGCCTAGACAGTGGCCGTGGACAGCAGGGTGGGGGTGGGGGTGGGGGCATGTGTGTGTGTGGGGGGGGGGGTTGAAATGGGAATGGGGAGATAAGGACAATTATGTGATACCATAATAAATAAAAAAAACCTTTACATAAATAAAAAGAAATGAATTACTACCTGGTAGTCGTGTAGTAGTTGGTGTCATGGCAGAGAGAACCTGCAAAAGAGGATGCTCTGCAGGCCATTTACATCATCCAAGGGCATCAGAGGAATGGCAGTGGGAGAGCGTTCCTTGTCCTCTCCCTGAAGTTTCAACAAGTTAAACAATTATAATTCAACAAAGAAATCCTCTGTCAACACAGATGCCCGCCTGAGAGGCCCACACATTGGATCACCTAAAGATGGCTCCGGGAATAATCTGGGCAGTGAGAAGTGAGGGATGCACAGGCTGCCAGCAGATACAACCCTGCAGCTGGGAAATGATGGCCGAGGCTGGAAGAGGGGAGACAGCTGGCCTTAGCCAACACTTCCTTTGATCAGGAGGAACAGAGCTGAGGGTGGGTGCAACTCAGTACAGCAAGGGGTGAAGGAGCCAAGTGCCCAGCAGTAGATGTGTGGATAAAACACAATGAAACATTATTCAGCCATAAAAAGGAAGAAATCGTACTATTTACCAAAGTATAGATGGACCCAGAGGATTATTTCCATCATGAGAAATCCCACAGAGATTGATATTTCTGGTTATCATTTCTGGAAAGAAATAAAGATGACCTGATACCCAGACTCACTTGAAGAATATCTCGAATGACTCCGACAAGGAAATGTGCCACTGGGCTCATGATGTGACCAGGTTCATGGCTGGCGGCTGATGCAAGAGAAAGAGAATGTCTTATGGATTATCATACACATATGTCCTCATATGTGTATGAGGGGCTGCACCAGGGCATGAGGGCCAGTGTGGAGGGGAGCAGCCAATGCTTGGGCATGAAACCGAGCTCAGAGCTACCCTCAGTCCTCAGAATATGCCTTTCCTGGCCAGGAGAGATAATAAAATGAGCAATTACCCTCTAACAACTCTCACCTGTATGGACACAAACAAAGTGTGTTTTATGGAAAAAGGAATCACTAGGGACTGGGAAAGTCAATTCCCAGTAACAGGGAGGGAAGCCTTTGGTAAAGTTTCTGAAGAGAAATGGCCAGACTTCTTCAAGGCCTCTTCCCTGGGGAATAATGGCCTCCTATGTCTAAAGCTGATGTAAAAGCTGGATTTCCTCATGTTCCTGTGTATATGCTTGCTCATAGAAAGCAGACTGGGCCCTAGAATCCATTATAGAAGTGACTACCAATAAGAAGATTCCTTAGTAACTGAATGTCATGCCACCTTCAAACAGTTATGTAATCACTCACATGTACAAACAAATAAAAGCACAGTATTTTAAAAACATAAAAATAAATAAGTAAAAAGAAAATTAATATTTGTATTTCATGAGTTTAATACTAAAGTATTCAGGATAAATGCAACTGTGTATTTTTGTGGTTCTTGTTCTTGAAGCATCCTCTGTATTTGGTTAAAGGATGTCTATTTGCATCCATTTCCTTGACAGAATGGAGAAACAATTGTATGAAGAGTAATCTGTTAATAAAGACTGAGTCTGCAGATGGTGCTAACATATATTTTTCACTTTTATTTTTAGTTTGGTTTAGTTTAGTTTAAGGGAAACATGATTTCATTAGTTAGTTGTTGTTTTATTTATCCAGAGAATATAAAATGGAAATATTCCTCTTCACTTTTGTGTTTTATTATTAAAATGGGAAATATCATACTTACCACTGGAAAAAAAAATCCACTATATTTACTCTTTGTAAATGCTAAGTGCTCCTTTAGATGAAATAATAGACAGATTTGTGCCTATTTTCTTTGATATTTTTTTGCCCATCATACAGCATCTGTTTTTTCTGTGACTCTTAACCAACTTACTTTGATGGTCTTAAAGAAAATTGCTGCACAAGTACTGGGTGAAAAAGGAATGAAGATAAACATTTCTGTGTAAGAGTCAATTCAACCTCTTCTTTGCAATAATCAGGTAAAATGAAGATGTTCTCGAATGAAGCCACAGCAACCCAGGATTAAGATAGAGCCGCAGTTGAGAAAACATATTTCCACCCATTTATTTAATTTAAATTATTTAATTTTTTCTTATAACTATTATAAAATATGATTAGGCATAGAAGGATATATTATAACTGGAACAGTCTGCTTTGAACACAGTAAATAGATACCACAACTAGAAATTAAGTGGGTATCAAAGCACAGAAATATTCCCATGCTTTCCAACTAGCTCTTGGTAATTACCGTATTTGCCGGCGTATAAGACGATTTTTTGGCCCTGAAAAATATGCCTCCAAGTGGGGGGTAGTCTTATACGGCGAGTATATAACAAACTCTGTATTTTGAGTGGAAATGTTAGGGGGTCGTCTTATACGCCCAGTCTCTTATATGCCGGCAAATACGGTATTTTTCAGGGCCAAAAATTCATCTTATACACCGGCAAATACGGTACCTGCAATTGACTGGGTTGGAGATATTCAGAAGCTGGTGTGGGTGTGGGGATACATTGGAGAAGGGGGTAGAAACGTGCTAATGTTGAACTGTGCTAAGCTTTATACAAAGGATGAGTGTGACTTTTGAAAACAAAGAAAATTTAAATTTCTGGAGGTTCTGATAACATAGTTTTTTAATCATTTGAGATTATATGTGAGAGAGTGCATTGGGAAGGATGACATTCTATCGAAATGTCACACAGCATTGGTAATAACACCTTCTACTACAGTGTGCATGTTGCCCTAGTCTAGAGCCTTTCTAAAACTTTTCTACTGGGATTAATTTCAACATAAAGGAATTATAATGAAACTAGTGGCCCAGTGCATGAAATTTGTGCACATTAAAAGGGAATTAATTAAAGGATATATTTTAATATTTTTATTTGCCCTTTCTCCATAGAAGTGTCAGAGATGAAAGGAAATTAGTAAAATGTATATGAAAATATCCCTCTGGTCAGAGTCTGGGGCGCTGCAGGACCCAGAGTCAAGTCCCTGCCCATCCATGCGCACCTCAAAATCGCGCAAGACCCACACCAGGTCGACCCCACTCCCATCAATATCCACTCTGCTCAGGGGATGCATCCTCAGTTCTCCTGGTGGCCCTGGCTCTGGGGCGGGGGATGTGGCCTCAGGTCTCCTGGCTAGACTCAGGTCCCCCAGCCTGGGCACGAGGCCATAAGGGTGTGTTCACCATTTGCATATTAGCTCTTTATTATATGGGATGATGGAGAATTACTTCTGTATAATTTTATAATTAGTATAGATGTCAACACGCTAATCAGTTTGTCTCAGTAGTTGGAGCATAGGCCCAAGGACTGCAGGGTTGCAGATTGCATTCTGGTCATGGGCACATACCTCCCTTGAGGGCTCTATTCATGGGTGGGTTTGGGCAAGTGTGGGAGACAGCCAATCCTGTGTCTCTCTCACATCAATACTTCTCGAGATGCAAATCAACACAACAATGCGATACCATCTCACACCTGTCAGAATGGCCAACATCAACAAAACAACAAATGACAAATGTTGGCGAGGTTGTGGAGAAAAAGGAACCCTCATGCACTGCTGGTGGGATTGCAGGTTGGTGCAACCACTGTGGAGATCAGTATGGAGCTTCCTCAAAGAACTTAAAATGGAACTCCCATTTTACCCAGTAATCCCACTACTAGGAATATACCCTAAGAAACCAGAAACACCAATCAGAAAGGATATATGCACCCCTATGTTCATAGCAGCACAATTTACAATAGCTAGGATTTGGAAACAGCCTAGGTGTCCGTCAGCAGATGAATGGATCAGAAAACTATGGTACATCTACACCATGGAATACTATGCGGCCTTAAAAAGGAAGGAATTCTCATCATTTGCAGTAACCTGGTTGGAATTGGAGAGCATCATGCTGAGTGAAAAAAGCCAGTCAATGAAAGAGAAACACCACATGACTTCACTCATTTATGGATATTAAAGAACATTATAAACTAATGAATAGAAAGATAGATATAGAGACAGTAAAACAACAAGCAGACTGTCAAATGACAGAGGGGAGGGGGGTAGGGAGATCTGGGGGAGATAAGAGATCAACCGAAGGACTGGTATGCATGCATATAAGTACAACCAATGGACACAAAACTCTGGGGAGGGAGGGCATCTATGGGAGGGAGGGGCAATGATAAGCTATGTACACATATAATACCTTAATAAATAAAATAAATAAAAAAATTAAAAAAATTAAAAAAGTATGCCATAACATAAGCCATTTTAACAAGGCTTCAGGATACAAAATCAAATTAAAAATCAATTGTATCAAATACTAGCAACAATCAGAAAATAAAATTAAGAAAGCAATTCCATTCATAGTAGCATCAAAAAGAATAAAACACTGAAGAATTTAATAAAACTATGAAGAATTTAATAAAGCTAACTGTTTTATTAAATTAGTGTAAATGGACATTTACATTTCTGGGTTGATAAAAATGTTTTAAAACATGTTGTACAACTATATAAATTTACCAAAAAAAAAATCACCAAATTGTGCATTCACACTGACAAATGTTATGGTATCTTAATTTACCTCAGTGGCACTGATTTAAAATATATAGACAAAAGTGAATTATCTTTCTACTCTCACTAGAAATAAAAATATCTTTATTTTCTCAGAGAAGAGAATATTATACAATTGTCACATAATGAGACAAATATTATTCAGCAAAAGTGTGGAGATAAAGTGTTTTAGAGGTCTGTTAGTCAATTACATAAAAATATTGTTTAATTTTTTTCTGAACTTTGTAATACTTTTTAGCATTAAACATGTTTTATTTTTAAAATAAAAAAATAAATAAAAATACTTCTCTCTCTTTACTCTTCCTTCCTCTTTCTTTCTATATAAATAAATAAGAATAAAATATATATGTACTAATATAGATCTGAAACAAAGGTTACATAAATAAGTATCTACAAAAATAGCATAAATATAAAAATAGGATTATAATAATTGATCCTTTGTACTAAAAGATAATTATACATTTATTGCATAACAAACTTATTTGTTGCATTTCTAATGTATTCCTGCACATAATTTATTTTATTTTCTGAAGTAAACTCAGTGGTTCTGGCTATAACATTAATCATTCACTTATATCTTTGCTGCTAAGATTAAAATACTTCACATTAAACTCAGTACACTTTTTATCTAAAGAACAGGACATTCCCTATTTATCTTTTACATCATGAAATCACTCAACATAAATTTATGTAAATGAGATGCAAGACAATTATGTAAGAACTCCCAGTCCTATTCACCCCATGGGAGAGCTACTGTGACCTCTTTTAGAGTTTTGTGATGGCTCAGTCCTACATATAAGCCCTACAAAATCATAGATATTTGGACTGCTGGTCAAGGTAGAGGGAAAAAAGCCTCTGAGAATAACTCCAAACCCTTAGCCAGAACCAAGTTCTAGTGCAACTCTAAGGGCAAGAATTGGTGGAGCCAAAGAAAAGACTGCCAGTCACCTGGTAAGCATAGAAATGCCTCATCGCCTCACGTGTGTGTGCAGTTTCCAAATTCTTTTGGCTGAAAGATGCTTTCCCTGCTTGCTCTTTGACTCAATATGCTTTTTAAAATTATGCATTCAAGTAGGGTTATTTTTTGTTATTTGTTTGTATATAAATTTTTGACTGAAGGGTTCAGTGGATACTTTTATTTTTGCAGTTTTAAATTTGGTTTTTCGTGATAATTTGTCTGTTACATGTCAGTATATGAACCTAGGAAGTACTAGGTGTATTGATTAATAATGATAGATTTTGAAATCAAAGAAAACACAATAATTTCAAGAGACACATCAGAAGTGCTTTATTCAAAGTAATTTTCATCGCTAGCTACACATTTTCCCCATCTTTCAAGTAATTTATGAACACCATCCCAATAGAACTTTTCTTGTTTTGAGGCAAACCATTCAAAGACCCAATTTTACACTTCTTTTTGTTTTGAAGTTCTGCTCAGAAAGTGTGTGTGCCATTGATCAGAACCAGTGGTCATCTGAGGTAGCAAGGTCTGGTGAATACAGCAAGTGCATTAATACTTCACAGGCAAGATCTATTCATGTGTCTTTAACTGGTTTTGAAGTTTGTGATGGTGCATCATCGTGAAACAAAATTACTTTGCCCTGTCTTCTGAAACATTCTGGTCATTTCATGATCAAAGCATGGTTCAAATTGATTAGTTGTTGTCAGTAGTGATCAGTATTAACATTTTCACCTGGTTTTAGAAGCTCACCATACATCACACCTTCCCACCAAATGCAGAGCATTGTCTTCTTTCCAAAGCGATTTGGCCTTGCAGTTGATGTTGATGGTTGACCTGGATCAACTCATGATTTTGTGAGTTTTGAATTCTCAAAATAAATCCACTTTTCATCACCAGTCAAAATTCGATGCAAAAAAGACTTTCTTTTTTGCCATTGAAGCAACATTTACTGATGACTTTTCGGTTTTCCATTTGTCTTTTGTTCAGTTGATGTGGCACCCATTTTCCTTCCTTTAAAATCATCCCCTTTGCTTGTAAAAGATCGGAAATTATTTGCTGAGCAACAATGAATCTTTCTGCAAATTGTTTTGAGTTTGACATACATCTTCATCCAATAATGCTTGTAATTGTTGGTCTTCAAACTTTTTTGGTTGACCTGGACGTTCCTTGTCTTTCATTCGAAATCATCACATTTAAAGCATTTAAGCCAGTGTTCACATGTATCTTGACATGGGGCATGTTCACTATCAGCTTCCCAAAGTATTCAGCAGCACTTATCATCAAAATAAAATAATGAATTAAAATTTCCCTCAAATGTTATTTTTTGGGGGCATGAAATTGGATATATTTCTTTAAATATATTTTATTGATATTTTACAGAGAGGAAAGCAGAGAGACAGAGAGCTAGAAACATCAATGAGAGAAACATCGACCAGCTGCCTCTTGAACATCCCCTACTGGGGATGTGCCTGCAACAAATGTATATGCCCTTGACCAGAATCGAACCCAGGACCTTTCAGTCCACAGACCGACGCTCTGCACTGAGCCAAATCAGTTTAGGCGAAATTGGATATTTTTAAGTGTAAAAATATATATGATGTTAACAACCTTTACCAAATGTGACATATGAAGTTTTGAAGGCTGTTGTCAATACAACAAAATAGCATACATATCAAATCACATATATATCAACATATGTGTGACTCCACCTATTGAATACACCTATTAACTGGTACACCTATTTTGTATTTTCCTCTTTGCTTTAACTTTAAACGCCTTAATTTTTATAGGCAGAAAAATAAGCACACCAAAACTATCTAAAAACTACTTAGAAATACAATGCATATGTGGAAAAGATGTAAAAATCATAAGCTATGTTTTTAATATATTTTTCATTTTATGACAATATTATTTCACTGAAGATATGTGATTTAATGATTTTATTTTAGATATTAATTTTTACTCTTAATCAAGTTAAGTTGTTTCAAATCCGGGAATTAAAGGAATAAAGTTTCAATAATATCTAAAATTTTTAAAACTAAAAAAAATATACATATAAAAGAAATTTAGATATACATATAAATAGATGGAGAGATATGCATAGCTACACACACACACACACACGCACATATATATATATATATATATATATATATATATATATATACACATTGTTAAATATATCGTACCCCAGTTTTATATTAGTCAGATGCCCAAACTAAATGTGGAATGAACAAGTAGGTGTTTGTTTGTTTGTTAAATATTAAATAAGATACTAAACCTGGATATCACAACTTAGTTATCAGCAGATGGTTCCCTGGTTACTTCCAGGACTCTAAGTGTATGATGTTCAATATATACCTGGGCCAACTATGTGCCTGAGGAGAGGAGGGCAGCAGTTGAAGGGGATTCTAATTCAAGCACCTGTCACTGAGAGAAATCCTCTTGATTTATAAAGGAATCATAATGCCGTTAAACTTTTTTGTTATAGGACAAAAATTACTTTCCAATCTCTGCAAGAACAATGAGAAACATCTGCTGCACACTCAGCATTGCTGGGAACCCTTCTGAAAATTAAGAAAAACGCTTATTTGTAAAGATATGTTTGCCCCATTTTTTAATTGAAGTACTATTCACTGTGGTCAAGACACAGAAACAACCTAGATGTATTTTTTAAATTTATTTTTTTAATCCTAACCCAAGGATATTTATCCAATGATTTTAGAGAGTATGGAGGAAAGAGGGAAAGACAGAAAGAAATATCGATGTGAGAGAAACATATCGATTGGCTGCCTGTTTCATTGAGACAAGGGCCCAGGCCAGGGAGGATCCTTCAACCAAAGTACATGCCCTTCACTAGAAGAAATGCAGAACCCTTCAGCCTGTGGGTTGACACTCTATCCTGGGGACTGAGCCAAACTTCCTGGGGACTTTAGGACTTTTGATGGATGGTTGGATAAAGAAGTGGTACTTATGTACAAAGGAATACTACTTAGCCATATAAATGATGAAATATTGCCATTTTGGCCAACATGGATAGAGCCTGCCAGTAAAGGGCTAAGGGAAATGTCAGCCAGAAGTCTAGAGCCATATAAGTTCACTCATACAGGCTGTCCCAATGACTGTATACACACTTGAACAGCTGAGAGCTCAATTTTGAAAATGAAATGAATTTTAATAAACACTGACTTTATAATTTTTTTAAGCATGTGAATACATTGTTTGGGACGCCCTATGTGTGGCATAAGAAACAGAAAGAACAAATATACAATCAAACAAAAATTCATAGAGGCAGACAATGGCGGTTACCAGAGGGGGGGATGGCAGTTACCAGAGGGGGGATGGATTCGGAGGGAAGATGAAGAGGCTAAAGGGGGTTAAAATATGATGATGGGCCAAAACCGGTTTGGCTCAGTGGTAGAGTGTCGGTCTGCGGACTGAAAGGTCCCAGGTTCGATTCTGGTCAAGGGCATGTACATTGGTTGCGGCACATCCCCGGTAGAGGGTGTGCAAGAGGCAGCTGGTCGATGTTTCTCTTTCATCGACGTTTCTAGCTCTCTATCTCTATCCCTTCCTCTCTGTAAAATATCAATAAAATATTTTTTAAAAAATATGATGATGGAAGGACACTTCTTTGAGTGCCTAGCAAACAATGCAATCCTGTTATATAATAAAATGCTAATATGCAAATTGACCAAATGACTGGTCTCTATGACCCACACTGACCACCAGGGGGCAGAACCTCATTGCAGGAGCTGCCGCTAGGTGGTCAGTGTGCTCCCACAGGGGGAGCCCCACTCATCCAGGAGCCAGGCTCATGGCTGGCGAGTACAACAGCAGTGGTTAGAGCCTCCCCTGTCTTAGCAGCAACACTAGGGATGTCCGACTGACTGCTTAGGCTCCCAAACTGGGAGAGAGTGCAGGCCAGGCTGAGGGAGACCCTCAAGTGCACGAATTTTGTTAACCGTCCTCTAGTATACACACAATGTATTATACAATCGTACACCTGAAGCATCTATAATCTTATGAACCTATGCAACCCCATTGAAGAATGGCCTGGCTGGTGAGCTCTGTGGTTGGAAAACTGATGTGACTCTCTAATTTTGGAGGTACAGAGATGGAAACCGAAAAGAATTCCCAGGTCCTTGTGCTCCTGATCCTTCTCAGCATGCTCTTCTCACAAGTATTGGCCTTTCCTCCTTTGAAAGCACAAGTGCTGAGGTAAGTTCCTTTCAATTGAGACAGTTGAACCTACTGTCTTCACTGAAATCTACAATCAAATTGAAGTTGACATAGTACGGCAAATGAGGCATAGTATAACGTAAAGCATATTTTTAACTGAAACCATGAAACCATGGTACTTGTTTTTAACTTTCCTACTCAAACCAAGCATTGGAAGATTCTGTATTTAAACAGCCAGTAGCTTGAATATAGAGGTGGCACCATTCAGGGGGCAAAGCTTCTAAAGAAGCATTTATTTTTTAAAAAATATTTTCTCCCAGTGGCAGAACACAACTTCAAATAATTCCATATATATATATATATATATATATATATATATATATATATATATGGCATTTGCTTAATTAATACAGAGAGTGCCTTAAACATCACAGAAAGTGGCTAATGTGTTGGATTATTCCTCTTTTCTAATTTTAGGTTTTAGGTTTAGGGGTATATTTGTTTTAATATAATTGTGACAGCAAATGAGTGGGGATTGGAATTCTTTTTTTTAAAAAATATATTTTTTATTGATTTTTCACAGAGAGGAAGAGAGAGGGACAGAGAGTTAGAAACATCGATGAGAGAGAGAATCATCGATCAGCTGCCTCCTGCACACCCCCCCACCAGGGACGCACCCGCAACCCAGGTACATGCCCTTGACCGGAACCGAACCCAGGACCCTCCAGTCCGCAGGCCGACGCTCTATCCACTGAGCCAAACCGGTTCCGGCTGGAATTCCTTTTTATCTGACATTAAGAAATCTAGGAATTTTGGCACATATATCATTTCTTTATGAAACCCTTTGACTTCTTTCCTTCAATTTTCTTAGCAGTGAGATCTCAGAAGACCAGGGACTGAACAGACGCCACTCAGATGGCACATTCACTCACAAGGATTCCAAACATCGAAAAGAGAAGCCTATCAGGGACCACTTGAGAAGAGTGCATGGGAAACCAAGGTAAAGAAACTGATACCTTGCTTTGTTCAGAAATTGTGACTTTCACAATATAAGCTACACATGGAGCCTTACCTCTCTAAATCACTATCTATACTCTGAAGCAGTAATTCTCAACTTTGGCTGCCACAAGACAACTCTGGAGAATTTTATTTTATTTTATATTTTAAAAAATATATATATTTTATTGATATTTTACAGGGAGAAAGGGAGAGAGATAGAGAGCTAGAAACGTCGATGAGAGAGAAACATCGACCAGCTGCCTTTTGCAGACCCCCTACCGGGGATGTGCCCGCAACAAATGTACATGCCCTTGACCAGAATCGAACCCAGGATCTTTCAGTCCGCAGACCGACGCTCTACCACTGAGCCAAACCGGTTTCGGCAACTCTGGAGAATTTTTAAAATATGGTAGTTGGGCCCTACCCAAAACCTAATATCAGGCAATTAGGGTCTCTATAGATGTGGTTCTATACCAAGTATTTCATAAGCCTTCTCATTGGGCTCCATTGAGTCTCCGAGGTAAAAAAAATATTTTTGGTTTTGTGGTCTATATGGTTTCTGCTAGAAATACTCAAATATGCTATTGTAATATGAAAGCAGCTGAAAATAATATGTAAAAGGTATGGGAGTAGCTGTGTTAAAATTAACTTTATTTATAACAATTTAAGATAGAATAGACTACAACCCTGAAAGGATCAAGGAGATTAAAAGGAGACACAAGCTCAGAATGAGTATAATTCATTGTCCAACTTCATCCCTGGTGTTCATGAGAGTCCTCAGTAGTGGGCAGGGTGTCTCGAAAGACACCTGAACAGTTGGTGACTTGTGTCCACTGACTACCCTTCACTTCAAGGTACATGCAAGGGAAGGTTGTGATGCAAGCACATTCATGGTCATAAATGGATAGTTCAGAGCAACATGACCCTTTGTTAAAAAAAAGTTAATCCCTTTTAGCTTCTTATAAAACTATTTATAATAGTTGAAACAGGAATAGCTCAGTGGACAGAGCGTTGGCCTGTGGACTGAAAGGTCCCGGGTTCGATTCTGGTCGAGGGCATGTACATTGGTTGCAGGCATATGTGGGTTGTGTAGGAGGCAGCTGGTCGATGATTCTTTCTCATCGATGTTTCTGGCTCTCTGACCCTCTCTCCCTTTCTCTCTGTAAAAAAATCAATAAAATATATTAAAAGAAACTGTTTATAATAAAAATGTCCTCCATTCCATTATATAGCACAGCAGACAATACAACATGGAAATCACTGTGTTTTTTGTAAATTGTAAGATCATGAGATTACATCTTCCATTCCTATTTTGGCATGTCATTTTGGATAACTTCTTTTCACAAGCAATCTTGTGGGTCAGCCATCTGTGAAAATTACAAATGGGGAATTAGTGACTGGTCACAGGGCCCCTTCCCATCCCAGAGCCTTTCTGCCCATCAGGCCTTTGGAAGATGAGCTCCTGATAGCCCACCACATGCCCTCCTGTCACAGACTGTGGACAAGGGGCACAGAGAAAGAGGTGTTCATCAAATGAGTTGATAAAGGGATGAAATTAAGATGCTTGCCAATGAAAATGTTAAATGCTTCTGTATCATTTCTTTCTTTTTCAGAGTTATGGCAGAAATATTACTCCATGAAGTACCGTATTTTTCGGACCATAAGACGCACCTTTTCTTCACCAAATAGTGGGAGGAAAAGTGCCTGCGTCTTATGGTCCAAGTTGCAGAGCAGCAGCGGGTCCCCCGGGACCTTCCGTGTCCCTGGGGACTGCATATTTGGTGAAGAAAAAGTGCGTCTTATGGTCCGAAAAATACGGTAATTATATTTTGATTTCTTTGCAAGTAATTCAAGAAAACACCGTGAAATAAAAATAAAATGCTGTGTTGTGCATGTTGTAATTTATTTTATTCTAACATATAACTATTATGCTTACATTGCAGATAATATTTATGAATTCCTAAGTTTGTTTTTAAGGAAAATCTAGGAATTCATATGCTGGGTATAATTTCTGTCAAAACATATTGAATAATAAAAGTTCTAGGCTAATTCCAAGTATATGACAATTTTCGGAGGTGTAGTCAACGAGAAAAATTGATCTGTTTCTTTATAGAGCTTCCTTAACTCTTCAGAGAGTACAGGTGATAATGAATGTGTACAAATTTAACTCTTTAGCAGATAGAATTATGTGCCAAATTAATCCCAAAATGTCTCAGAGATTCCTGGCTGATGTTTCTTAGTGACTAGAGTAATGGCCCATGCACTGAAGGGTCTCCAGTTCAATTCCAGGTCAAGGGCAGCTTCCTGGGTTGCAGGCTCAATTCCTGGCCCCAGGCAGGGATGGTAGGGGAGGCAACCAATACATGTCTCTCTCTCTCTCTCTCTCTCTCTCTCTCTCTCTCTCTCTCAAAATCAATGGAAAATGTTGGGTGCGTATTTTATTTATTTTCATTTGAAGCTACAAGTCTATCCAAAACAAAGAAATGACAGAGAAAATGGGAATCAGAAAGACTCAAAACATTCTTGAAAAATCAATATCAATACAGCACAAAGCTTCTTCACTCTGAATTGCTACAATTATACCACATGGCTATCTATTGGTTGTGCTGGTTAATAATGTGGATTTTTTTTCCCAATAGAATGAGTTACACATATATTGATAGATAGGCAATTTGATATGCATGCTAGTTTGTTGTATTGATAACATGCTTGGAAACTACATATGTCAAATTTTCTAAAGGTGTTAACATCATAGATATTTTGTCACTTAAAAATGTTGAATTTCATGCCAAAAAAAGAGCATTTGTGGGAAGTTTTAATTCATTATTTACTTTGAAGAAAAGTGCTACTGAATACTTTGGGAAGCTTATGGTGAATATGCTCCTTCACAAGATACTTGTGAATGCTGGTTTAAGTGCTTTAAAAGTGATGATTTCATATATAATACATTAATTCATAAAGACATTTTTAAAAAGTGATGATTTTGATGTGAAAGACAAAGAACATACAGGTAAACTGAAAAAGTTTGAAGACCAACAGTTACAAGCATAATTGGATGATGTGTGTCAAACTCAAAAACAACTTGCAAAAAGAATAAACTTTGCTCAGCAAATAACATCTGATTGTTTGCAAGCAATGGGAAAGATTTTAAAGAAAAGAAAATGGGTGCAACATCAACTGAACAAAAGACAAAGGAAAACCAAAAAGTCACTAGTAAACTGTTGCTTCAATGGCACAAAATAAAGCCTTTTTTACACCGAATTATGACTGATGATGAAGAGTGGACTTTTCTTGAGAATCCCAAATGCATTGATCCAGGTCAACGATCAACATCGACTGCAAAGCCAAACCTTTTCAGAAAGAAGACAGGAAGGACTGGTGTATTATGAGCTTCTAAAATCAGGTAATACAGTTAATACTGATTGCTACTGAACACAAATAATCAATTTGAACCACGCCTAAATCTTGAAACGATGAGAATGTGCCAGAAGGCACGGCAAAGTAAGTTTGCCTAAATGACGCATCACACACACTACTAAACCAGTTAAAGACACATTAAAGCATATCGCTTGGGAAGTATTAACCAATCTGCTATATTCACCCATCCTTGCTCCTTTGGAATGCCTGTTGTTCTAATTTATGGCACATGCAATTTCCGAGCAGCACTTCAAAATATATGAAGAAGTGGAAAATTGGGTCGCTTACCTAATAGTTTTAGGCACATAGCAGAGGCCAATTTGACTTAAGTGGAGAGAATGATTAAAATATAGAAGCTCTGATGGCATTATTAAATGCCTGAGCATTGACCAATGAGCCAGGAGGTCAGAGTTCTATTTCTGTTCAGGACACATGCCCGCGTAGCGGGCTCGATTCTCAGTGTGCCCTCTGCATGAGGCAGCCAATGGATGATTCTCATCATTGATGTTTCTATCTCTCTCTCCCCACTTTGTCCTCTCTAAAAATCAATAAAGTTATTAATTAAATAATGTATATAATATAAGAGAGATTAGGAAGAGCTAGGCAACATGATCATCATAGGTCAGAGCAAATCATAGCCATTTATTTTGACTGAGATAGGAAAGAATTAATGGAAAAGATTTTGATCATTGACTTTCAGAATAATTGAACTGGTTGAATGATGTGGGTGAGAGTTGCTTTGGGATGGGCATAAGAGAATGGGAGGAGGTATCTACACTATGACATGAACAATCCCTTGAAGTATTTTCCTACCTTGGAAAGCAGATAAAGGGAGGAGGTATCAGGTGGGGAAAGGGATATAAAATAGTTAGTTTTTATATGGAAGAAATATCAAAAACATGTTTATATACTGACAAGAAAGATAAAAAAGGAAAATATTTTGATGCTATTAATGAAGATTTGCTTGAGTGATATCCTTGATAAATGAGAGGACATGGAGGATAACCAGGGAGTTGGCTTGAAATTTGCATGGCACTCTTTAATCAAAGCAATAGGCAGGGTAACTGGGCTTAGGTGTTTGGAAAGACTTAGGAATGGGTAGAAGCTGATGGATTTCCTCTTTGTTACTTTATTTTACTTTTACTTTATTAAGGTAGGTGTTATGTATTTGCCATTATCCCCTCATTTCCTATCCACCCCTCACTCATGCCCAAACCCCCTGGTGTCTGGGTCCATTGGTTAGGCTTCTATGCATTGATACAAGACCTCTGATGGATCTTTCTCCCTTACCCCCTACCTTCCCTCTGAGGTTTGATGGTATGATTAATGCTTCTCTGTCTCTGGATCTGTTTTTGTTCATCAGTTGATGTTCTTTATTATATTTCACAAATGACTGAGATCATGTGATATTTATCTTTCTCTGACTGGCTTATTTCCTTTAGCATAATGCTCCCCAAGCACGCTCAAAGTAACTAATCAATCGAGAGATGCAAATCAAAATGGCAACGCTGTACCATCTCACACCGGTCAGAATAGTTATCATCAACAAATCAACAAAGGACAAGTGCTGGTGAGAATGCAGAGAAAAAGGAACCCTCTTGCACTGCTGGTGGGAATGCAGACTGGTGCAGCCACTGTGGAGAACAGTATGGAGTTTCCTCACAAGTCTAAAAATGGAACTCCCATTTGACCCAGTGATCCCACTTCTAGGAATATATCCAATGAAACTAGAAACACCATTCGGAAAGGATATGAGAATTTGTAATAAAAGAGAATTATATATTTATAAGCACATCAAACATATTTGTTGCATTTCTAATGTATTCGTGCACATATTTTTATTTTTATTTTCTGAAGTAAAGTCAATGGTTCTGGCTACAACATTAGTCATTCACTTATATCTTTGCAGGTAAGATTACAATATTTCACATTAAACTCAGTACCCTTTTATCTAAAGGACAGGACATTTCCTCTTGATCTTTTGCCTCATGAAGTTGCTCACTATAGATTTTCATAAATCAGATATAATGACAATTAAGTAAGAACTCCCAGACCTACTCACCCTGTGGGAGAGCTGCAGTGACCTCTTTCAGAGTTCTGTGATGGCTCAGCCCTGACTACAGGCCTACAAAATGGTGGGATTTGAACTGCTGGTCAAGGTAGAGGAAAAGCAGCTCCTGGCAGCAATACCCAACCCTTAGCCAGAGCCAAGTTCTCGCTCAACTCCAAAGGCCATCCGTTAAGTATCAAAATGGCTCACTTTCTCACATGTGAAGGAAGTGTCTGAATTCTTTGATTCAAAGGTGCTTTCCCTTTAGTTTTTTTTTTTAAATATGCACTCAAGAGCATTTTTGTTTTGTTTTGTTTTTAGCTTATAAAAATATTTTCCCTGAAGCGTTCTGTGTGCACATTGGTTTTTGAGGTTCTAAACATTTATTTATAATAATGAAGTCTCTGTATCATATGTCGGGATTATGAACCTAGCAAGTATATAATTTCCTCTTTATTTTAGGTTAAATTGCCTCAATTTGTACAGTCAGATAGAGAAACATACCATATAGTCCCAAGTTTCTATCTAAACACTACTTAAAAATATAATGTATATGTGGTTTAAAGGTAAAAATCACAAGCTTTGTTTTCAATATATGTCTCTGTTTCTGGCAAAATTATTTCAATGATGTTATATAATTTAATAACATTGATATTCTAATTTTTTTACTTAATTTAGTTTAGTTATTCAACTCCAGGCATTGAAAATATAAGATTTGAGTAATATCTACAGTAGTGTGTACACACACACACACACACACACACACACATATATATATATATATATATATATATATATACATTATTAATAGATTATATCCCAATTTTATGTAAGTCGGAAGCTAAAATTAAATGTACAATAAACAATATGTTTTTTTAAAATTTTTAGATAAGACACTAAACCTACATATCACAACTCAGTTATAAGCAGCTGACCCATAGGATTAATTCCAGAACTGTAAGAGTATGGCATTCAATATATACTTGGGCTGACTGTGTGCCTGGTTAAGGGTGAGCAGAATTTGAAGGGGATTCTAATTCAAGCACCTGCCAGAGAGAAATACTCTTGATTAGAAAGGAAGCATAGAGAAGTTTAACTTTTCTTACAAGATGAAAATTATTTTCCAAACTCTGCATGGACCTTCAAAAACTTCTGCTACACACTCAGAATTACTGGGTATCATACTGAAAATTATGAAAACACTTATTTATAAGCATATGTTTATCGCACTATTATTTACTGTGGTCAAGACATGGAAACAAACCTTATATATCTTGACTAATAATGGTATAAAAATATGTTGGGACAAATATACAGTGGGATTCTAATCAGCCATATGATGATGAAATATTGCCATTTGGGACAACATGGATAGATCCTGAGAGTAAAGGGCTAGGTGAAATGTCAGACAGAAGTCTAGAGCCATCTGATCTCACTTTTTTGGGTGTCCCCCAAAAAAGTATACACACTTAAACAACTGATGGCTCAATTTTGAAAATGAAATGTATTTGAAGAAACACTGCCTTTATAACGATCCAAACTGTGTGTACACTTTCTTTGGGATAGCCTACGTGGCATATAAAACAGAAAGCAACAAGTGAACAAACAAACAAAAAAACTCAAAGAGGCAGACGATAGGATGGTGGTTACTGTAGGGCAAATAGAGTTAGAGGGAGGATGAAGAGGGTAAAAGGGATGAAAAAATATGGTGATGGAAGGAGACTAGCCTTTGAGTACCTAGTAAGCAATGCAATATACAGATATTATAGAATTGTACACATGAAACATATAATCTTATGAACAGATGCCAACCTATTAAGAAAGAAAGAAAGAAAAAAAAAGAAAGAAAGAAAGAAAGAAAGAAAGAAAGAAAGAAAGAAAGAAAGAAAGAAAGAAAGAAGGAAGGAAGGAAGGAAGGAAGGAAGGAAGGAAGGAAGGAAGGAAGGAAGGAAGGAAATGAAATGAAAGGATAAAAGAAAAGGAACAAAGAAAGAAAAATAGCCTGGCTGTTAAGGTCTGTAATTGGAAATCTAATGTGACTTTCTTCCTTTTTGAGGTACAGAGATGGAAACCAAAACGAATTCCCACCTCCTCCTGCCTCTAAACCTTCTCAGCGTGCTCTTCTCACAGACATGGGCCTTGCCTGTTTTGGAAGTGGAAGCGCTGAGGTAATTTCCCTTTCAATTAAGACAGCTGAACCTTCTGTCTTCACTGAAATGAGAATTTCCTCCTCTATGGCCACTATCAGTCTGTTCTCTGTGTCTATGAATCAATTCTATTTTGCTTCTTCCATTTAATTTGTCCATTAGATGCCACATGTAAATGACATCATATGATATTTGTGGCAGCCTGACTGTAATTTAAAAATATTAATTAAATTAAAAGGAAGTAGTTGCTTAATGTTATTTTGGACAACCCAAATTTTAAAATGATACAGAATTTTTCATATTAGGTTGGTACGCTAAACAAGATTTTTCACATAAGGTCAACTGGATTGTTCCTTTGTAACATCTCTAATTTGAAATTGTATTCATACATAAGATTAAAAACTGAAGTCTCCACCAAATTCATTCACTGTGTGTGATTATTCACCAACAGGGTCATTCTTTGGCCTTGATCAATATAAAGAAACTAGAGGCCCAGTGCACAAAATTTGTGGAAAGGGGGGAGTGTCCTACAGCCCAGGCTGTATCCTCTCCAATCTGGGACCCCTCTAGGGATGTCCGACTGCCTATTTAGGCACCATTGCCTACAGAGATCGAGCCGAAATGGGCAGTTGGACATCCCTCTCAACAACTCCAGGACTGTCGGCTCCCAACTGCTTGCCTGCCTGCCTTCCTGAGCTCTGAACCACCAATCAGCACCTGCCAAATACCCTAACACCCCAATTCCTAAGACCCTCGGTCCCTAATCACCAATCAGCGTGTGCTGAGTACCCTAAGCCCCATCCCATATCCTCCCCTTAAAGTAGACCCCTGGGTGTCTTATGGCCTCTTCCTCTCTTTCTCTCCAGGAAGCAGCAGGCTGAGGTACCCTCCCTCCAATACAAGCCTGTGTCCTGGCATCCCAGTCTCAGCCACCCTCTTTAATTGATCTATCAAAGATATGAGTTGTTTTTGTTTGTTTGTTTGTTTTCAGAAAGTCAGTAAAGCCAGAATCTACCTGCGGGGTATTAAATATTGAAGCACAATAAGTAGGAAATGGGTGCTCTCTCTCTATCTCTCTTTATTGTGATTATTATTGTGTAGATGTCAGGGAGAATTCAGGTTTGTAAGAATAGTAACCTGACTCTCTTTGCTCAATAGGTTAGATTTTGTAAGGATAATTTCAGCTCCTTTAAGGTTAAAAAGCAAATCATAATTAATAACTAACATCATGGATAATTTTTCAGTCCCAAGAGAAATTCACAAAGTACAGACAAGAGCATAGGTTACACATCAACATTCCTTCAGATGTGTTCTCATCTTAGCGCCTTCAACATGCACAATTTTCTCTTCCTGGTCTGCAGTGGTTAAGACAAATCCTTAGGAGTCAGAAAGATGATTCAAAAATAAACTCTTTGGAACAAAGCCGATGGCAAGTTTCCAGTGGTGAGAATATCTGTGCATTCTTATCCTATTCCTACAGCCATCGTCCAGCTATTTCAGGAGGTAAGAGTTGCTTGGTAAGAAGTATCCTAGACTTGAGCACAGAGAGACCTCATGTAAGAATGACACTCCTACTGAGAGGAAACTGTGGACCAGGAATTGGCATAACATATGCTTGCAGGGTTCTGATTGCTTAAATGAAAATGCCACAGTGAGTAAAGCTTTGATCTCCTAGTTTCCTCACACATATTCCTTCCCTCGGTCCAGATATAAAATGGAGGAGACTGACCCTCACCACATAGTGAGAAAAGTGGCTTTCCTATTGAGGTCAAGCCAGGCTGCTCTTATTGCTTTAAGGTTTCAGCTGATGATAACTGCTAGCATCTTATTTAATTTTTGTGTAGAAAAATGGTACCTACTTACAGAAAATATTGTTATTTTGAAAAAGTGTGTTCCTTGAAACATAGCAAGCTTCATACAATAAAAGTCAAGTTAAGCTTCTTTTACCCTGTTTCCCCGAAAATAAGACAGTGTTTTATATTACTTTATGCTCCCAACGATGCGCTAGGTCTTATTTTCAGGGATGTCTTATTTTTCCATGAAGAAGAATATGGTACACATTTATTGTTAAATGAAAATAAAGGAAATTTATTACCTGTACATGGTACGGTAGTACAGTAGTTGTCAATACAAACCAGACAAACTGTGGATCCTAGTTTGCTAGGATTAAACTAGGATTAAACTAGGATTAAATTACAGTAGCATACTCAAATTTAAAGCTAGCACGAATATGTAAAGGAAATGGGAACAGATGTGTTACAATAAAACCTTACTTCTAAAACATAAAGGTTCGCTAGACTACAACTCTAAAGGGTTGAAGAAGATAACAGGAGACCCAAGGTCAGAATGAGTATAATTCATTGTCCAACTTCAGCCCTGGTGATCATGAGAGTACTCAGTAGTGGGCAGGGTGTCTGCAAATTCACCTACACAATTGGATACTTGTGTCCACTGAGTACCCTTCAATTCTAAGAGACATACATGGTCAGGGGTGTGGCACGTGCCCATTCATGTTCATAAGTGGGTAGTCCAGAGAAGTGAATCCCTTTGCTCAGAAAAGTAAGGTAATCTCATTTAGCTTCTTGAAAAACTGTTTATAAGTAGGCATCTCCTTCCATTATACAGCATAGCAGACACTAAAACTCAGAAGAGGACTAACCACTCTGTGCTTTGTAAATAGTAAGATTATTTATGGGATTTCATCTTCCTTTCTTGTTTTTAATATGTAGTTTTAGACACATTATTTTTTTACCAAAAATCTTTTGGGTCAACTGTTGTGAAATTGCAAATGGGGAATTATTGACTGGTCAGAGGGCACCTTTCTGTCTATCCGTCCTTTGGAAGGTGTGCTCCTGAAATCCCACAACATACTCTGCTGTCGGAAATTGTGAATAAGGGGCAAAGAGAAAGAGAAGTTTTTCAAGTAAGGGGATGAGTGGATGAAATTAAGATGCTGTCAATGATGATATGGATATGCTTACATTCCAATTCTTTCTTTTTCAGGTTTATAGAAGAAAAATGATTAGATGAAGTAATTGTAACTTGATTTCTATGGAAGCAATTCAAGAAAAAAATCTTCAAATAAAATAATACCAAATAAAATCCTGTGTTGTGTATATTGTTATTTATGTTATACTGACATACAACTATTATGTTTCCATTGAAGATACTATGTTAGAATTCCTAAGTTTGTCTTTAACTAAGGAAAAATCTTAAAATTTCATATGCTGTACACATTTTCTGTCAAATCATATATAACAAGAGGCCCAGTGCATGAATCTGTGCATGGGTGGGGTCCAGCCAGCCCTGCCCTCATCAGGGTCTATTGGGGTGGGCCAACCTGGAGGAGGAGCCGCAGGAGGCTGGACAGCCAGCCAGCCCTCAGCAGTGCATGTCATAGCAGCTGGTTGTGGCAGTCACTCATGTCTCTTAGGGTTTTATTTAGAGAGATAGTAAAAATACTAGGCTAATTGCAATTATATGAGGATTTTCAGAAGTGTAGTCACTGAGCAAAATTGATCTGTTTATTTGTGAAGCTCCTAAACAATTCAGATAGTTCAGCTGATATTCTAGTAGATAGAAATAGAATTGGTCTGTTTATTTATGGAGCTCCTTAACAATTCAGATAGTACAGCTGATAATCTAGTAGACAGAAATTGAGTTCTGTGCCAAATTAATCCCAAAATGTCTCAGAGATCCCTGGCTGGTATTTCTCAGTGACTAGAGTAATGGCGCATGCACTGAAGGGTCTCTGGTTCAATTCCAGGTCAAGGGCAGGTTCCTGAGTTATAGGTTCAATTTCAGGCCCCAGTCAGGGGCAGGTAGAGGGGAGCCTCTCTCTTTCTGTCTCTTTCTCTCTCTTCCTCTCCCCATTTGTCACTATCTCCCACTCTCTCTAAAAGTTAATGGAAAATATATTCTCAGGGAGAATTAACAAAGAAAAAAATTTCTCAGAGAATACCAACAAAGACAAAAGTCATTCTTAAAAATATGCATTTTCACATATTTAGACAAACTTTATTTTCAGTGGGTTTTAACATCTCTCACATTTGGATTTCTAAATGCCAATGGCTCTGATTCTTTCTTAAATTTACTGTTGAAACTACTACTGGTGTTCTCTTTTTGTTTCTCTATTGATAACACTCCTGCCTAGTATCCACCCCTCCCCATGCCTTCAGTTTATATATATATATATATTTGTTTGTTATTTCTGGTTATCATTTCTGGAAAGAAATAAAGATGACCAGATATCCAGAATCACTTGAAGAATATCTTGAATGACTCCAACAAGGAAATGTGCCACTGGGCTCATGGTGTGACCAGGTTCATGGCTGGCTACTGATGCAAGACAAAGAGAATGTTCTATGGATATTGTATGAGGGGCTGCACCAGGGCATGAGGGCCAGTGTGCAGAGGAGCAGCCATTGTGTGGGCATGAAGCCGAGCTCAGAGCTGCCCTCAGTCCTCAGAATATGCCCTTCTCATCCAGGAGAGATAACAAAATGAGCAATTACCCTCTAACAACTCTCACCTGAATGGACTCAAGCAAAGTGTGTTTTATGGGAAAAGGAATCACTGGGGGCTGGGAAAGTCAATTCCCAGTAACAGGAAGGGAAGCCTTTGGTAAAGTTTCTGAAGAGAAATGGCCAGACTTCTTCAAGGCCTCTTCCCCGGGCAATAATGGCCTCCTATGTCTAAAGCTGATGTGAATGCTGGATTTCCTGATGTTCTTTTGTACAGGCCTGCTCATACAAAGCAGACTGGGCACTACAATCCATTATAGAAGTAACTACCAATAAGAAAGGTCCTTAGTTACGGAAGGCCATGCCACCTTAAACAGTTATATAATCGCTCAAATGTACAAACTAACAGAAACACAATATTTTAAAAACATAAAAATAAAAAAGAAGGAAATTCACATTTGTATTTCATGAGTTAAATACTAAAGTGTTCAGGATAATGCAACTATCTATTTTTGTGGTTCTTTTACTTGAAGCATCCTCTATATTTGATTAAATGATCTTTATTTGCATCCACTTCCTTGAAAGAATGGAGAAACAATTGTATGTAAACTAATCTGTGAATAAAGACCGAATCTGTAGATATTGCTGTAATTCCTTTATAAATTCAGTTTTCTTTTTAGTTTTATTTTAGGTTTCATTCATTTCTTTTAGTTTAGTTTATTTGAATTTAAGTGAAACATGGTTCCATTATTTAGTTTCTTTTTATCCAGAGATAATAAAATAAATTTTTTTCTCTTTACTTTTGTGTTTTATTATTAAAATTAGAAATATTATACTTAAACTCAAGATAAATTCCACTGTATTTAATCTTTGTGAATGTAAAGTGCTTCCTTAGGTGAAATCATATTCAATTTTGTATTTTATTATTACAATTGGAAACATTATATTTAAATACTGGAAAAAATCCACTGTATTTACTTATTGTGAATGCTTAGTGCTCCTTTTAGAGAAATAATACTCACATTTGTGTTTTTCTTAACTTTATTTATTTATTTATTTGTTCATTGTTTATTTATTTATTTATTTATTGCTTATCACTCAGATTCAGTTTTTGTGACTATCAAAAAATTTTCTGTTGATAGTCTTAAATAATATTGCAGCACAGAGAACTGTGCGATAAAGGGATAATGACAAAAAAATGTCCACATTAGAATCATTTCAAACTCTCCTATGTTATAATTAGGTAAAATAAAGACTTTCTGGAAGAAAGCCACAGGAACCCAGGCTTAAGACAGAGCTGTCATTGGGTAAACAAATTTCCAGCCATTTTTATTTTTATATTATTTAATTTTTCTCATAACTATTATAAAATATGATTCGGCACTTTTACCAATCAGTCTGCTTTGAACAAAGCAAATGGACACGACAACTAGAAGTTAAATGGGTTTCAAAGCACTTCACCCATGCTTTCCAACTGGCTTTAGGCAACCGCGTACAAATGACTGGGGTTGGATCTGTTCAAAAGGTGGTGTGGGTGTGGGTGTGTGGGGAATGGGGGAGGAACAGGGTAATGCTGCACTGTGCAAAGTTTTATAAAAGGATGAGTATGACGTCTTTTTTTTTTTTTAAAAAAAAGAAAAGTTGAATTTATCGAGGTGTAAGTCCTGGTGTCTTAGCTTTTAATCATTTGAGATGATGTGTGGGGGAGGGCATTGGGAAGGATGACATTCTATAGAAGTGTCACACGGCAGTGGTACTACCACATTCTTCTACCCTGTGCATGCTGCCCTAGCTGGAGCCTTTCTGAAATGTTTACCCTGGGATTAATTTCAACATAAAGGAACTGTAATAAAATGATGGAGGATGACTTCTCTGTGTTTAAAATCAGTACAGATGTCAACACGCTAGCCGGTTTGTCTCAGTGGTTAGAGCATAAGCCCGAGGACTACAGGGTTGTAGATTCCATTCTGGTCATGGATACACACCTCCTTTGAGGATTCAACTCATGGGTAGGTCTGGGCAAGTGTGGGAGACAGCCAATACTTGTGTCTCTCTTACATCAATACTTCTCTCTCTGTGTTTCCCTCTTCCTTCCTCTGTATAAATAAATAACTAAATTCATAAGAACAAAAATAAAAGGATCTTTTGTAGATCCTGATTTATATATCAAAATGATAACATAAATCAGGATCTACAAAAATAGCATAAAAATAAAAATGGCTTTAGATGAATTGATCCTTTATAATAAAAGAGAATTATACATTTATAAGCACATCAAACGTATTTGTTGCATTTCTAATATATTCCTGCACATAATCATTTTTTTATTTTTCAAAGTAAATTCAATGTTTGTGGCTACAACATTAGTCATTCACTTATGTCTTTGCAGGTAAGATTACAATATTTCACATTAAACTCAGTACTCTTTTATCTAAAGGACAGGACATTTCCTCTTGATCTTTTGTATCATGAAGTTGCTCACTATAGATTTTCATAAATCAGATATAATGACAATTAAGTAAGAACTCCCAGACCTACTCACCCTGTGGGAGAGCTGCTGTGACCTCTTTCAGAGTTCTGTGATGGCTCAGCCCTGAGTACAGGCCTATAAAACGATGGGATTTTAACTGTTGGTCAAGGTAGAGGAAAAGCACCTCCTGGCAGCAATACACAACCCTTAGCCAGAGCCAAGTTCTAGTTCAACTCCAAAGGCCAGAACTGGTGGAGCCAAAGGGAAGACTCTCAGGCACCAGGTAAGTATCAAAATGCCTCAGTTTCTCACATGTAAAGGAAGTTGCTAAATTCTTTGATTCAACAGTGCTTTCCCTGCTTCCTCTTTGAATAAGCAGTGTTTTTAAAAAATACAAATCAAGAGCATTCTTTTGTTTGTTTGTTTTTAGCTTATAAAAATATATTGACTGAAGGGTTCTGTGAGCATATTGGTTTTTGAGGTTTTAAAATTGTTTTTATGGCCAAAACCTGTTTGGCTCAGTGGATAGAGCATTGGCCTGCAGACTGAAAGGTCTGTGGTTCAATTGAGGTCAAGGGCATGTACCTTGGTTGCAGGCACATCCCCAGTAGAGGGTGTGCAAGAGGCAGCTGATTGATGATTCTCTCTCATTGATGTCTCTAACTCTCTATCCCTCTCTCTTCCTCTCTGTAAAAAATCAATAAAATATATTTTAAAAATTGTTTTTATAGTAATGAATTTTCTCTATCATATGTTAGGTTTATGAACCTAGCAAGTATATAATTTCCTATTTATTTTAAGATAAAATGCCTCAATTTGTACAGTCAGATAGAGAAACATACCATATAGTCCCAAGCTTCTATCTATACACTACTTAAAAATATAATGTATATGTGGTTTAAAGCTAAAAAATTCACAAGCTTTGTTTTTAAAAATATATATTTTATTGATTTTTTACAGAGAGGAAGGAAGAGAGATAGAGAGCTAGAAACATCGATGAGAGATGAGAGAGAAACATCGACCAGCTGCCTCTTGCACACCCCCCACCGGGGATGTGCCTGCAACCAAGGTACATGCCCTTGACCGGAATCGAACTCGGGACCTTTCAGTCCGCTTACCGATGCTCTACCACTGAGCCAAACCGGTTTCGGCACAAGCTTTGTTTTTAATATGTTTCTGTTTCTGGCAAAATTATTTCAATGATGATATGTAATTTAATAATATTGATATACTAATTGTTTATACTTAATTTAGTTAAGTTGTTCAACTCCAGGCATTAAAAATATAAGGTTTGAATAATATCTACAATTAAAAGATGAAAAAAATGTACATACAAAACCATTTTTATATACATTTAAATATGCATATATATATACACACAAATACAGACACACACACACAAACACACACACACACACACACACACACATATATATATATTTACATTATTAATAAATTATATCCCAATTTTATGTAAGTCAGAAGCTAAAATTAAATGTAGAACAAACAATATGGTTTTTTAAACTTTTAATCAAGACACTAAATCAGAGGTGGGCAAACTTTTTGATTTGAGGGCCACAATGGGTTCTTAAACTGGACCGGAGGGCCGGAACAAAAGCATGGATGGAGTGTTTGTGTGAACTAAAATAAATTCAAAGTAAACATCATTACATAAAAGGGTACAATCTTTTTTTTATTATTATTTCAATAGTTTAGAACAGCCGAACAGGCCGGAAAGAAGGAAGGGAAAGAAAAATGGCCTGGCTAGTGAGGTCTGTGGTTAGAAATCTAATGTGAATTTCTTCCTTTTGGGGCACAGAGATGGAAACCAAAAAGAATTCCCAGCTCCTCCTGCCCCTGATCCTTCTCAACTTGCTCTTCTCACAAACATGGGCTTTGCCTGTTTTGGAAGTGGAAGAACTGAGGTAATTTCCCTTTTATTTTATTTATTTTATTTTTATTTTTAAATATGTATATTTTATTGATATTTTACAGAGAGGAAGGGAGAGAGATAGCGAGCTAGAAACGTCGATGAGAGAGAAACATCCACCAGCTGCCTCTTGCACACCCGCTACCAGGGATGTGCCCACAACCAATGTACATGCCCTTGACCAGAATCGAACCCGGGACCTTTCAGTCTGCAGGCCGACACTCTACCACTGAGCTAAACCAATTTCGGCGGTAATTTCCCTTTTAATTCAGACAGTTGAACCTTCTATCTTCACTGAAATGAGAATTTCCTCTCCTATGGCCACTATCAGTCTGTTCTCTGTGTCTGTGAATCAGTTCTATTTTGTTTCTTCATTTAATTTGTCCTTTAGATTCCATATGTAAATGAAATCATATGGTATTTGTGGCAGCCTGACTATAATTTAAAAATATAAATTAAAATAAAAGGAAGTAGTGACTTAATGATATTGTGGACAACCCAAATTTTAAAATGATACAGAATTTTTTAAAATATTAGGTTAATATGCTAAACAAGATTCTTCACATAAGGTTAACTAGATTATTTCTTCTTAACATCTCTCACTTGAAATTGTATTCATACAGAAGATTAAAAACTGGAAGTCCCCACCAAATTCATTGAATGTGTATAATTATTCACCAATGGGGCAATTCTTTGGCCTTGATCAATATAAAGAAACTAGAGACCCAGTGTATGAAATTTGTTGAAAAGGGAGGAGTGTCCCACAGTCCAGTCTATACCCTCTCCAATACGGAACCCCAACTGCTCATTTAGGCACCGTTGCCTACTGAGATCTGGCCAAAATGGGCAGTTGGACATCCCTTTCACAATCCAGGACTGCGGGCTCCCAACTGCTCGCCAGTCTGCCGTCCTCATTGCGCCTAACCTCTCCTGCCTGCTAGCCTGATCACCCCTTAACCACTTCCCTTCCAGCCTGATTGATGTCTAACTGTTCCCCTACCAGCCTGTTTGCCCCCAACGTTCTTCCTGTGCCAGCCTGGTCACCCCTAACTGCTCTCCCCTGCAAGTTTTATCACCCCAAACTGCCCTCTGTTGCAGGCCTGGACTCCCAACTACCCTCCCCTGCTGGCCAACTTGTGATGACCATCTTGTGTCCACATGTGGCCAGCCATCTTGTGTGTTGGAGTGATGGTCAGTCTACATATTATTCTTTTATTATATAGGATAGAGGCCTGGTGCATGGGTGGGGGGCAGCTGGTTTGCCCTGAAGGGTGTCCTGGATCAGGTTGGGGGTTCCCTTGGGAGTGGGGTGGCCTGGCAAGAGGCCTATGGTGGTTTTCAGGCTGACCACGCCCCCAAGCAACCCAAGTGGAAACCCTGGTATCTGGGGGTTATTTATCTTTTATAATTGAAACTTTGTAGCCTGGAGCAGAGCCAAGCCTCCTACTTGCTCTTAGGCTGCAGCCATTGCTGTAGGAATTTATTTATCTTCTATAATTGAAATTTATAGCCTTAAATGGAGGTGTTGGTTGCCCAGGGCTGCAGAAACTGGGCTTCCTCCATTGCCAGTGGCAACCCTAGCCTCCTGGTTTCTGCAGCTCTGTGCTGCTGCCATTTCTGTTAGAATTTATTTATCTTCTATAATTGAAACTTTGTACCCTTGAGTGGAAGCCTGTGTGTGGAAAGCTTGGCTTCCTCCATCACTAGGACAACCCAAACCTCTCCCCTGCCTGCATTAGGAAATATGACTTTGTATTAATATGCTCACTGGCTTCTCAGACACTTATGTGTTCTGGGTAACAATTATTTGTAAATCTACAATCTAACAGAAGTAGTCAAAGTGAAAAATAAATAAGACATAGCATAAAGTGAAATAAATTTTAAGGTAAATCATACTATTCATTTTTAAGTTTTCTTCTCATCCAAAGTTTTAGAAGGTTCCTTGTTTAAATGGCCAATAGCTGAATATTGAAATGGTGCCATTCAGGTGGCACAGCTTCTAAAGGAGCATTTATTTTTAAAGAATATTTCCTCCCAGTGGTAGATCACAACTATAAATAGTTCCATATATATATATATATATATATATATATATATATATATATATATATATATAAAGCTTTTGCTTAGTTAGTACTGAATGTTCCCGGAACATCCCAGAAAATGCCTGATGTGTTGGGTTATTCCTCTTTCCCAATTTATGGCTTAGAGGTATATTTGTTGTAGTATAATTGTGATATAAAATGAGGGGGGGGTGGAATTACTTTTTAGCTGCCATCAAGAAATTGCCAACTTTTGGAACACATATAATTTTTTAAATAAAATATTTTGTTTGCTCTCCTGCATTTTTCTTAGCAATGATGTCTCAGAAGACCAGGGAACATTCAAACGCGAGGCAGAAGAAATTTTCCATAATGGCTATACCCGCGAACAACAACTAAAGGCAGTGAATGATTATTTGGCGCAAGTGTATAAGACTAAGAGGTAAAGAATTAGCAAGCTTGCTAAATTCAGAAATTATAAATGACATTCAAAATATAAGCTACAAATGAACAAAAATAGATCCAGAGACAAATGGCAGAGGTGGTGATGGGGTTAGAGCACACTCAAAGGACTTGTTGTATGCATGCGTATTACTATAACCAATGGACACAGACATTGGGGCAATGATGGCTTACCCTGGTGGGAATGTCTGATGGCGGGGGATGGGTCTGTGTGAGGGAAAAGGAAACATGGAAAACTTTAGACAATAAATAAATATTTTTAAAAAAATACATGCTACATATGGAGCCTTACCTCTCTCCCTATCTCTCTCACTATACTCTGAAGCAGTAATTCTCAACCTTAGCTGCCATGAGACAACCCCAGAAAAAATTTTAAAATACCATGTTTGGACCTTACTCAAAACTCATTTCAATTCCTTTATTTTACCAAATGAAGATATGAGGTGTTTTTTTTGTTTTTGTTTTTTTTTTTTTTGGTTTTCAGAAAGTCAGTAAGGCCTGAGTCTCCCTGGGGTGTGTAGATATTTGAGCACAATAAGTAGGAAATGGGTGCTCTCTATCTCTCTTTATTGTGATTATTATTGTGTAGACTTTAGGGAAAATTCAGGTTGGGTAAGAATAGATAAAGTGACTCTCTTTGCTCAATAGGTTAGTTTTGTAAGTTTCATTTAAGCTTCTTTAAGGTTAAAAAGCAAATCATAGGTAATAACTAACTTCACGGATAATTACTTAGCTTAGCTTCCAGAGAACCTCACAAAGTACAGACATGAGCATAGGTTACACATCATCATTCCTTTAGATGTTTTGTCATCTAAGAGCCTTCAACATGCACAATTTTCTCTTCCTGGTCTGCAGTGGTTAAGACAAATCCTTAGGAGTCAGAAAGATGATTCAAAAATAAACTCTTTGGAACAAAGCCGAAGACAAGTTTCCAGTGGTGAGTATATCCCTGCATTCTTATCCTATTCCTACAGCCATCGTCCAGCTATTTCAGGAGGTCAGAGTTGCTTGGTAAGAAGTATCCTAGACTTGAGCTCAGAGAGACCTCATGTAAGAATGACACTCCGACTGAGAGTAAACTGTGGACCAGTAATTGGTATAACATATGCTTGCAGGGTTCTGATTGCTTAAAGGAGAAATGTCACAATGAGTAAACAGCTTTCACCTCCTAGTTTACTCACACATATTCCTTCCCTCGGTGCAGATATAAAATGGAGGAGACTGACCCTCACCACATACTGAGAAAAGTGGTTTTCCTATTGAGCTCAAGCCAGGCTGCTCTTATTGCTTTAAGGTTTCATCTGATGATAACTGCTAGCATCTTAATTAATTTTTGTGTAGGGAAATGGCACCTATTTACAGAAAATATTGTTATTTTGAAAAAGTGTATTCCTTGAAACATTGCAAGCTTCATACAATAAAAGTCAAGTTCAGCTTCTTTTACCTATATGTGATTGTAGAAACTATGACTCCAATAGTGGTGACTGTAAAAGAATCTTTGAGTAGAAAAAACACAAATAGGTTGTTTTGTCTTTGTTAAGTTATAAACTTGTTATCACAATTAATTTTATATATGCACATCATATTTCTTTTCTGAGTACATAAACATTTACATTAGCTAATAAAATACGTTTTTGAAATTTGTCTTAGTAAAATTTCATGTTACTGAAGCTGGAATTTTAGGGAGACATAGGCAGGCTCAGGGATTTTTTAGAATTGGGGCCCAGGAAAAGCACAGGGCCACAGATTGGGAGAAAGTACATTTTCATAACAAGGAAGCCTGGGTATACTTCCATAAGACAAGACAAGAGGGGAGCAAGAAGTGTATTTCCATAAGACAAGGGACTAGGAACTAGCCAAGAGAGCCCAAAGGGGACAGGAAAACAACAAGAGAGGAGGGGGAGAACCTCATATGTGCTATCTGAGGTTCAAGCTTTGAATTTAGGAGTTACCATAGTAACCAACTCTAAAGGGAATATTGACCAATCAGAGGGGATATCAGGCTCCAGGTTCTGCAGCCTAGAGAAGCCATAGGGAAGGGGAAGCCAGTGGGACCCTTCCCCTCCCCACATGGGGGTCAGGTCTGAGGGACCCTTTTCCCCTCCCTAGTTGGGAGTCAGTTCTGTGGGACTCTTCCCTCTCCCCGCGTAGGATTCTGTACTGGTTCTTCAATCAATTTCTGCCTTTGCTATACCACTCTCTGTCCATGGATTCATTCTTTGATTCCTGTGGACAAAGAATCTGGGTTCCAGTCTAAAAATGTGCTTTCATTATCACTACCTATGTCAGAGATGCTCAAATTTGTCTCTAAAGGCTCTAGAAAAAATATTTTTAGTTTTATCAATGTGTTTGTTGTTTAAGATACTCAAAAATGCTACTATATTATAAGAGTAAGCGCAAATAATATGTTAAAGAAATGGGAACGGATGTGTTACAATAAAACCTTACTTCTAAAACATGAAGGTTGACTAGACTACAACCCTAAAGGGGTCAAGAAGATTAACGGAGACCCAAGCTCAGAATGAGTATAATTCATTGTCCAACTTCATCCCTGGTGTTCATGAGAGCCCTCAGTAGTGGGCAGGGTGTCTGTGAAGACACCAGTACAACTGGTGACTTATGTCCACTCACTACCCTTCACTTCTAAGGGACATACATGTTCAGGGGTGTGGCATGTGTCCATTCATGGTCATAAGTGGGTATTCCAGAGAAATGAATCCCTTTGCTCAGAAAAGAAAGGTAATCTCATTTAGCTTCTTGAAAAACTGTTTATAAGTAGGTATCTCCTTCCATTATACAGCACAGCAGACACTAAAAATCAGTAGAAGAATATCCATTCTGTCTTTTGTAAATTGTAAGATTATTTATAGTATTTCATCTTCCATTCTTGTTTTTAATATGTAGTTTTAGACACATCATTTTTTTTTTTTACCAAATATCTTTTGGGTCAATTATTGTGAAAATTGCAAATGGGGAATTATTGACTGGTCAGAGGGTACCTTTCTGTCTATCCGTCCTTTGGAAGATGTGCTCCTGAAATCCCACAACATACTCTCCTGTCAGAAACTGTGGGTAAGGGGGCAAAGAAAAAGAGATGTTTTTCTTTTTTAAATGTATTTTATTGATTTTTTTACAGAGAGGAAAGGAGAGGGATAGAGACTTAGAAACATCGATGAGAGAGAATCACTGATCAGCTATCTCTTGCACACCCCCCACTGGGGATGTGCCCGTGACCAAGGTACATGCCATTTACCGGAATCAAACCCAGGACCTTTCAAACCGCAGGTGAACGCTCTATCCAATGAGCTAAACCGGTTTCAGCTAGACATGTTTTTTCCTTTTTAAATATATTTCATTGATATTTTACAGAGAGAAAGGGAGAGAGATAGAGAGCTAGAAACGTCGATGAGAGAGAAACATCAACTAGCTACCTCTTGCACACTCCCTACTGAGGATGCGCCCACAACCAATGTACATGCCCTTGACCGGAATCGAACCCGGGACCTTTCAGTCTGCAGACGGACGCTCTACCACTGAGCCAAACCGGTTTCCGCTAGAGATGTTTTTTTAAGTAAGGGGATGAGTGGATGAAATTAAGATGCTGTCAATGATTATATGGATATGCTTACATTTCTATTCTTTCTTTTTCAGAATTTTGAAGAAAAATGATTAGATGAAGTAATTGTAGCTTGATTTCTATGGAAGCAATTCAAGAAAAAATCTTCAAATAAAATAATACCAAATAAAATCCTGTGTTGTGTATATTGTTATTTATTTTATACTAATATACAACTATTATGTTTCCATTGCAGATACTATGTGTGAATTCCTAAGTTTGTCTTTAACTAAGGAAAAACCTTAGAATTTCATATGCTGTACACATTTTCTGTCAAATCATATATAACAAGAGGCCCAGTGCATGAATCTGTGCATGGGTGGGGTCCAGCCAGCTCTGCCCTCATCAGGGCCTATTGGGGTGGGCCAACCTGGAGGAGGAGCCGCAGGAGGCTGGACAGCCAGCCAGCCCTCAGCAGTGCATGTCATAGCAGCTGGTTGTGGCAGTCGTTCATGTCTCTTAGGGTTTTATTTAGAGAGATAGTAAAAATACTAGGCTAATTACAAGTATATGAGGATTTTTTAGAAGTGTAGTCACTGAAAAAAATCGATCCGTTTATTTATGGAGCTCCTTAACAACTCAGATAGTTCAGCTGATAATCAGTGTGTGCAAATTTTGTAAAAATATATATATTTTATTGATTTTTTTAAAGAGAGGAAGGACAGAGGGATAGAGAGTTAGAAACATTGATGAGAGAGAGACATTGATCAGCTGTCTCTTGCACACCCCCTGCCAGGGATGTGCCCCAACCAAGGTACATGCCCTTAACCGGAATCGAACCTGGGACCTTTCAGTCTGAACCAAATCGGTTTCGGCCAGTGTGTGCAAATTTAACTGTCCAGTAGATAGAAATAGAATTCTTTGCCAAATTAATACCAAAATGTTTCATAGATCCCTGGCTGGTGTTTCTCAGTGATTAGAGACCCAAAGCACTGAAGGGTCTCTGGTACAATTCCAGGTCAAGGGCATGTTCCTAAGTTGTAGGTTGAATTTTAGGCCCCGGTCAGGGCGGGTAGAGGGAGGCCTCTCTCTTTCTGTCTCTCTCTCTCCCTCTCCCCATTTCTTACTATCTCTAATAGTCAATGGAAAATATATTCTCAGGAAGAGTTAACAAAAACAATTTCTCAGAGAATATCAACAAAGACAAAAGTCATTCTTAAAAATATGCATTTTCACATATTTAGACAAACTTTATTTTCAGTGGGTTTTAAAATCTCACATTTGGATTTCTAAATGCCAATGTCTCTCTTTCTTTCTTTAAATTACTGTTGAAAATACTACTGGTGTTCTCTTTTTGTTTCCCTATTGATAGCATGCCTCCCTAGTATCAAGCCCCCCCCCTACCTTCCCAGACCTTCAGTTATATATATATATATATATATATATATATATATATATATATATATATATATATAATGTAAGTTCTATAATTCATCTCTTTCCTCCCCCCCCACCTCTTTCCTCTGAGAATCCTCAGTCTGTCAAATGCTCCCATGTGTCTGAATCTATTTGGCTTGTCAGTTAGTTTTGTTCATTAGGGTCCACATATATGTGTCTCGTGTGATTCTTATTTCTCCTAAGAAGCAAAGGCTCTCTTTCAAAGCACTATTTCCATGAGAAGGAATGGACTCCCATTCTGACATTGAGCCTTGCCTTCATGCTGGTGCTAATATGGTTAGAATTAAAAATAAGGGCAACTATTGTTTTTCAGTGATAATTTTCATTCTTAGTAATGCTTTAGTCTCACCAGGTTCCATCCCAGTGAAAGTCCTTCCAGCCATCATAGCCCATTCTAGACCCTGGGATAGAAGAAGGGGCATGAGAAACAGGGGCAGGCAAGAAGGCATGCTGGTTCTCTTCTAGCTGATGCCTATCCTAACATCCCCTTGACTAGAACTCAGTTGTTTGGTCACAGTCATTTGCAAAAAAAGCTGGGGCATGTTTTGTTTTGTGTTTGTAGTTTTCGTGGGTCATACTGAAAACTAGTGTCCTGTTAATATTCTATATATATAAAAGCCTAATATGCAAATTGTCCCTTCATGAGATTGACCTGGGAGACAGGGAATTTGATTGCTTGCTGTGACGTGTGCTGATCACCAGGGGACTCTATGGAATAAAGGAAGGCCCAGCTGGAAACTGGAAGCTAGCAGCCAAGCTAGCAGAAAGGGAGGCCCCTGCAGGCAGCCAAGAAGGACCCTATTGGCCCTGATTGCCAGCCAGGCTTAGGGACCCTACCCATGCATGGATTTTGGGCACTGGGTCTCAAGTAAAAACATAAAGAATAGATAAGTCAGTTGGAGAGAGATAAATATCACAAGATCTCAGTCATTTGTAGACTATAATAAACAATATAAACTGATGGATAAAAATAGATCCAGAGACAGAGAAGCATGGAACCGACCTTCAAACTTCAGAGGATAGTCAGGGGAGGGGAAAGGGGATAACAGATCAAACAAAGGACTTGTATGTATGCATATAAGCAGAATCAATGGACACAGACACTGGAGGAGGGGATGTGTTGTGGGGAGGGAGTGGCTGAGGAGGGGGTCTATGGGGAAAAAAGGAGGCATATGTAATACTTTAAACAATCCTACCTAATAAAAAAGTAATATGCAAATTAGCCATTACCCGATACACCCATAAGCCATGCCCACCAGCCACACACACCAGCCAATTAGAGAGAGCATGTAAATTAACGTCAACCAAGATGGCTGCAGCCACAGAGAGCAGTGGAGAGGCTTGGGTTTTCCCAGCAATAGAGGAAGCCAAGCTTTCCACACACCCTGGCCAGCCTACACCTCCACTAAAGGATGCAAAGTTTCAATTATAGAAGATAAATCCTAAGAAAAATGGCATCAGTCACTGAGCTGGAGGGAACAGTCTAGGGTTGCCTCATGCAACAGAGGAAGCCAAGTTTTCCACCTTCCCTGGCTGGCCTAGGCCTCCACTCAAGTGTATAAAGTTTCAATGATAGAAGGTAAACAAATTCAAACAGAAATGGCAACAGCCACAAGAGGGAGCAGGGGGTTGGATTAACTCAAGGCTACAAAATTTTAATTGTAGAAGGTAAGTAAATTCCAGATAACAGGGCCTCTGCTTGGGTTGCCAGAGGGCATGGCTGACCTGCAAACCATCACAGACCCCTTGCCCAGGCCACCCCACGCCCCAAGAAAACCCCCACCCTGATCTGGGACACCCTTGAGGGCAAACCAGCCAGCTCCCACCCATGCACCAGTCTAAATCCTATCTAATAAAAGAGTAATATCCAGATTGACCACCACTCCAACACACAAGATGGCTTCCCCCATGTGGTTAAAGATCCTGCCCCATTTGGACACAAGATGGCCAGCAGGGGAGGGCAGTTGGAAGGCACCAGGCCTGCAAGGGAGGGCAGTTAGAGGCGATCAACCCTGCAGGGGAAGGCAGTTAGGGTTGATCAGGCAGGCAGAAGATGGAAGTTTGGGGCAAACTGGCTGGCAGGGGAGCAGTTAGACATCAATCAGGCTAACATGGGAGTGGTTAGGGGTGATCAGGCTGGCAGGCAGAAGCGGTTAGAGGCATTCAGGAAGCCAGGCAGGCAAGCAGTTGGGAGCCAGCAGTCCTGGATTGTGAGAAGGAAGTCAGATATCCCTCAAGGGTCTATTAGGCCTATTAGTATCAGGCCTAAATGGGAAGTCAGATATCCCTCAAGGGATCCCAGATTGGAGAGTATGCAGGCTGGGTTGAGGGACACCCCCACATCCCGTGCATGAATTTTGTGCACCAGGCCTCTAGTGGATATATAAAAAATTAAAAATGAATAGATATTTGTAGAGGAGTGTGTGCTTTAATTTCATGGCTATGGCTCTTAAATTTTTACAAAAAGAAATAAAGAAATGACAGAAAAACTGGGAATCAGAAAGACACAAACCATTATTGAAGAATCAATATCATCACAGTGCGAATCTTCACTTCTGATTTGCTGCAACTAGAGCACATGGCTATAGAAGGAAAGACTAATATAAAATCATCAGTAATTTAGAGTAATCACTAGTCATCACCAGTAATCACTAGTTGTACTAGTCTAGAAGTACAAGTTGAAGTGAATTGGACTAATTTCATCTGAAATCATAAATTCAGTTCTGAAATTTCATCTGAAATCATAAATTCAGTTCATAAGTTCATATCTGAAATCATAAATTACTAAATATTTGATGAATGCCTTTTCTATGCAAAGCACTGCTATGAAACCAGAAAACTTCCATGTGTTATGCACACATAAGGAGTTTCTAAGATCAAATGGTAGCAGGATAACAGTGCAACTTGAAAATGGAACCTAAAGAATAATAATTTTATTTTATTAAGAAATCTTTTCAACTTGTTCCCTATTCTTTCATGAAATATTTATTGAACCACTCTGATGTGTGGTATAAGAACCTCACAGTGGAGTGTTTGGGCAGAGGGCACAGCTGGTTCCAGGGAGGCAACCGTCCTGGTGCATCTGGAAAGCAAGGAAGCCAGTGTGGCCTAGCAGTGTGAACGGAATGAGGGTGGAATTGGGGATGAGTTCAGAGAGTTTACCAAGGTCTGGACTGTGAATGGCTTCACAGGCCCCCAGGAGGACTTGAGGACTGAGATGGAAGATTTTCTGGGATGATATCCTTGAGAAATAAGGAAATGGAGGATAACCAGATAGGTGGCTTGACATTTGCATGATGCAAGCACTTATCAGCCAAAGTAAAAGGCAGAGGGCCCGGGCCAAAGGTGTTTGGATCGACTTATGAATGGGTAGAAGCTGATGGAATGCCTGTTTTGATGACATCTATATTCTCAGGAAAATAGGTAAGAGTAGGGATAGCTGAGGAGTATTGGAGATATGAGAAACTTAAAAACAAACACACAAATAGTTGAAAAGATGACTTGGAAAATAAACGAATTGGGAAAAATATTTTTCTGATATGAAGAATTCAGTGATGAATAGGATGATTTAGCAGTCTGGCTCAATTTACGTATTTCAAGAATATACGTAATTTACAAATATATGTATGTAAATGAAGACAATGGGTTTTTTTTCAGAGATATTCCCTGAATAGTTCAGGGAATTAGTTCAGATATTCCCTGAAGAAGTTAAATGGGTATATTTTGTGATTCCAGAGCATTCTCTGAATACAACATGCCCATACAGGGAATTTTGGAGGGTGCATGATTGATCTCTAAGAATCACTACCAGGGAGTTGTGTCATGTAGTAGTTGGTGTCATGTCAGAAAGAACATGCAAAAGACAGATGTTAAATAGGCTATTTACATCATCCAAGGGCATCAGAGGAATGGCATGGGAGAGCATTCCTTGTCCTCTCCCTAAAACTTCAACAAGTTAACCAACTATAATTGAACAAAAAATCCCTTGTCAACACAGATGCCCGCCTGAGAGACCCACACATTGGATCACCTAAAGGTGGCTCCGGGAATAATCTGGGCAGTGAGAAGTGAGGGATGCACAGGCTGCCAGCAGATACAACCCTGCAGCTGGGAAATGATGGCCGAGGCTGGAAGAGGGGAGACAGCTGGCTTTAGCCGACACTTCCTTTGATCAGGAGGAACAGAGCTGAGGGTGGGTGCAACTCAGTACAGCAAGGGGTGAAGGAGCCAAGTGCCCATCAATAGATGTGTGGATAAAACACAATGAAACATTATTCAGCCATAACAAAAAGAAGAAATCGTACTATTTACCAAAGTATAGATGGACCTAGAGGATTATTTCCATCATGAGAAATCCCACAGAGATTGATATTTGTGGTTATCATTTCTGGAAAGAAATAAAGATGACCTGATACCCAGACTCACTTGAAGAATATCTCGAATGACTCCGACAAGGAAATGTGCCACTGGGCTCATGGTGTGACCAGGTTCATGGCTGGCCGCTGATGCAAGAGAAAGAGATTGACCTATGGATATTGTATGAGGGGCTGCACCAGGGCATGAGGGCCAGTGAAACCTCATGCCTCGGTTTCATTGTGTGGGCATGAAACCAAGCTCAGAGCTGCCCTCAGTCCTCAGAATATGCCCTTCCTGGCCAGGAGAGATAATAAAATGAGCAATTACCCTCTAACAACTCTCACCTGTATGGACACAAGCGAAGTGTGTTTTATGGGAAAAGGAATCACTGGGGGCTGGGAAAGTCAATTCCCAGTAACAGGGAGAGAAGCCTTTGGTAAAGTTTCTGAAGAGAAATGGCCAGACTTCTTCAAGGCCTCTTCCCCGGGGAATAATGGCCTCCTATGTCTAAAGCTGATGTGAATGCTGGATTTCCTGATGTTCTGGTGTTTAGGCCTACTCAGACAAAGCAGATTTAACACTATAATCCATTATACACTTCACTACCAATAAGAAAGGTCCTTGGTAACTGAGGGCCATGCCACCTTTAAGCAGTTCTATAATCGCTCAAATGCACAAACTAACAGAAACACAATGTTTTAAAAACATGAAAGGAAAAAGGTAAAAAGAAAATTCACATTTGTATTTCATGAGTTAAATGCGTAAGTATTCAGGATAATTGCAACTATCTATTTTTATGGTTCTTTTTCTTGCAGCATCCTATGTATTTGGTTAAAGGATTTCTTTTTGCATCCATTTCCAGGAAAGAATGAAGAAACAATTTTATGAAAACTAATTGTTTAAATAGTAAAGACTGAACCTGCAGATGGTGCTATGATTCCTTTTTCAACTTCAGTTTTCTTTATAGTGTAATTTTAGATTTCATTAATTTCATTTACTTTCATTGAGTTGAGTTTAAGGGAAACATGATTCCAATATTTAGTTTATTTTTATCCAGATATAATAAAATAAAATTATTTCTCTTTACTTTTGTGTTTTACTATTAAAATTGGAAATATTATAATTACCACCGGGGGGGGGAGGGGAAACACATCCACTGCGTCTACTCGTTGTGAATGCTAAGTTTTCCCTTAGGTGAAATAATATTCACTTTTGTGTGTTTTTCTTTTTTTTAATTATTTATTTATTTATTTATTTATTTTGCTTATCACTTGGCACCAGTTTATCCGTGACTCTGAAATAACTTACTTTGCTGTTGATGGTCTTAAATAAAATTGCAGCACTGAGAACTGTGTGATAAAAAATAAGGACAAAGATTTCCATATATGAGCCATTTCACACTCTCCTATATTATAATTAGGTTACAATAAAGATTTCCTGGAATTAAGCCACGGGAACCCAGGCTTAAGAGAGAGCCATCATTGGATAAACACATTTCCAGCCATTTTTTACATGCAAGTTATTTAATTTTTTTATAACGGTATTATAAAGTATGATTGGGCATAGAAATACATCCTTTTGCCAGATCAGTCTGCTTTGAACACAGCAAACGGATACGACAACTAGAAGTTAAATGGGTATCAAAATACTCCACCCATGCTTTCCAACTGGTTCTAGATAACCGCCTGCAAGTGACTGGGTTGGAGCCCTCAAAAGCTGGGTGTGGGTGTTGTGTGTGTGTGGGGAATGGGGGAGGAACAGGGTAATGCTGCACTGTGCAAAGATTTATAAAAGGATGAGTGTGGCTTTTAAAAGAGAATAAAAGTTAAATTTCTCGAGGTGAAAGTTCTGGTAACTTAGCTTTTAATCATTTGAGATGATGTGTGGGGGAGGGCATTGGGAAGGATGACATTCTATAGAAGTGTCACACGGCAGTGGTACTACCACATTCTTCTACCCTGTGCATGCTGCCCTAGCCTGCAGCTTTTCTGAAACTTTTACATTGGAATCAATTTCAACATAAAGAAATTGCGCCGAAACCGGTTTGGCTCAGTGGTAGAGCGTCAGTCTGCGGACTGAAAGGTCCCAGGTTCGATTCCGGTCAAGGGCATGTACATTGGTTGCGGGCACATCCCCAGAAGGGGGTGTGCAAGAGGCAGCTGGTCGATGGTTCTTTCTCATCAACGTTTCTAGCTCTCTATCTCTCTCCCTTCCTCTCTGTAAAATATCAATAAAATATTTTTTTTTTAAAAAAGAAATTGCAATAAAATGATTGAGAATGAGTTCTCTATGGTTTCAAAATTAGTATAGATGTCAACACGCTAGCCGGTGGGTCTCAGTGGTTAGAGCATAGGCCTGAGGACTACAGGGTAGATTCCATTCTGGTCATGGACACACACCTCCGTTGAGGGCTCTATTCATGGTGGGTCTGGCCAAGGGTGGGAGACAGCCAATCCTTATATCTTTTTCACATCAATACTTTTCTCTCTGTCTGTCCCTCTTCTTTCCTCACTCTATATAAATTAATAAGAAAAAATATACATGAGTACATCTCAAAAATTTATATAAATCAATGTCTACAAAAAATAGCATAAAAATAAAATGGCTTTAGTAGAATTGATCCTTTGTAATAAAAGAGAATTATACTCTTATTGCATAACAAATATAGTTGTTGCATTTCTAGTTAATTACTGCACATAATTATTTATTTTCTGAAGTAAACTCAATGGTTCTGGCGACAACATTAATCATTCACTTATGTCTTTGCAGGTAAGATTACAATATTTCACATTAAACTCAGTACTCTTTTATCGAAAGGACAGGACATTTCCTCTTGATCTTTTGCATCATGAACTCACGATAGATTTTCATAAATCAGATATAATGACAATTAAGTAAGAACTCCCTGATCTATTCACCCTGTGGGAGAGCTGCTGTGACCTCTTTCAGAGTTCTGTGATGGCTCAGCCCTGAGTACAGGCCTATAAAATGATGGGCTTTGAACTGCTGGTCAAAGTAGACTGAAAGCAGCTCCTGGCAATAATAGCCAACCCTTACTCAGAACCAAGTTCTAGTTCAACTCCAAAGGCCAGAGCTGGTGAAGCCAAAGAGAAGACTCTCAAGTACCAGGTTAGTATCAAAATGCCTCAGCTTCTCACATGTGAACAAAGTTTCTGAATTCTTTGATTCAACAGTGCTTTCCCTGCTTCCTCTTTGAATAGTGGTGTTTTGTTTTTTTTTAATTATGCACTCAAGAGCGTTCATTTTTTTGTTTCTATCTTGTAAAAAATATTTTGACTGAAGGGTTCTGTGGGTACATTGTTGTGTTTTTTTGAGGTTTTGAACTTGTATTTATAGTGATGAATTATCTATGTCGTATATTGGGTTTATGAACATAGCAAATATATAATTTCCTCTTTAAGTTAAAATGCCTCAATTTGTACAGTCAGATAGAGAAACATACCATATAGTCCCAAGTTTCTATCTGAACACTACTTAAAAATATAATGTATATGTTGTTTAAAGGTAAAAATCATAAGCTTTGTTTTTAATATATTTTTCTGTCTCTGGCAAAATTATTTCAATGATGGTATGTAATTTATGACATCGATATACTAATTTTTATACTTAATTTAGTTAAGTTGTTCAACTCCAGGCACTAAAAATATAAGATTTGAATAATATCTACAATTAAAAGCTGAAAAAAATGTACATACAGAACTATTTTTGTATATACATTTAAATATGCATATAGATAAGTATAGTTATATACATACACACATGTATACATACACAGATTATTAAATATTTGATACCCTAATTTTATGTAAGTCAGATGCTAAAACTGAATGTAGAATAAATGATAAGGTTTTCTTAATACTGTTAGACAAGACACTAAACCTGCATGCCACATCTCCTTTATAAGCAGCTGATCCCCAGGGTTAATTCCAGGACCGTGAGAGTATGGCATTCAGTATATATACTTGCCCCCTCTATGTTTCTGGTAACAGGTGGGCAGCAGTTGAAGGGGATTCTAGTTCAAGCACCTGTCAGAGAGAAATCCTCTTGATTAGGGAAGAATCATAGAGCAGTTTAACTTTTCTTATAAGATGAAAATTCTTTTCATAACTCTGCATGGACCTTCAGAAATGTCTGCTGCACACTCAAAATTACTGGGTATCATTCTGAAAATTATGAAAATACTTATTTGTAAAGATATGTTTACCCATTTGTTTATTGCACTATTATTCACTGTGATCAAGACATGGAAACAACCCTTATGTCCTTTGACGGGTGATGGGATAAAGAAGTGGTGGAACAGAAGTACAACGGAATTCTCCTCAGCCATATACATGAGGAAATGTTGCCATTTGGGACAACAAGGATAGATCCTGACAGTAAAAGGCTAAGTGAAATTGTCAGGCAGGAGTTTAAAGCCATCTGATCTCACTCATACAGGTTTTCCCTAAAAAAAAAAAGTATACACAATATAACAACCGAATGGCTCAATTTTAAATATAAAATTAATGTTGATAAGCACTGCCTTTATAACTATCCAAACTGTGTGTATGCCTATGTGGCATATAAACCAGAAAGCAACAAGTGAACAACCAAAAAAACTCAAAGAGGATGGTTGTTATCAGAGGGCAAATGGAGTTGGAAGGAAGATCAAGAGGGTAGAGGGGGTGAAAAATGTGATGACAGAAGGAGACTAGTCTTTGAGTGCCTAGCAAACAATGCAACATACGGATAATGTAATGTAGAATTCTATACCTTAAAAGTATATAATCTTATTAACTGATGTCACCCCACTTAATAATAATAATAAAAAAAAGAATGGCCTGGCTGGTGAGGTCTGTGGTTGGAAATCTGATGTGACTCTCTCCATTTGGAGGTACAGAGATGGAATCCAAGAGGAATACCCAGCTCATCCTGCCCCTGATCCTTCTCGGTGTGCTGTTCTCACAGACATGGGCCATGTCTGCATCAGAAGCAGCAGCACAGAGGTGTGTTCCCTTTCCATTGAGACAGTTGCACCTTCTGTCTTCAGCTAAATGAGAATTTCCTCCTCTGTGGCCACTGTCAGTCTGTTCTCTGTGTCTATGAATCAGTTCTATTTTACTTCTTCATTTATTTGTCCTCTAGATTCCACTAAATGAAATCATATGGTATGTGTGACAGTCTGACTGTAATTTAAACATTAAATTAAAAGGAAGAATTTCCTGAATGTTATTTTGGACAACCCAAATTTTAAAATGATATAGCAATTGTTTGAAGAACTGGGTTGATACACGAAACAAGATTTTTCATATAAGGTCAACTTGACCTTTCCTTCTTAACAATACTGAAATTCATTGAATAATAGTGTATTATTCAGAAATGGGGCAATTCTTTGGATCTGGTCAATATAGAGAAATACATCACACCAAGGTGAAAATATGAAGTGGAATCGTAGGACTTAGAGAAAGAAAAGTAGTTGTGAAATTATTCAGCCAAATTATACTACAAATTAGCACATATAAAATGCGCTCCCAGTTGTCACAATGAATATTACAATTTTTTTTAAGTTTCTATTTTTTATAAAGTCTTTCTTCCAGTGACATTTAACTTTGCCAGGGAAGATATAAACAATAAGGTAGATATGGTTTAATATTCTGAACAAATTGAACTGTGTAGCTCTTATTCTTGGTAAGTAGCTTATAAATGGCATAATTTTCTGGGATCCAATTTTTTTCTCCTTATACGCTCATAAACCATACAAGCCATTGTCAATTATGCTAACCATATTTTTTCAATGGATGATACTTCCCAAGATTTCAAAGATGTTATTTCAAATGATTATAAAAAAATAGACGTTTTATATTCTGTGAGATCATTTTATTATACGTGGGTGACAAAAATTGCCATTTGAAAGCAAAATTACCCTGATCAGGCTTTATTAAAAAGAGACTCTGACTGGGTCTATTTTTGTTCACCAGTCTATGTTGTAGACCCAGAGAAAGAGAAGCAGTGATCAGACTCTCAAACCTCAGAGGAAAAGTAGGGGTGGGTGGGAGTACAGGGAAGAGATCAACCAAAGGACTTGTGTGCATGCACATGGGCCTAGCCAGTGGCCATGGACAACAGGGGGGTGGGGGCATATATGGGGAGGGGTTTGGGATGGTAATGGGGGGATGAGGACAATTATGTGATACCATAATCAATACAAATAAATTTTTAAAAAGACGAGTAAATAAATTGCATTGCCTCCACAAAACTGAAGAGTGAGAGAGAAAGAGAGAGAGAGAGAGAGAGAGAGAGAGAGAGAGAGAGAGAGAGACTCTGACTGGTTGCAAATTGCATTCGCTGAAAATGGCAGATGAGTTCATTTTTAAAAAGTAGTATTTTAGAAATACAAAGGTACTCTTTTTGTGTTTCCATGAAGCCATTTCTGCAGTGTAACACTGCATGGTTCCACGTGTCATGGCTCCATCCAGCCTCATTTATGGCAGTTTGTGCACATGTACACTTTCGCATGCAGAGGCTGTAACATAGAATAAGCCAGGCTGAACTAATCCCTCATTTGCAATCTGTTGCACAAAATGTCAGCACCCGAAATTGCACCAATTTAAATAAAACTTCAGGATGCTAGGTTAAAAGAAGTCCCATGTCTGTGTAAAGAAAGGATGTAGTGAGAAAAGCTGTTCATTCATAGAGTAATTTGTCAAGAACAGGATTGAGGTATAGGCACAGTAACTCTCTACTGTAGACAAAGAATAGAAGTTCCTCATTAGAAAACTTGATGCTAGACCCTTATGGTCTTCTCTATGTTAAGAGGATTTGATTCCAAAAAAGACAGCAAAAGGTAAAATAAAGTTTGTGTTAAAATCAGGATAGTTTTTTTTTCTCTGTGTATATTTTGATTCTAAGTAGAAAGAAATAAAGGACAAACATTAAGTGAATGAAGTAGAAATGAATTTAAATATATTTTTAACTACCAGTGTGACTCAGAGAAGAAATAGTTTAATAAGTTCTGTCAGGGAGCATTACTTAACACTGACTTATCCTCCTAAAAAAGATACTTTGCTAATTTTGCCAAATGTATACTAAAATGTTATACAGGTAACAAAAAAATACCATTTATTAGATTGTTAGAGAATCTCCTTTTGCATTTGTGCCACTTGGAATGGCTTTCATAATAATCGGATGAATTTTGTTCATACTCATTTAGTCAAAATAATATTATAAAAATTTGTTTTTAAAATAATGGCTATCCTGTCTTCCTTGTTTTAGGAAAAGCCGAGAAGTGAGTGGAGTCTCCGCCAGTGACATTAGCGATGATCGCCCTCCCAGAGACTACCCGGGGTCCTTTCTTGAAAAACGAGCGAGGTAATGGAAATGTATTCTGTGTATCCAGCACATTATGGTTAGTTGATATCATCATCATTCATGATTCATTTTCTTTGTTGCAAATTGATAATTCCTGATTATGTTGAATTTAGTTGGACACACCAGGCCCATGCATTGGGAAATAAGACTTTGTGGTAATAAAATAGACCCTGGCTCTGACACACTTACATTTTCTTGGTGGCAGTTACTTGTAAGTTTATAATCAAATTGAAGTAGACACAGTAAAAAGTAAATAAAGAAGACATAATATAAACAAAATGTAAGGTAAAGCGTAGTCCTTGTTTATAACTGTCCTGCTAAAACCAAGCACAGGAAGGTTCTTTTTTCAAACGGCCAAATGCTGCGTGTAGAGATAGCACCCTACAGGGGAAAACAATGTCTCAAGAGCATTTCTATTCAAAGAATATTTCCTCCCAGTGACAGAACACACCTGCAGATTGTTCCTCGTTTATATACATTAGATAGATAGATGATAGATGATAGAGATTTAATAAAGCATTATCTCAGTGGTGAGTATATTTGTGCGCGCTTATCTCAGTTACTACTGAATATGTATGTCTTCACAATCCCAGTAATGCCCAATGTGTTGGCTTATTCCTCGTTTCCCAATGTTAAGCTCTGGGGTATGTTAAGTTAGAGTCTTTGTGATGGAAAAGGAGTGGGGTGCTGGAATTCCCTTTTAGCTGACACCTAGGAATCTAGAACGTTGGGCCATATGTCTCATGTTTTCACACAACCCTTTCTTTGCTCCCCTCACATTTCTTAGCGACGTCTTCGCAGCGAACGTGAGCAAACGTGATGATGAAGCCGCATGTTCCACATGCCTGGCCTCTATTGACAAGTTCCTAAAAGACAACGCTGTGCCAAGGTCGGTTTCGCTCAGTGGATAGAGCGTCGGTCTGCGGACTGAAAGGTCCCGGGTTCGATTGCGGCCAAGGGCATGTACCTTGGTTTCGGGCACATCCCCAGTGGGAGGTGTGCAAGAGGCAGCTGATCCATGTTTCTCTCTCATCGACGTTTCTGGCTCTCTATCTCTCTCTCTTCCTCTCTCTAAAATATCAATAAAATATATTAAGAAAAAGTTTAAGAAAAGACAACGCTGTAAGGTAATACTTGAAGTGATTCCTTGAGGCGGGATCGATAAACACATAGGAAGCTTGCTCGATTCAGCAATGATAAATGACATTCAAAATACAAGCTACACATGGAGCCTTACCGATCTCTGTCTCACCGTCTATACTCTGAGGCAGGAATTCTCCACCTTGGCTGCCATTAGACAACACGGCAGAGTTTGTAAAATACCACGTTTGGGTCCTACCCAAAACCATGGCCGGGAAATCAGTGCCTCTCTATGGATCTGGCTCCGGACATAGGTATTTCTTAAGTGCTACCCAGTTACTACGACTGTGTCTCCTGGAGTAATAAAGCACGCAGTGGACACATCTGCTCTGGATCTGGGAGCACGTTTTATCAAAAAAGCTGTTTTTTAAGCACAGAAAGCACAGTCCACTAGCTCTTTCCTATCACTAGGATCTCTTGTATGAGCATTTGAACTCCCTTATTTTACTAAATGAAGCTCTGAGTTATTTTGTCTTCTGAGACGCAGCAAAGCTCGTGTCTGTCTGGGGTGTGTAGACATTGGAGCACAATACATAGGAAGTGGGTGCTCTCTCTTTTTATTCCAATAACGATTGTGTAGATGGTGAGAGCTAGGGGCAATTCTGGTTGGGTGAGAACAGTCAAAATGACCCTTTGTCCACTAGATACTTATTCCGTGTGGCTAAATTAAACTCCTGTAAAGTTCAAAAAGAATTCATGGTTAAAATGTAGCATTATGGATAATTATTCATTCCCCCAGAGAACTTTATAGATAATAACGTAGGTTACACATTTATTTAGATACTCTCTCATCTAAGAGCCCTAACATGTACAATTTTCTCTTCCTGATTTACAGTAAAAAGAGAAATGCTTACGAGTAAGAAAGATGATTCAAAGAAACTCTTTGGAACAAACTTGCCGATGACAAGTTTTCACTGGTGAGTATATCTGTGGGTGCTTATCATATTCCTACAGCCATCGTCCAGCTATTCCAGTAGGTAATAATCACTTGGAAAGGAATATCCTAGACTTGAGCACAGTGAGACCTCCTGTAAGAATGACACTCCTACATGTAGTGAACTGTGGACCAGTAATCAGAGTGAAGTATTCATGCAGGATTCTGATCGCATAAGGAGGAAAACCACAATGAGTAAACAGTGTTTCATCTAGTTTACTCGGACATATTCCTTCCCTCTGTCCAGATATAAAATGGAGGAAACTAATGCTCACCACTTAGTGAGAGAACTGCCTTTCCTATCGATATCAAGCCAGGCTGCTCATATTGATTTAAGGGTTTGAAGTGCAGGAAAATGCACCAAATTTCAGCAAGGATTGCTATTGTGAAAACACCAAGGCACTGTGGGTATAATTGTAAAATATAGCAAGCTTAATGCAGCAAAAGTCAAATCCAGGTTCTTTTAACTATAAAGTGAGCACAAGTGCTATGATTGCAATAGGACTTACATAAAAGACTGGTTAGAGAAAACACAAATAGTTTTTTCCCCCTTTGTTAACTCATAAACTTATCACAATTGCTTAGTATATATGAGTTATATTTCTTTTCCAGAACATTCATGTTTACATTAACTTATATAATCTCTTTATAACATTTGGCTTAGTAAAATTTTATGTTATCACTATATCAGACTTGGCAAATTTTTCTCTAAAGGCTGCAGAGGAAATATTTTCGGTTTTGTGGTCTATATGGTTTCTGTTTAAAACACTCAAATACGCTATTATAATATGAAAGCAGCCAAAAATAACATGTGAAAGGAATGGGAGTACCTGGGTTACCATAAAACTTTATTTGTAAAACATGAAGGTAGGCTAGACTCCAACCCAGAAGGGGTCAAGGAGATTAAAGGAGACCCACGCTGAGAAAGAGTATAATTCAGCCCTGGTTTTCATGAGAGCCCTCAGCAGTGGGCAGGGTGACTGTAGAGACACCTACACAACTGGTGACTGTGTCCACTAACAATCCTTCTAAGGGACATGCCTGGTGAGAGGTGTGGCATATGCCCATTCGTGGTCATAGGTGGATAGTTCAGAGCAGTGGGTCTCTTTGCTCAAAAAAAGAAGGTAATCCTATGTAGCTACCTGAAAAAAAGTCTATAAGAAGACCTCTCCATGGCATTGTACAACACAGCAGACACTAAAACACAGAGGAGAACCAATCACTGTCTTTTGTGAATTGTAAGATTAATCTATGAGATTACATCTTCTATTCTTTTTTCTTTTTAATATGAAGTTTGGGAGAAATTCTTTTTCACAAGGAATCTTGTGGGTCAGCTATCTGTGAAAATTACAAATGGGGAATTAGTGATTGGTCACAGGGCCCCTTCCCATCCCAGGGCCTTTCTGACATCAGGCCTTTGGAAGATGCGGGCCTGATATCTCACCACATGACTCTTGTCACACCTGTGAGAAAAGGGGCACAGGGAAAGAGGTGTTCATCAAATGAGTGGATAAGGGGATGAAATTAGGGTGCTGCCAGTGAAAATATTTATATGCTTACATACCAATTCTTTCTTTTTCAGATTCCCCAAGAAAAATCATTAGATGAAGTAATTCTAGTTTGATTTCTAAAAAATTTCAGAAAGCATATTCAAATAAAGTAAAAAATAAAGTACTATATTGTGTGTGGTTTGATTTATTTTTATGCTTGTGTAGTGTTCATTATACTTACATTATATTTGTGAATTCTTAAGTTTGTCTTTAGTGAAAATCTTGGAATTTAATATCGTGTGTACATTTTCTTTCTGAAGAATATTTAATGATAAAAATACTAGGCTAATTATAATTCTATGAGGCTTTTGGAAGTGTAGTAATTGAGCAAAATTGATCTGTTTATTTATGGAACTTCCTTTACTATTCAGACAGTAGATAATTAGTGTGTGCAAATTTGAATGTTAAACAGTTTGAATACAATAAAAAAAATAAATCTAAAAATGTGTCAGAGAGCCCTAACATGATTTTCTCAGTGGTTAAAGCAATGGCCCACACACTGAAGGGTCTTTGATTTAATTCCAAGTAAATACAGGTACTTAAATTGCAAGTTCAATTCCCAGTCCCCCAGTTAGAGTTCATAAGGGAGGTTAAAAAACAAACATCTCTCTCTCTCTCTCTCTTTCTCTCTCTCTCTCTCTCTCTCTCTCTCTCTCTCTCTCTCTCTCTCTTTATCTAAAAATAAAATAAAAATAATATGTAGAACTCAAAAGAGATTACACGAATCAGGATCTACATGAATAGCATTAAAATAAAGTAGGCTTTAGGCAATTGGATGCTTTGTAACAAAAGATAATTATACATTTATAAGCCTAAAAACGTGTATATTGCTTTTTGAGTCAATATCTTAACATATATTTTCATTTTCTGAAGTAAACTCAGTGGTTCTGACAATAACATTAATCATTCACTTATACCTTTGCTGCAAAATAAAGATTAAACTATTTCACATTAAATGTGATACTGTTTTTATATAAAGGACGGGAAATTTCCTCTTGATCTTTCACATCCTGAACTCACTCACTATAAATTTTAATAAATCAGATATAATGACAATTAAGTAAGATCTCCAAGACCTATTCATCCTGTGGGAGAGCTGCTGTGGCCTCTTCCAGAGTTCTGTGATGGCTCAGCCCTGACTACAGGCCTATAAAATGATGGACATTGAATTGCTCATCAAAGCAGCAATTGGCAATAATACCCAATCCTTAGCCAGAGCCAAGTTCTAGTTCAAATCCAAAGGCCAGAACTGGTGGAGCCAAAGAAAAGTCTCTCAAGTACCAGGTAAGTATCAAAATGCCTCAGCTTCTCACATGTGAACAAAGTTTCTGAATTCTTTGATTCAAATGTGCTTTCCCTGCTTCCTCTTTGATTAGTGGTGTTTTGTTTTGTTTTTAATTATTCACTCAAGAGCATTCTTTGTTTTTAGCTTGTAAAAATATTTTGACTGAAGGGTTCTGTGGGCACATTGTTTTTTTAGAGGTTTTGAACTTGTATTTATAGTGATGAATTCTCTATATCATATGTTGGATTTAGGAAACCTAGCAAGTATATAATTTCCTCTTTATTTTAAGTTAAAATACCTCAATTTTATAAACAGATAGAGAAATACATCACATACTACCAGGTGTCTATCTAAAAATACTTAGAAATATAATATACATATGGATTAAAGGCAAAAATCACAAGCTTTGTTTTTAATATATTTTTCTATTCCTGGCAAAATTATTTAAATGATGTTATGTAATTTAATGATATAGTTATACTAAATTTTTACACTTAATATAGTTAATTTGTTCAAATCTAGACATTAAAGAAATAAGGTTTGCTAATATCTACAATTAAAATCTGAAAATATGTACATACAGAAGAATTTTTGTATATACATGTAAATATGCATATAGATAAGTACTTGTAAATACAAATACACAAAATATATGCATACATTATTAATAGATTATACTCCAATTTTTGCTAAAATTAAATGTAGAATAAATGATTTTTTAAACTATTAGACAAGACACTAAACCTATATATCACAACTCATTTATAAGTAGCTGATCCCCAGGGTTAATTCCAGAACCGTAAGAGTATGGCATTCAGTATATACTTGGCCCCTCTATGTTTCTGGTAACAGGTGGGCAGCAGTTGAAGGGGATTCTAATTCAAGTATCTGTCAGAGAGAAATCCTCTTGATTAGGAAAGAATCATAGAGCAGTTTAACTTTTCTTATAAGATGAAAATTATTTTCATAACTCTCCATGGACCTTCATAACCTTCTGCTACACACTCAGAATTACTGAGGATTGTTCTGAAAATTATGTAAACACTCATTTGTAAAGATATGTTTACCTCTTTGTTTATCACACTATTATTCACTGTGATCAAGATATGGAAACAACCTATATGTCCGTTGACAGGTGATGGGTCATTGAATGTGATTGTATTATTCAACAATGGAGTGATTCTTAGGCTTAATAAAGAGAAATATATCACACCAAGGTGAAGGTGAATATTTGATGTTAAGTCTCAGGACTCAGAGAAAGAAAAACAGTTGTGGAATGTTTCAGCCAATGTATACTACAAATCAACACATAAAATGTGCTCCCAGTTGTCATAGTGAATATTACAATTTTTTAAAAATTTCTATTTTGTATAAAATTTCTTAAAGAAATTTTGTATAAAAGAAATTCATACAAAAGCCATTGTCAATTATACTACCCATCTTCTTTAAATGGCTGATACTTCCCAAGATTTTGAGGGTATTAAAATTTGCAAACGTATTGCAAACGACTGTAAAAATATCAGTGTTATATTCTGAGAAATCATTTTATTATAAGTAGGAGACAAAATACCGTTTGAAGGGCAAAATTACCTTGATCAAGCTTTAATAAACAGAGATTATGACTGGTTGCAAATTGCATTACCCAAGATGCAGATGAGTTCATTTTTAAAAAGTACTGTTTTAGAAATTTTTCCCCCTTTTTTTATTGTCGAAAATTTTACATATGTCTCCTTTTTCCCCCACTTGACCCCACCTCCCCAACCCAGCCATTCCCACCCCGGGCAAACCCCCACTGCCCCAGTGTCTGTGTCCATTGGTTATGCTAATATGCATGCTTACAAGTCATTGGCTTGCTCTCTAACCTGCCCCCTATCCTCTGCCATTTGTCTCTGGATCTATTTTTTTTTCATGAAATTATGTTGAGAAATGTATTTTTAAATATAAATGCACATTTTTGTGTTTACATGCAGCTATTTCTAGAGTGTAACACTACATGTTTCCATGTGTCATGGTTTTATCCAGCCTCATTTATGGCAGCTTGTGCCCCTGTCCATGACTTGCATGCAGAGGCTGTAACATGGAGCAAGCCAGGGTGAACTAACCACTCACTTGCATTCTGTTGCATAAAATGTCAGCATCAGAAATTGCACCAATTCTAGTAAAACTTTAACATGCAGGATTCTAGGTTAAAGGAAGTATCATGTCTGTGTAAAGAAAAAATGTCTAATGAGAAAAGCTGTTCATTCATAGAGCTATTTGTCAAGAACAGCATTGAGGTATAGTTAGAGTAACTCTTTCCACAGACAAAAAATAGAAGCTTCTTCATTAGAAGAGAAAACTTGGTCCCTGGTCTCTAAAGTATTCTCTATGTTAAGAGATATTGATTCCAAAGATATAATAAAGATTGTGTTAAAATTAGGATAGTTTCTTTTTAATATATACTTTGATTCTAAGTGGAAAAATAAAGGACCAAAGTTAAATGAATGAAATAGAAATGAATTTAAATATATTTTAATCACCAATATGACTCAGAAAAGAATTAGCTTTATAAATCCCACCAGAGAGCATTACTTAACACTGACTTATACTTCTAAAAAAAAAAGATACTTTGCTAATTTATCAAATTTGAATCTTCAAATATAGAGTATAATCCTACCTAACAAATGACAAACATGTAAATTGACTGTACCTCTGCTACGCCCACAGCCAATCAGGAGTGAGTATTCAAATTAGCTCAACAAAGATGGCAGCTTAATTTGCACATGCAGGAACAGAGCAGCCAGGAGGAGAATGATGCCTGCTATGAGGGGAAGAGAGGGTGGCGGAGGGAGCTATATGAGCAGTGCTCTGCTAGGAGCGAGGTCTTGTAGGCTCCCCACCAAAAGTGAAGCAGGGGAATAAAGGCCTATTCTTGCACAAATATTGTGCAACAGGCCTCCAGTCCTATATAATAAAAGGCTTATATGCAAATCGACCTAATGGAGGAATGACCAGTTGCTATGATGCTCAGTGACCACCAGGGGCCAAACACTCAACACAGAAGCTGCCCCTGGTGGTCTGTGGAATGTGGCTCAACCAGAAGCTGGACTCATGGATAGGCAAGCACAGCGGCAGTGGAGCGGGCCTAAGCCAACCGTCAGACTTCCCCAGAGTGCTCCAGGACTGCGAGAGGGCACAGGCCTTGCTGAGGGGCACACCCACCCATCCCAACCTTCAGTGCATAATTTTTGTGCACCAAGAGTCTAGTGTAGTAAAAGTGACAAAAATATATATATGTTATTAGATTGTTAGAGAATCTCCTTTTGCATTTGTGCCATTTGGAATGGCTTTCATAATAATTTGATGAATTTTGTTCATACTCATTTAGTCAAAATAACATTTTAAAATTGTTTTGAAAATTATGGCTATCCTGTCTTCCTTGTTTTAGGAAAGCCAGACATGCGGATAGAGTTTCCACCAGTGACATTAGTGGTCTCTTGGATGATAACTCTCCCAAAGACTACCCGGAGTCCCTTATTGAAAAACGAGAGAGGTAATGGGAATTTATTCTGTGTATCAAGGACATTATGGTTAGTTGAAATTATCACCATTTATGGTTCATTTTCTTTGTTGCAAATTGATAATTCTTATTAATGTTGAATTTAGTTAGACATACTAGGCCCATGCATTAGGAAATAAGACTTTATGGTAATAAAGTAGTCACTGGCTCTGACACACTTATATTTTCTTGGTGGCATATATTTTGTAAATATATAATCAAATAGAAGTAGACACAATAAAAAATAAATAAGACATAATATAAAATGAAATAAATTTTAAGGTAAAGCATAGTACTTGTTTTTAAATGTACTGCAAAAACCAAGCATAGAAAGTTTCTTTCTTCAAATGGCCAATAACTGAATATGGAGATAGTATCCTTCTGGAGAAAACTTCTAAAGGAGAGTTTATTTTTAAAGAATATTTCCTCCCAATGACAGAACAAACCTGCAAATTGTTCCCTCTTTATATACATACAGGTAGAGAGATATAGAGATAGATAGATGATAGATATAGATAGATACATAAATAGATAGATAGATAGATAGATAGATAGACAGATAGATATAGATAGATTTTTAATAAAGCATTTATAATGTACCAAATGTGTCTTTAACATCCCAGGAATGCCCAATGTGCTGGATTATTCCTCATTTCCCAATTTTAAGCTCTGGGGTATGTTAATTTAGAGTATTTGTGATAGAAAAGGAGTGGGGTGTTGGAATTCCTTTTTAGCTGACACCTAGGAATCTAGAACTTTGGGTATATGTCTCATGTTTTCATACAACCCTTTGTTTGCTTCTCCTCACATTTCTTAGTGATGACATCTCAGAAGACCTGGGACCAAGCAAATGCCAGGCAGATATCGCATGCATGACCGCCCTTGCCAAGTTCCTAAATAAGCACCCTGATGGGTAATACTTGAAGTGATTTCTTGTGGGGAATTGATAAACACAAAGAAAGCTTGCTCAATTCAGAAATTATAAATGACATTCAAAATACAAGGTAGTCAGGGAGCCTTACCTATCTCTATCTCACTATCTATACTCTGAGGCAGGAATTCTCAACCTTGGCTGTCATTAGATAACACAGGAGAATTTCTACACCATTCTTGGGACCATACCCAAAACCATTGCCAGGAAATTATTGTCTCTACAGATATGGCTATAGACATGGGTATTTCTTAAGCCTTCCCAATTACTACTATTGTGTCTCCAGTGGGTATGAAGACCACAGTTGAGGCATCTACTCTAAATCTGGAAGCAAATTTTATCAAAAGAGCTGGTTTTTAACCATGGAAAGCACAGTCCACTAGCTCTTTACTATCACTAGGCTCTCCCTGCATTAGCATTTGAACTCTCTTATTTTACCATATTAGCTCTGAGTTATTTTTTCTTCTGAGACTCAGTAAATTCTGAGTTTGGGGTGTATAGATATGGGAGCACAATAAATAAGAAATGGGTGCTCTCCCTTTTTATTCCAATAACTATTGTGTAGATGATGAGTTTCAGGGACAAATCTGGTCAAAATGACACTATCCACCAGATTAAAATTCTGTAAGAATAAATTAAGCTCCATTACGGTTAAAAAACAATTCATACTTAATACATACCATTTTTATAATTATTTAGCCCCCAGAGAACTTTACAGAGCAGATAATAGCATAAGATGCTCTCTCCTATAGTAGCATTAACTTGTACAATTTTCTCTTCCTGGGTTGCAGTAAAAAGAGAAGCTCTTAGGAGTCAGAAAGATGACTCAAAGAAACTCTTTGGGACCAAGCCAATGACAAGTTTTCAGTGGTGAGTATATCTGTGCATGCTTATCCTATTCCTACAGCCGTCATCAAGCTATTTGAGTAGGTAATAATCACTTGGAAAGGAATATCCTAGACTTGAGCACAGTGAGACCTCCTGTAAGAATGACACTCCTACATGTAGTGAACTGTGGACCAGTAATCAGAGTGAAGTATTCATGCAGGATTCTGATCGCATAAGGAGGAAAACCACAATGAATAAACAGTGTTTCATCTAGTTTACTCGGACATATTCCTTCCCTCTGTCCAGATATAAAATGGAGGGGACTGACCCACACCACATAATAATAAAACTGGCTTTCCTGTTAAGATCATTTCAGGGGTCATCTGAGGATCAATTGCTAGCATCTTATTTAATTTAAATGCAGGGAAATGCCACCAAATTTCCTCAAGAATTTCTATAGTGAAAATACCAAGGCACTCTGGGTATAATTGTATTCCTTGAAGTACAGCAAGCCTCATGAGACAAAAATCAGATTCAGGTTCTTTAAATATAAAGTGAATGTAGGTACCATGATTACAATAGAATTCACTATAAAAAAAACTTTTTGAGTACAGAAAACACAAATAGTTTTTTTTCCCTTTGTTAACTCATAAACTTATTACAATTGCATTTATATGTATGTTATATTTCTTTTCCGGAAGACTAATGTTTACATTAGCTCATAAAATATGTTTATAACATTTGGCTTAGTAAAATATTATGTTATCACTATATCAGAGTTGGCAAATTTTTCAGAAAAGCACTAGTGGAAATGTTTTTAATTTTGTGTCTATATGGTTTCTGTTTAAAATACTCAAATATGCTATTATAATATGAAAGCAGCCACAAATAATATGTAAAAGGAGTGGGAGCAGCTGGGTTACAATAAAACATTATTTCTAAAACATGAAGGTAAGATAGACTCCAACTCTGAAGGGGTCAAGGATATATAAGGAGACCCAGCCTCAGAAAGAGTGAAATTCATTGTCCAACTTCGGCCCTCCCTAGTGTTCATGAGAGCCCTCACTAGTGAGCAAGGGGTCTTTGAAGACACCTGTACAGTTGGTGACTTGTGTCCACTGAGTATCCTTCACTTCTAAAGGACACCATGGTCAGAGATATGGCATGTGCCTATTCGTGGTCATAAATGTGTAGTTCAGAGGAATTAGTCTCTTTGCTCAAAAAAAGGCAGGCAATCCCATGTAACTTCTTGAAAGACTGTTTATAAGAAGAAGGCCCCTACATGACATTAAACATCACAGCAGGCATTAAATCATAGAAGAGGGCTAATCACTGTGTCTTTTGAGAATTGTAAGATTATCTATGAGATTACATCTTCTATTCTTATTTTGATATGTAGTTTTGGACACATTCTTTTTCACAAGCAATCTTGTGGGTCAGCCATTTGTGAAAATTACAAATGGGGAATTAGTGACTGGTCACAGGGCCTCTTCCCATCCCAGCGCCTTTCTACCCATCAGGCCTTTGGAAGGTGTGCTCCTGATAGCCCAACACATGCTCTCCTGTCACAGGCTGTGGACAAGGGGCACAGGGAAAGAGATGTTCATCAATTGAGTGGATAAGGAAGTGATATTAAGATGTTGCCAAGAAAATACTTACATGCTTACATACCCAATCTTTCTTTTTCAGATTCCCCAAGAAAAATCATTAGATGAAGTAATTCTAGTTTGATTTCTATAAAAGTAACTGAAGAAAGAATCTTCAAATAAAATTAATTGAAAAATACTGTGTTGTGCCTGTTTTGATTTAATTTATTCATATATAGAAGTAACTCAAGAAAGCATCTTATCTAATAAAGGGGTAATATGCAAATTGACCATCACTGCAACACACAAGATGGCAGCCCCGATGTGGACACAAGATGGCCACCACAAGATGGCCAGCAGGGGAAGGCAGTTGTGGGAAATTAGGCCAGCAGGGGAGGGCAGTTGTGAGAAATCAGATTAGCAGGGGAGGGTGGTTGGAGGGGATCAGGCCAGCAGAGGAAGGCAGTTGGGGGCAACCAAGCCTGGCAGGGGAGTTCAGTTGGGGGGAACCCAGGCCTGCAGGGGAGGACAGTTAGGGGTGACTGGGCATGCAGGGGAGGGCAGTTGGGGGGGAACCAGGCCTACAGGGGAGGGCAGTTGTGGGCTATTAGGCTAGCAAGAAAGGGCAGTTAGGGGTGACCGGGCTGTCAGGGGAGGGCAGTTAGGCACAATCAGGCTGGCAGGTAGGTGAGTGGTTGGGAGCCAGTATCCTAGATTGTGATAGGGATGTCCAACTACCCACCAGGATTGGGCCTAAATGGGCAGTTGGACATCCTTCAAGGGGTCCCAAATTGGAGAGGATGCAGGCTGGGCTGAAGGACACACACACACACATACACACACACACACACACACACACACACACACACACACACACGCACGCACAAATTTTGTGCACTGGGCCTCTAGTCTTCAAATAAAATAAATTAATTTTAAAAACTCTGTGTTGTGCATGTTTTTATTTAATTTATTCTTATATTAGAACCCTGGTGCACAAATTCCATGCACTGGGAGTTGATGCCCTCAGCTGTCCTGCACCCTCTCACAGTTGGGACCCCTCGGGGGATGTCTGCCTGTAGGAAATGGGCCTAAGCCGACAATCTGCATCCCTCCCACAGGATCCCTCCTCCTTACCACCCGCCTGTTCACTGTTCCTTAGTGCTCAGCTCGCCATTACTTAGCACTTGCATGGAGGCAGGAGAGGCTCCCGCCACCTCCTCTGCACTCACCAGCTGTGAGCCCAGCTTCTGGCTGAGCAGTGCTCCCCCTGTGAGAGTGCACTGACCACCAGGGGGGCAGCTCCTGCTCTGACCACCACTCCCTGGTGATCAGTGCACATCATAGCGATAGATCATTCTGGTTATTCTGCCATAATGGTTGCTTACGCCTTTATTATATAGATGATAACTATTAAGCATACATTGCTGATAATATTTGTGAATTCTTAAGTTTGTCTTTAGTGAGAATTTTGGAATTTCACATGCTTTGTACATATTCTTTCTAATGTATATTTAATGATCAATATACTAGGCTTATAACCATCCTATGAGGCATTTTGAAAGTGTAGTAATTGAGCAAAATTGATCTGTTTATTTATTGAGCTTCCTTAACTATTCATATAGTACAGCAAATAATCAATGTGTGCAAATTTGAATGTTAAGCAGGTAGAATAAATAAATCTAAAAATGTCTCAGTGGGAACTAGCAGATTTTTCTCAGTGGTTAGAGCTATGGCCTACGCACTGAAGTGTTTTGGGTTCAATTCCAAGTAAAGGACGGGTACCTGATTGCAAGTTCAATTCCCAGTCCAAGTTGGGGCTCATAGGGGAGGCAACTTATCCATCTCTCTCTCTCTCTCTCTCTCTCTCTCTCTCTCTCTCTCTCTCTCTCTCTTCCCTCCCTTTTCTTCTTGTCCTTCCCCCTCCCTCCTTCCCTCTCTCTAAAAAAAATAAGCAAATAAAATAAAAATAACATATGTAGAACTCAAACAATATTACACAAATCAGGATCCACATGAATAGCATTTTCTAAAAAAATAGACTTTAGGCAATCAAATGCTTTGTAACAAAAGAGAATTATACATCAGTAAGCATAAAAGGTATGTGTATTGCTTTTTGAGTCAATATCTTAACATAAATTTTTATATTCTGAAGTAAACTCATTGGTTATGGCTATAACATTAATCATTTGTTTATATCTTTGCTGCTAATGAAAGATTAATATATTTCACTAGTGGCCTCGTACACAAATTCATGCACGGAAGGGGGGAGGTTGTTCTTCAGCCAGGCCTGCACCCTCTCCAATCTGGGACCCCTAGAAGGATGTCCTACTGCCGGTTTACAGGTATCAGGCCTAAACCAGCAGTTAGGCATCTCTCTCGCGATCCTCCGTTCACCCTGAAATGCCCCCATCCTTGCCTGCTCACTCCAGACTAAACCCCCCACAGTCCTGATCACCTCCAATTGACCCCTACTGATGTCCTGCTCATACCCAACTGGCCCCCGTGCTGATATGCTTAAACCCAATGGCCCCGATCCCACCAGCCTGGTCACCCACAACTGCTGTCCCATCCTGGCCTGATCACCCACAAGTGCCCTCCCCTCTTGGCCTTTAACCGCCTCTACCTTCGCCCCACCACCATGGCTTGGTCCAGAAGAAGGTCTCCTGAAAAGTCTTCCAGTCTAATTAGCATATTACTCTTTTATTAGTATAGATGGAGGCCTGGTGCACAGGTGGGGGGATGCCTGGTTTTCCCTGAAGGGTGTCCCAGATCAGGGTGCCTGGCCAGCCTGGGTGAGGGGCTGATGGCTGTTTGCAGGCTGGCCACAGCCCCCAGTGACCCAAGCTCCCAGCCCCTCTTTTTTCCTTTTTTTTTTCCCCAGCACCTCCTTGAGCAGAGGCCAGGGATGGCTGAAAGCAGCTACCTGTGATTTATTTATCTTCTGTAATTGAAATTTGGTAGCCTTAAGTGGGGGCCAGGGCCAGCCAGGGTGGGCAGAAAGCTTGGCTTCCTCCATTAGCGAGAACAACCCAAGCCTCCTACATCTCCAAATCTATGTCTTCTGACATCTTGGGTGGGTTAATTTGCATGCACACTCCTGATTGGCTGGTAGGTGTGGCTTTAGCGGAGGTATGGTCAATTTGCATGTTTCTCTTTTATTAGATATGATATTAAACTTGGTATTGTTTTTATCTAAAGAACATTTCCTCTTGATCTTTTACTACCTGAAATCACTCACTATAAATCTATGTAAGTCATTTATGATGCCAGTTAAGTAAGAAGTCCCAGTCCTATTCAGGCTGGGGAAGAGGTGCTGAGAAATCTTTCAGAGTTTTGTGATAACTCAGCCCTGAGTACAGGCCTACAAAATGATGGATTTTGAACTGCTGATCAAGGTAGAGGGGAAGCAGTTCCTGGCAATAACACCCAAACCTTAGCCAGAAGCATGTTCTAGTTCAACTGTAAGCATAGAACTGGTGGAGCCAAAGATAAGACTCCCAGTCACATGCAAAGTAATAGAAATGCCTCAGCTACCCACGTATGAATGAACTCTCTGAATTTCTTTGCTTGAAAGATGCTTTTCCCTCATGCTTTTCAAGTCAGTACTTTAAAAAAAATATGCATTCAAGTTCTTTTTTTTAATTGTACATAAATGTATTTTGCTTATATTTAAATTTTTGATTGAAGGTTTCATTTGAGTTTAAGATTTAAACTTGCGCCGAAACTGGTTTGGCTCAGTGGTAGAGCGTCGGTCTGCGGACTGAAGGGTCCCGGGTTCGATTCCGGTCAAGGGCATGTACCTTGGTTGCGGGCACATTCCCCAGTAGGGGATGTGCAAGAGGCAGCTGGTCGATGTTTCTCTCTCATCGAAGTTTCTAGCTCTCTGTCTCTCTCCTTTCCTCTCTGTAAGGTATCAATAAAAAAAATAAAAATAAAAAGATTTAAACTTGCTTTTATAGTTTTGATTTTTTCTGTGTCAACATATTGGTTACATAAACCTAAGAATTACGTATTTTCTTCTTTAAGTTAAAATGCCTTTAGTTTTTATAGCTACAAAGAGAAACACAACTTATAAGCCTACGTTTCTATCTAAACACTGCTTAGAAATATAATGTATATATGGGTTTGATATAAAACTACAAGCTTCGTTTTTAATATATTTTTTCTTTGTATGGCAAAATTATTTCAGTGATGATATGTGATTTAACTATTTTATTATATTAATTTTTACTCTTTATCGAGTTAAGTTGTTCAAATCCAAGGATTAAAGACATAAGGTTTCATTAACTTCTACAATGAAAAGACAAAAAAAAAGAGATGCAAAACTATTTTTATATATACTTATAGATAATTATATTGATACTAGAGGCACAGTACAAGAAATTCATGCATAGAAGGGGTGGGTCCCTTAGCCCCCCCTGCACCCTCTCCAATCCAGGACCTCTCAGGGAATGTCTGACTCCCTCTCACAACCTGGGACCACTGGCTCCTAACTGCTCACCTGCCTGCTTGCCTCAGAGGCCCTAACCACTCTGCCTGCCTATCTGATCTCCCCTTACCACCTCTGCCTGCCTGCCTGATCGCCCCTAACTGCTCCCCCGCTCACCTGATCACCCCTAACTGCCTCTGCCTTGCCCTGAACCCAGGACCAGGATTCCCTCCTCTGGCCAGTGGCGGGAACCTGGGACCTGGGCCTACTTTGCCTGGGCTGGCCACCCCTGAAGGGGACCATAGGCAAGCAGTTTCGCCCATTCCACCGCCAAAGGTTCTTGGGACCATAGGGCGGGTGGCTAGTTCCTTTCCTGGGCCGCAGCCACAGGCATAGCCATTGGCACTCAGGATGATGGGTCAGGCGGCTTGTCCCTCTCACAGGCCGCAGGTGTAGACACAGCCACTGGTGTGTGGGACCTCTGGGTTAATGGGATGTGTGGATTGTCCCTCTCCCAGGCTGCAGGGGCAGGCACAGCCACTGGCACCCAGCACCATGGGGCAAGCTGCTTGTTCCTCTCCCAGGATGTGGCCCCAGTCACTGGAGGCCAGGACCCTAGGGTGGTCAGCTTGTCCCTCTCCTGGGCACAGCCTGGCTGGTCCCCATTCCTCTTTCCCCAGTGTTGAGTATCTGAACCATTAAGGCATTAGAGCATGAGGTCGTGATGACCATTTTTAAAAATATATATTATATTGATTTTTTTACAGAGAGGAAGAGAGAGTGTTAGAGAGTTAGAAATATCGATAAGAGAGCATCATTAATCAGCTGCCTCTTGCACACCTCCTACTGGGGATGTGCCCGCAATCAAGGTACATGCCCTTGACAGGAACCGAACCCGGGACCTTTCAGTCCACATGCTGACACTCTATCCACTGAGCCAAACCTGTTTCAGCCATCATGGCCACTTGTATATCTGCTCTTTATTATATAGGATGTATTATTATTATTAAATAGGTGATACTCTGATTTTATATTAGTCAGATGCTAAAACTAAAGATGAAAAAAAAAAAACACAGGATTTTTTTTTAACGGTTAGAAAAGATGTTAAAGCTATATGTCACAACTCTGTTATAAGCAGATGAAAGGATCTGTAATTCAAGCATCTGTCACTGAGAGAAATCCTCTTGATTAAAAAGAAAACCCAGTTTGGCTCAGTGGATAGAGCATTATCCTAGGGACCAAAAAGTCCATTCTAGTCAAGGGCTTATACCTCCTTTGCAGACTTCTCCCATGCAGGTGGCAACCAATCAATGTGTTTCTCTCACATCATATTGCTCGCTCTCTCTGTTTATCCCTCTCTGTCTGTCTTTTCCTCTCTCTTCCATTCTCTCTAAAAATCAATGGAATAATATCCTCAGGTGAGGATTAAACAATAATAGAATCATATTTCAACTTAAGTTTTTTTATAAGGGGACAATTACTTTCCACACTCTGGAAGAACCTTTAGAAATGTCTGCCACACACTCAGAATTACTGGGTATCTTTCTGAAAATTATGAAAGCACTTATTTGTACTAAATATAAGTTTACCCCTTTGTTTATTGCACTATTAATTGCAGTTGTCAAGACATGGAAACTGTGAACGAAAAAAGCCACTTGCTGACCTGATGAGCTCAGGGAAGGCCTGTGTGGCAGTCTTGCAGACTCAGAGACCTGAAGTAACCACAAAAAAATGGTTTGAAAATTGAATATCTTACTACCAACAGGTTATAGTGGGCAGTCATTTTCTAGGCCAATGTTTTCCCAGACAAAGATCAGCTTTGATCTTTACTGAGCCCATCTGCCTTCCTGCCTCTAAGATAACCTACCTGTGAGATATCTGAGTAACTTGTAACTTCCCTTTTCTCTGGAGCCCCTGGGGTAAAACCAAATGTGTTGGGCGCCAGGACAGATGCCTCAAATTCCTTCCTTATCACGTTAATTGTTCCTGCACTCACCTAAGTAAGCATCCATGATTTTACTTTTTATCCAATCCCAGGGCTTTCCCACAGGCTTGCTTTCTCCAGCCTCCTTACTCTATCACCAATGAATTTCATGTAACCCACCTATGTCCCTCCTTTGATTGCAATTTATAAATACAGAAATGTAACTGTAGGGCCCCAAGATTGAGGAATTGGCCTCCCCCACTGCCTGTTCCAGGATGTGACCTTTATGGTTAAAGATTAGACAGGAATGAGGTCAGTTCTTTAAGATTAGGCAAGAATGAAATCAGTCCCCAGAAACTCCCTACCCTGAGGACTTACCCAGAGGAATGGGAAGGGGAGAGGCAAAGGGGCCAGATGGGACTGTTGACTAAGCATAGACCCTGTCATAAAACATGTAATTAATGAGCCCAGCTCCCCTTCTTGGAATTTCTTTGTTCCCTTCTTCCCCCTCCATGTGTAACCCCACCTGCGTGTGGTTTTTGCCTTTATAAACTCATGTTCTGCAGTTACTCGGCGCTCCCAGTCAGCCAGCACTGTTGCTGTCTGCCTGAGAAGCCCCTGCGCTGTGCTTGTATTAAAACCTCATGCTTTTTGCATTAAGTTTCGGACTCGGCGTTTGACTTGGGGTTGTCGCCCACTCCGTCGGACTCACCGGGGTTCTTGGGACCTTACATAACCCGCCATTCTCCAGAGCATTATCTCAATCCATTGAGGTTCTGCTTCCCAGTAATTGTGGACAGTTTGGCTCAAATAAACTCACAAAAATTCCTTTACAGGTTTCAATGGTTTTTTTTGTTAACAAAACTAACTACATGTCCTCTGACAGATGATTAGGTACAGAAGTAGTGATACATATGTACAGTATCATACTTAGTATAATAAACTCAGAAACTCAGAACCATTTAATTTCACTCATTTGTGGGGTATAAAAGAGAAAGCAACATATAAACAAAAATCAAACAAACGCACAGACACAGACAATGGGATGGTGGTTACAAGAGGGGAAATGGGGTTGGGGAAGACGAAGAAGGTAAAAGAAGTTAAATGGTGATGGAAGGATACTAATCTTTGCATGATACGCACACAATGCAATAGATAATGTATTATAGAAGTATACATCTGAAATGTACAATGTCACCCATGAAATTAATGAAAAGAACGACCTGGCTGGTGAGATCTGTGGTAGGAAAATCTGATGTGACTCTCTCCCTTTGGAGGTACAGAGATGGGAACCAAAAAGAATTCCCAGCTCCTCCTGCCCCTGATCCTTCTCAGAGTGCTCTTCTCACAGACATGGGCCCTGCCTGCTTTGGTAGGGGAAGCAGTGAGGCAAGTTCCCTTTCAATTGAGACCATTGAACCTTTTGTCTTCATCTAAATAAGAATCTCCTCCACTAAGGCAACTACAGTCTGTTCTCTGTGTCTGTGAATCTAATACTATTTTGTTTGTTCATATATTTTTTCCCCTTTAGATTCCACATATGAATGAAATCTTATGGTATTTGCCTTTCTCTGACTTTGTTTTTTAAAAATAAAATTTAATTCTAAAGGAATTACTTTCAATTAATTTAGACAACTCTATTTTGAAAATGATGTAGAATTTATTGAAATAAAAGGTTGATGTGCCCACCAAGATTTTTTTTTTAGCACCAGGTCAAATTGATTATTTCTTCGTACATCCCTTACTGATTGTATTCATAAAAAGATTAAAAACCAGAACACCCCACAAAATTCATCAAATATGAATGACTATTTAGCAATAGGTGATCCTTTGGGCTTCATCAATACAGAGAAACATGTCACAGCAAGGTAAATCTTTAAAGTTGAGTTTGGGGACATAGAGAAAGAAAAGTACTTGAGGAATATTTCAGCCAAATGTTACTAAACATCAACAAATAACCAAAGTGCTTCCAGTATACATATGGAATATTAAAATTTTTCATAGCTTCTATTTTGTATAAAATATTTCTTCCTGGAAAATTTAACTTTGTTATGGGAAGATATTACCAATAAGGTATTCATATTCATACTGGATCAGTATGAATTTGAATAAATCAAATAGAAACTAAAATCTCAAAGACCAAGACAGAATTGGGCATTTGAGTCATTCTCCATAGAGGAATATAAGAAAAAAAAATTAACAGATAAAAGTAAAGAGAGCGTTTTACATTCTTGTCCATAAAGTTGTCCATGTGGCTATATTTTCACCTAGAACTCTGTTCGAATACTTACAAAGATACTTTGAGTTAGGAATTAAGTGGTTATAAAAGCACAGTACTCTATCCATGCTTGCCTGTCAAACGATTGAGTTGCATTATGTTCAAAAGCTGGTGTGGCTGTTTGTGTGTTGGAGAATGGAGGAGAAACACTACAATTCTGCACAGTGCAAAGATTTATGAAAAAGATGAGTGTGACTTTTGAAAAAGAAGAAAAATTGAATTCCTGGAGGTTAAAGGTCTGGTAACTTGTCTTTTTATCACTTGAGATTATGTGTGAGGGAGGGCATTGGGAAGGATGGCATTGTATAGAAATGTCACACAGCAGTGGTACTACCGCCTTGTACCACAGTATGCATGTTGCTCCAACCTGGAGCCTTTCTGAAACTTTGACACTGGGATTAATCTCAACATAAAGGAATTTCAGTAATAAAATGATGGGAAATTACTTCTCTATTCCTTTAAAACTAATATAGATCTTTAAACAGATTATATTAATAAGGGTCTACATAAATAGCATACATTTTTAAAGTTTTAGAAGAAATGATATTTTGTAATAAAAGATAACTATACATTTGAAGGGATAGCAAATGTGTTTTTTGATTTTAGAATCTATTACTGCACATAAAATTGTTAGTTTCTGAAGCAAACCCAACGGTTCTGAGCATAACATTAATAATTCACTTATATCTGCTAACTCAAAATTAAAATATTTCACTTTAAGCTTGATACTGTTTTATCTAAAGAACAGGACATTTCCTCTTGACCTTTTACATCTTGGACTCATTCACTATAGAATTATATGAATCAGATATAATGATAATTAAGTAAGAACTCCCAGTCCTATTCCCCCTGGGGAAGGGCTGCTGTGACCTCTTTCTGAATTCTGTGATGGCTCAGTCCCATAAAATGACGGGCATTTGGACTGCTGGTCAATGTAGAGTGAAAGCTGCTGCTGGGAATAACACCCAACATTTAGCTAGAACCAAGTTCTAGTTCAACTCTAAGGAGGAGAACTGGTGGAGCCAAAGAAAGGACTCTCAGTCACCTAGTAAGTATAGCAATGCCTCAGCTTCTCACATGTGAGTGAAGTTCCTGAATTCTTTTGTTGCAAAGATGCTTTCCCTGAATACTGTTTTATAAATTACTCATTCAAGTAAGGTTGTGTTTATTCTTGTATATAAATTTTGGACTAAAGGATTCAGTGGGAACCTTTGATTTTGATGTTTTCAATGTTTCAAAATATTCATTTGTTATTGTTGACAGTATAATAGATTTCCACATTATTCCCCCACCCCCCTTTGCTGCTCTCTATCCATCCCCAGCCCTCAACCCAGGTCTTCATAGCACTACTGTCTGCTGTGCTCATGGGCTATGCATACATGCATGTGCGTTCTTTGACTAATGTCTTCCAGCCCTTCCCCCAAACTCCCTCGCGCTGAGATCTGTCAATCTGCTCCTGGCATCCAGGCTTCTGGATTTATTTTGTCTGCCGGTTTATATTGTGTCAATTTGGTTTGAAGTGCCATTCTTTCTATGTCAGATGTTGGTTATGTGGACATATTTTCCTCTTTGCTTTATGTTTAAATGGAATCATTTCTAAAGGCATAAAGAGAAACACTCCTGGAAGTCCTAATTTTCTATCTAAAAACTACTTATAAATATAATGTATGTGGGATTGTATGTAAAAAAGCACCACTTTCATTTTTAATATATTTTATGGAAACATTATTTCAGCAATGTCATGTGGTTTAATGATTTTGTGGTATTAATTTTTACTGATAATTGAGCTTAGCCACGCGAATATAGGTATTTGGACATAAACTTCCAATAATATCTACCACTGAAAGCAAAAAAATATATATAGAGCGAAAGGAAGATGATATGTAGATATAGACATAAGCAGAAAAATGAATATATGGATATGTGCAGGTATATAAATATACACAAATGTATATGCACACATTATCAAATAGATGACACTCCAATATTCTATGAGTCAGAGGCTATAACTTAATGTAGAAGAAACAGTTTTTTAAATACCTTATGCCTGGTGAGAAATGAAGAGCAGTTGAAAGGGATCCTAATTTCTACTCGAGCAACTGTCACGAGAAAAAACTTCTTTATTCATAATGGAATCATAATGCAGTTTAGCCGAAACCAGTTTGGCTCAGTGGTAGAGCATAAGTCTGTGAACTGAAATGCCCCTGGTTCATTCTGGTCAAGGGCATGTACATTGGTTGTGGGCACATCCCCAGTATGGGGTGTGCAAGAGGCAACTGGTCGATGTTTCTCTCTCATTGACATTTCTAGCTCTCTATCTCCCTCCCATTCTCTCTGTAAAATATCAATAAAATATATTTTTTTAAATAAAAAATAATGCAGTTTATTTTTTTTATAAGACGAATGCATTTTTCCAAACTCTGCCACACCCTTTAGAAACTGCTACACACCCAAAATAACTGGGTGTCTTTCTGAAAATTATGAAAACACTTCTTTGTAAAGATGATAAGTATATCTATGTTTATTGCAGTATCATTCACTGTTGTTAATGCATGGAAACAACCTATAAGTTCTTTAAAGGATGATTAGAAAAAGAAGTCATGATATATATTTACAATAGAATATTAATCAGCAATATATGGAATGAAATATTGCCATTTTTGACAACATGGAAAGACCCTAACAGTATCATGTTAAGTGAAATCAGTCAAACAGAAGAGTTCAGAACCATGTGATTTCACCACTAGTGGAATATAAAACAGAAAGCAACAAATGGACAAAACAAAACAAAACAAAAAAACCTACACACAGGTAATAGCATGGTGGTTACCAGAGGGGAAATGGGATTCAGGGAAGATGAAGAAAAGAGGGTTAAATATGTGGTGATGGAAGGAGATCAGACTTTGATTGCTGAGCTCACAATGCAATATACAGATCATGTATTTTAGAATGGTACATTGAAAATGTATATAGGCCACAACCCTTTTGCCTCAGTGGATAGAGCGTCAGCATGCAGACTGAAAGGTCCAAGGTTCCATTCCTGTCAAGGACATGTACCTTGGTTTCAGGCACATCCCCATTAAGGGGTGTGCAAAAGGAGTTGATCGATGATTCTCATGTACATTTCTAGCTGTCTATCTCTCTCTCTTCCTCTCTGTAAACAATCAATAATTTATATTTTAAAAAATAATAAATAAAATGTAAATAATCTTATTGATAAATGTCACCACAATAATTTAACCAAAAGAAAGGCCTGGCAGGTGAGGTCTTGAGATTTACATACAAGTAGAAATCATATGGTATTTGCGTTCTCTGGATGTAAATAAAAAAAAATTTTAAATGTAAAAAGAAATCTATTTTTGTTATTTTAGACAAATAAATTTTTAATTAATAGATTATTTATTAAAACATTAGGTTAATAAGACCATACAGCACCATGTCAATAAAATTATTCCTTTGTACATCCATTACTGAAATTGTATTTATACATAAGATTACAAATCAGAAGGCCCCACCAGATTATTAAAATTTGAGTGATTATTCAGCAATGGGGCAAATCTTTGGACCTGTTCAATACAGGGAAACATCACACCAAAGTGAAGTGGAGTTTTGGGACTAGAGAAAGAAAAATACTTCAGGAATGTTTCAGTCAAATGCTACTAAACATCAACAAATATTCAAAATGTGGCCAGTTTTCATACTCCATATTAACATATTTTCAAAGTTTCTATTTTGTATAAAGTCTTTCATCCTGTGAAATTTAACTTCTCAAAGGGAAGATAGTATCAATGAGCTATAGTTGGCTTAATGCTCTGGTCAAAATGAATTGAGTAGCTCGTGCTTATAAAAGATGTATGGCATCAATTTCTGGGATAATCATAATAATACTACTCATTTATATATGTAAAAGCCTAATATGCTAAGTGTTCCACCATTCCATCATCCTGTGTGGTTGCCAGTCTACCAATCACTTTGACATGCACAGACAACCAGGGGACAGACACTCCAACCAGCAGTTTAGTTTGCTGCTGGGATCCCATGGATCAGACTTGGTGAGATGGTCTAGACACACCCTGGAGCCAATCTCCCAAGGTCAATTCCAGCCTCTAAAATATTTCTTCTAATTAATTTCCTTTCAATGTGCATGAATTCATGCACTGGGCTTCAAGTACTCCCATCTATTTTGTTGCAATTTGATAGTTCTTAATAATGTTAAATAATATTGTCTTTGTATTAATAAAGTTCTCACTGGATTCTCAGACAATTATATTTTATTGGTGGCGAGTACTTGTAAATCTATTATCATATTGAAGTTGACATAGTGAAAAATAAATAACACATAGAATAAAGTGAAGCAAATTTTAAGGTAAACCATAGTCCTTCTTTTTAACTTTCCTGCTCAAACCAAGCATTGAAAGATTCTTTCTTAAAATGGCCAAGAGTTAAATATAGAGATAGCAGCCTTCACGGGAAAATCTTCCAAGGAGCATTGGTTTTTAAAGAATATTTCCTCCCAGTAGCAGAACACAACTATAAGTAGTTCCCCATTTAAGTATATATGTATATATAATAAATATTTGCTCAGTTAGTACACAATGTGTCTTAAATATCCCAGAAAATGCCTAATACGTTGACATATTCCTATTTTCCCAATTGTAGGCTTAGAGGTATATTTGTTTTAGTAAAATTGTGAGACAAAATGAGTGGGTTGTCAGAATTCCTTGTTATCTGACACCAACAAATCTAGTACTTTTGATATATTTATTTATTTATAAAACCCTGTTTGCTATCCCACATTTTTCTTAGCAATGACCTTTCTGAAGACCACGGACCAATCAAACGCCAGGCAAAACCAGTGCTGCCAGATTATAATGAAAGAAATAAGGTTGTGTTGGAATACTTGCAGGACTTATTTGGCAAATTGAGGTAAAGAAACAGAAAGCTCTCAAAATTCAGAAATTATAAATGACTTTCAAAAAACAAGCTATATATAGAGCCTGACCTACATATCTCACTGTCTATACTCTGCAGTAGTAATTCTCAATTTGGCTTCCATTAGACAATGTTGGTAATTAAAAAAAGAAAAAAGAAAAAAAGAAAACTACAATGTTTGGGCCCTACCCAAAATCCATTGCCAGGAAATTAGTGCCTTCACAGATACAGCTTTAGACGTGGGTATTCCTTGAGCCCCCCAGGTAACTCTATTGTGTTTCCAGGGGTAAAAAACGATGAATGCAGAGGCATCTACTGCAAATCTGGTAGCAAGTTTTATCAAAAGTGCTAGTTTTTAACTTTGGAGAGCTGAGTCAACTAGCAATTTGATATGATATGGGACTTCCTGTATGAGCATTTCAACTCTCTTATGTTACCAAATTAGCCATGAGCTATTTTGTCTTCTGAGATGCTGTAAATCCCAACTCTGTCTGAGGTGTGTAGATATTAGAGCATAATAGCCAAGAAGTGGGCTGCTACCTCTTTTTATTCTGATTATTGTTGTGTGGATGATGACTGTTAGGACAATACAGGTTGGGTGAGAACAGACAAGACGACTCTCTTTGCCCACTAGATTTAGCATTCTCTAAGGATAATTTAAACTCCCTTAAGGATAAAAAACAATTCATAATCATTAACTAACATCAAAGGTAATTTTAAGCCCCCACAGAATTTCACAGAACACAGACAATAGCATAGGTTACACACCATCATTTCTTTAGATGCTTTCTCATCTAAGAGTTGTCACATGCACATTTTTCTCTTCCTGGTCTGCATTGAATAGCGAAAATCACAAGAAACAAAAAAATGCTTTGAAACAAAGCTGATGACAAGTCTTCAATGGTGAGTATATCTGTGTATGCTTATCATATTTCAACCGCCATCATCCAGCTATTTCAGTCACTTGGTTAGAAATATCCTATGCTTGTTGAAAGCGGGACCTCATATAAGAATGACCCTCCTATATATAGTGAACTGTGAATCAGTAATGGGCTTAAAATATTCCTGTAGTGCTCTGATTGCATAAGGAGAAAAACCACAATGAGTAAATAGTTTTTCATCTCCTACTTGACTCATACAGATTCCTACCTTCTGTCCAGATATAAAATGGAGCAGATTGACCCTCACCACATAGAGAGAGATCTTTCTTTCCTACTTTAGATCAAGCCAGTCTGCTCTTATTGATTTAAGGTTTCGTGTGATGATCAATTGCTAGCATCTTATTTAATTTTAGTGCAGGGAAAAGCCACTAGGTAATAGCAAGGCCATTATGAACATACCAAAGCAAACTGGATCTAATTGTCTTCATTGAAACATACCAAGTTTCATGCAACAAAAGTCTGCTTCTTTTACCTCTAAAGTGAGTGTAGGTACTATGATTCCACTAGTAGAAGCTATAAAAGATTATTTGAGTGGAGAAAACAGAAATGTATATTTTTCTTTGTTAAATCATAAACTTGTCATCACAATTGCATTCCCATATAAATTATATTTCTTTTCTGAGTACATTAATGTTTACATTAGCTCATAAAATTACCTTATAACATTTGGCTTAGCAAAATGTTCGTATCAGGATATCAGAGTTGTGAAATTATTCTCTAAAGAAGCCACATTTTTCTCTAAAGCAAATATTTTTGGTTTTGTGATCTATGTGGTGTCTATTTGAAATACTCCAATATGCTATTTTAATATGAAAATATGTGAAAGGAATGGGAGTGTCTGGGATACAATAAAACTGTATTTCTAAAACATGAAGGTAGGCTACATTCCAACCCAGAAGGGGTCAAGTTGATTACAGGAGACCCAAGCTGAGAAAGACTATACCTCATGGTAGATTTCAGCCCCGGGGTTCAGGAGAGCCCTCAGGAGTGGGCAGGGCCTGAGGACAGGGAAAGTACAGGGAAAAGCCACCAGGTTATAGCAAGGCCATTGTGAAAATCTATCAAAGTGGTGACTTGTGCCCACTGACTGCCCTGCACTTCTGAGGCACCTACAAGGTCAGGGACCATTAGTGGTCATAGATGCATAGTTCAGAGCAAAGGGTCCCTTTGCTTACAACAGGAAGGTAATCCTATGTAGCTCCTCTAAAACCTGTTTATAAGCAGAAAGCCTCTCCATGACATTATTCACACAGCAGATATTGAAACACAGAAGAGGGCTAATCACTCTGTCTTTTGTAAATTGTAAATTTATTTATGAGATTACATCTTCCATTCTTATTTTGTCATGTCATTTTGGATAACTTGTTTTGAACAAGCAATCTTGTGGGTCAGCCATTTGTGAAAATTACAAATGGGGAATTAGTGACTGGTCCCAGGGCCCCCTCCCATCCCAGAGCCTTTCTATCCATCAGGCCTTTGGAAGATGCGCTTCTGATAGCCCACCACATGCTCTCCTGTCACAGGCTGTGGACAAGGGGCACAGGGAAAGAGATGTTCATCAATTGAGTAGATAAGGGATTGATATTAAGGTGCTGCCAATGAAAATATTTATATGCTTACATACCAAAATTTCTTTTTCAGACTCCCCAAGAAAAATAATTAGATGAAGTAATTCTAGTTTGATTTCTATAGAAGAAACTCAAGAAAGCAGAATTAATAAAATTAATTCATTAAAAATACTGTATTTTGCTAGTTGTTATTGATTGTATTTTTATATGATAACTATTATGCTTACATGGTGATAATATTTGTGAATTCTTAAGATTGTCTGTAGTGAAAATCTTGAAATTTCAATGCTGTGTTCACTTGCTGTCAATAATATATGTAATGCTAAAAATACAAGGCTAATTCTAATTCTATGAGGCTTTTTGGAAGTGTGATATTTGAGCAAAATTGAACTGTGTTTCTAGAACTTTTTTAGCTATTTAGATAATAGAACAAATGTGTGTGCAAATTTGAATGTTGAGCAGTTAGAATGCTATGATAAATAAATCTAAAAATGTGTCAGAGAGTCCTGACAGGTTTGTATCAGTGTTTAGAACAATGGTCCACACACTTATGGGTCTTGGGTTCAATTCTCAGTCAAGGACAATTACCTGGGTTGCAGGTTCAATTCCTACTCCCAATCCACACTCATAAGGGAGTCAACCAATCCATATTTCTCTCTTCCACTCTTTCTCACTCTGCCTCTCTCTACATGTCTCTCTCTCCCTCCCTCCTTCTCCTTTTTATTCTCTATGAAAAATAAAGAAAATAAATATAATATATATATAGACCTCAAAAAAGAGGACAATAATTAGGATCTACATGAATAGCATAAATCAAAGTGGATTGTAGAAGATTAGCTGCTTTGAAATAAAGGAGAATTATACATTTGTAAGAATAAAAATGTGTGTTTTGATTTGTGAATCTACTAAACATAATTTTTTTATTATTTGAAGAACACTTAATTGTACTGTTTAGAACACTATTCATTCACTTATATCTTTGATGCTAATTGAACAGTAAAATATTTCACATTAAACTTGGTACCATTTTTATCTAACAAAAAGAAAATTTCCTTCTGACCTTTTACATCATGAACCCACTCACTATAAATCCATTCTCAACCCACCAGCCTGGTCACCCACAATTTCTGTCCCATCCTGGCCTGAGCACCCACAACTGCCCTCCCCTTTTGGCCTCTAACCGCCTCCACCTTGGCCCCGCCACCATGGCTTTGTGCAGGAGAACATCCTGAAGGTCTCCTGGAAGGTCTCCCAGTCTAATTAGCATACTACCCTTTTATTAGTATAGATGGAGGCCTGGTGCACAGGAGGGGCCTGGATAATTTGCCCTGAAGGGTGTCTGAAGTCAAGGTGGGGGTCCCCCTGGGGTGCCTGGCCAGCCTGGGTAAGGGGCTGATGGTTGTTTGTAGGCTGGCCACAGCCCCCATGGCCCAAGCTCCCAGCCCCTTTGATTTTCTTTCATATTCATTTTTTTCTCAGCGCCTCCTTGAGCAGAGACCAGGATGGCTAAAAGCAGGTATCTGTGCTTTATTTATCTTACATAATTGAAACTTGGTAGCTTTGAGTAGAGGCCAGAGCCAGACAGTGTGGGCGGGAAGCTAGGCTTCCTCCATTGCCAGGAACAACCCAAGCCTCCTGCTAGCTCCAACTCCATGTCTGCTGTCCTCTTCCTTGGGTTAATTTGCATACATGCTCCTGATTGGCTGGTGTGTGTGGCTTATGGGTATAGTGGAGATATGGTCAATTTGCAGGTTTCTTTTTTATTAGATAGTATATTAAACTTGGTATTGTTTTTATCTAAAGAACATTTCCTCTTGATCTTTTACTACCTGAAATCACTCACTATATATCTATGTAAGTCATTTAAGATGGCAGTTAAGTAATAAGTATTGAGAGTGTGAGGCTACCTCCTGACTAGAACCCTGCTGCCTTGTGGGTAGGGCGGAGCTATCCTCCATTTTGTATAGCTGGACCCTATCCCTCACTCAACCAATCAGGGTTCACCAAAGCAGTGACATCACCACCTGAGTAAAATCCTTGGACTTGTGGACATTTTCGTTCTTGTCAGCCATCCGGTCACCATGAGTAGAATGGAACCCATGTTAACATGGAAGAGGCTCTCATGTTAATTGCATCAGATTTGGCTCCCTGCGGGTCTTTGGGGATCATAGAATCTCGGCACAAGACTCCCAGTCCTATTCACGCTACGCAAGAGGTGCTGCGACATCTTTCAGAGTTATGTGATAACTCAGCCCTGAGGATAAGCCCTACAAAATATGGACTTTGAACTGCTGATCAAGGTAGAGGTAGAGGGTAGACTTTGAACTGCTGATCAAGCAGTTCCTGGCAACACCCAAACTTTAACCAGAATCATGTTGTAGTTCAACTGTAAGGGCAGAACTGGTGGAGCCAAAGAAAGACTCTCAGTCACATGGAAAGTAATAGAAATGCCTCAGCTACCCACGTATGGTTGAAGTCTCTGAATTTCTTTGCTTGAAAGATGCTTTTCCCTCATGCTTTTCAAGTCAGAACTTTAAAAAAAATGCATGCAATTTTTATTGTTTTTTTATTGTACATAAATGAATTTTGCTTATATTTAAATTTTTGATTGAAGGTTTCATTAAGTTTAAATTTCCTTTTACAGTTCTGATTTTATCTGTGTTACATATTGGTTACATAAACCTAAGAATTACATATTTTCCTCTCTAAGTTAAAATGCCTTTAATTTTTATAGCTACAAAGAGAAACACACCTTATAAGCCTGAGTTTCCGTCTAAAAATTGCTTAGAAACCTAATGTTTATATGGAATTGTTATAAAATTTCAAGTTTAATTCTTAATATATTTTTCCTTCATATGTCAAAATTATTTCAGTGAGGATATGTGATTTAAAAATTTTATTATATAAATTTATACTCTTAATAGAGTTCAGCTGTTCAAATCCAAGGATTAAAGAAATAAGGTTTGAATAATTTCTAAAATGAAAAGACAAAGAAAGAGATACAGAACTATTTTTATATATAATAATAGATAATTATATTGATACTAGAGGCACAGTACATGAAATTCATGTATAGAAGGGGTGGGTCCCTTTGTCCCCCTGCAGCCTCTCCAATCCAGGACCTGTCTGGGGAAGTCTGACTCCCTCTCACAATCTGGGACCACTGGCTCCTAACTGCTCACCTGCCTGCTTGCCTCAGAGCCCCTACCAGTCTGCCTGCCTACCTGATCTCCCCTTACCACCTCTGCATGCCTGCCTGATCACCCCTAATTGTTCCCCTGCCTTAACTGTCTTTGCCTTGCCCTGAACCCAGGACAAGGATTCACTCCTCTTGCCAGTGACATACACCCAGAATCTGGGCCAACGTTGCCTGGGCTAACCACCCCTGCAGGGGACCATAGGCAGGTAGTTTCGCCCATTCCATCACCACAGGCCCTGGTTCTTGGGACCACAGGGTGGGTGGCTAGTTCCTTTCCTGGGCTGCAGCCACAGGCATAGACATTGGCGCCTGGGATGATGGGACAGGCAGCTTGTCCCTCTCCTGGGCCACAGCCTGGCTGGTCCCCATTCCTCTCTCCTCAATGTTGAGGATCTGAACCATTAAGGCATTAGAGCATGAGGCCATGATGACCATTTGCATATTAGCACTTTATTATATAGGATGTATAGGTGATTCTCAAATTTTATGTTAGTCAGATGCTAAAACTAAACATGGAAAAAACAGGTTGTTGGTTTTTTGTTTTTTTTAACTGTTAGAAAAGATGTTAAACCTATATGTCACAACTCTGTTATAAGCACATGAAAGGATCTGTAATTCAAGCATCTGTCACTGAGAGAAATCCTCTTGATTAAAAAGAAATCAGCCCTACCCATTTTGGCACAGTGGATAGAGCATTGTCCTGGGCACCAAAGAGTTCATTCCAGTCAAGGACTTATGCCTCCTTTGCCTACTCCTACCATATAGGAGGCAACCAATCAATGTGTTTCTCTCACATCATATTACTAGCTCTCTCTGTTTTTTCCCTCTCTCTCTGTCTTTACCTCTCTCTTTAATTCTCTCTAAAAATCAATGGAATAATATCCTCAGGTGAGGATTAAACAATAATGGAATCATATTGCAACTTAAGTTTTTTTATAAGGGGACAATTACCTTCCACACTCTGGAAGAACCTTCAGAAATGTCTGCCACAAACTCAGAATTACTGGGCATCTTTCTGAAAATTATGAAAGCACTTATTTTAAATATAAGTTTACCCGTTTGTTTATTGCACTATTAATTGCTATTTTCAAGATATGGAAACTAACTCCATGTCCTGTGACAGATGATTAGGTAAAGAAGTAGTGATACATATGTACAGCATCATACTTAGTATAAGACAGAAAACTCAGAACCATTTAATTTCACTCATTTGTGGGGGATAAAAGAGAAAACAACAAATAAACAAAAATCAAACGAATGCATAGACACAGACAACAGGATGGTGATTACAAGAGAGGAAATGGGGTTAGAGGAAGATGAAGAAGGTAAAAGGGGTTAAATATATGGAGATTCTCCATTGAGGTATATAAGAAAAACAATTAACAGATAAAAGTAAAGACAGTATTCTACTTTCTTGGCCATACAGTTGTCCATGTGGCTATATTTTGACATTGAACTCTGTTCCAATCCTTGCAAAGATACCTTGAGTTAGAAATTAAGTGGTTATCCATCCATACTTGCCAGCCAGTTCTTTGCAATCACCTGCCAAATGATTGAGTTGCATTCTGTTCAAAAGCTGGTGTGGCTGTTTGTGTGTTGGAGAATGGAGAAGAAACAATGCAATTCTGAACAATGCAAAGATTTATGAAAAAGATGAGTGTGACTTTTGAAAAAAACTAAAAATTGAATTCCTGGAGGTTAAAGGTCTGATAACTTGGCTTTCTATCACTTGAGATGATGTGTGAGGGAGGGCATTGGGAAGGATGGCATTGTATAGAAATGTCACACAGCAGTGGTACTACCGCTTTGTACCACAGTGTGCATGTTACCCTAACCTGGAGCCTTTCTGAAACTTTTACACTGGGATTAATCTCAACATAAAGGAATTTCAAACATAAAATGATGGAAAATTACTTCTCTATGCTTTTAAAACTAACATAGATTTTAAAGAGATTATATTAATAAGGGTCTACATAAATAGCATACATTTTTTAATGTTTCAGGAGAACTGATATTTTGTAATAAAGGATAACTATACATTTGAAGGGATAGCAAAAGTTTTTTGTTCCCTTTAGAATGTATTCCTGCACATAAAATTTTTATTTTCTGAAGAAAACTCAGTGGTTCTGATTATAACATTAATCATTCACTTTGCTGCTACATCAAAATTAAAATATTTCACTTTAAGCTTGATACTGTTTTATCTAAAGAACAGGACATTTCCTCTTGACCTTTTACATCTTGGACTCATTCACTATAGATTTATATGAATCAGATATAATGATAATTAAGTAAGAACTCCCAGTCCTATTCCGCCTGGGGAAGGGCTGCTGTGACCTCTTTCTGAATTCTGTGATGGCTCAGTCCCATAAAATGACGGGCATTTGGACTGCTGGTCAATGTAGAGTGAAAGCAGCTGCTGGTAATAACACCCAACCTTTAGCTAGAACCAAGTTCTAGTCCAACTCTAAAGGCAAGAACTGGTGGAGCCAAAGAAAGGACTCTCAGTCACCTGGTAAGTATAGCAATGCCTCAGCTTCTCACATATGAGAAAATTTCTGAATTCTTTTGTTGCAAAGATACTTTCTCTGAATACTGTTTTAGAAATTACTCATTCAAGTAAGGTTGTGTTTATTCTTGTATATAAATTTTGGACTAAAGGATTCAGTAGGGGCCTTTGATTTTGATGTTTTCAATGTTTCAAAACATTCATTTGTTATTGTTAACAGTATAATAGATATCGCCATTATCCACCCCCCCCCCTTTGCTGCCCTCTATCCATCCCCAGCCCTCACCCCAGGTCTTCATAGCACTACTGTCTGCTGTGCGCATGGGCTATGCATACACGCATGTGTGTTCTTTGACTAATGTCTTCCAGCCCTTCCCCCAAACTCCCTCCCGCTGAGATCTGTCAATCTGCTCTGGATTTATTTTGTCTGCCGGTTTATATTGTGTCAATTTGGTTTGAAGTGCCATTCTTTCTATGTCAGATGTTGGTTATGTGGACATATTTTCCTCTTTGTTTTATGTTTAAATGGACTCATTTCTAAAGGCATAAAGAGAAACATGCCTGGAAGTCCTGATTTTCTATCAAAAACTACTTATAAATATAATGTATGTGGGATTGTATGTAAAGAGCACAACTTTTATTTTTAATATATTTTATGGAACCATTATTTCAGCAATGTCATGTGGTTTCATGATTTTGTGGTATTAATTTTTACTGATAACTGAGCTTAGCCACTCGAATATAGGTATTTAAACATAAACTTCCAATAATATCTACTGAAAGCAAAAAAAAATCTATAGAGCGAAAAGGAGATGATATGTATATATAGACATAAGCAGAAAAATACAGATATGGATATGTGCAGGAATATAAATATACACAAATATATATACACACATTATCAAATAGCTGACAATCCAATATTCTATGAATCAGAAGCTATAACTAAATGTAGAAGAAAGTTTTTTAAATACCTTATGCCTGGTGAGAAATGAAGAGCAGTTGAAAGGGATCCTGATTTCCACTCAAGCAACTATCACAAGAGAAGTCTTCTTTATTTATAATGGAATCATAATGCAGTTTATTTTTTCATGAGACCAATGCATTTTTCCAAACTCTGCCACACCCCTTAGAAACTGCTACACACCCATAATTACTGGGTATCTTTCTGAAAATTATGAAAACACTTCTTTGTAAAGGTGATAAGTATATCTATATTTACTGAAGTATCATTCACTGTGGATAACATATGGAAACAACCTTTAAGTTCTTAAAAGGATGATAAGAAAAAGAAGTCATGATGTATATATACAATGGAATATTAATCAGCCATATAAGGAATGAAATATTGCCATTTTTGACAACATGGAATTATTCTAACAGTCTCATGCTAAGTGAAATCAGTCAAACAGAAGAGTTCAGAACCGTGTAATTTCACCACTACTAGAATATGAAACAGAAAGCAATAAATGGACAAAGCAAAACAAAAAAACCTACACGCAGGTAATAGCATGGTGGTTACCAGAGGGGAAATGGGATTCAGGGAAGATGAAGAAAAGAGGGTTAAATATGTGGTGATGGAAGGAGATCAGACTTTGATTGCTGAGCTCACAATGCAATATACAGATAATGTATTTTAGAATGGTACATTGAAAATGTATATAGGCCACAACCCTTTTGCCTCAGTGGATAGAGCGTCAGCATGCAGACTGAAAGGTCCCGGGTTCCATTCCTGTCAAGGACATGTACCTTGGTTTCAGGCACATCCCCATTAGGGGGTGTGCAAAAGGAGTTGATCGATGATTCTCATGTACATTTCTAGCTGTCTGTCTCTCTCTCTTCCTCTTTGTAAACAATCAATAAATTGTATTTTAAAAATAATAAATAAAATGTAAATAATCTTATTGATAAATGTCACCACAATAATTTAACCAAAAGAAAGGCCTGGCAGGTGAGGTCTGTGGTTGGAAATCTGATGTGACTCTCTCCCTTTGGAGGCACAGAGATGGAAACCAAAAAGAAATCCCGACTTCTTGTGCCCCTGATCCTTCTCAGCCTGCTCTTCTCACAGACATGGACCTTGGCTGCTTTGGAAGCAGAAGCTCTGAGGTAAGTTCCCTTTCTGTTTTCATCTAAATGAGAATTTCATCCCCTATACCACTATCAGTCTATTCTCTGTGTATATGAATCTGACTCTATTTTATTTGTTTATTTATTTTGAGTTTGAGATTTACATACAAGTAGAAATCATATGGTATTTGTGTTCTCTGGATGTAACTAACAAATTTTAAATGTAAAAAAGAAATCTACTTTTTGTTATTTTATACAACTCAATTTTTTCTTTATGGTTTATTTATTAAAATTTTACGTTAATAAGACCATTTAGCATCATGTCAACATAATTATTCCTTTGTACAATTATTACTGAAATTATATTTATACATAAGATTACAAATCAGAAGATCCCACCAGATTAATTAAAGTTGAGTGATTATTCACCAATGGGGAAAATTTTGGACCTTTTCAATAATAGGGAAACATCACACCAAGGTGAAGTGGAGTTTTGGGACTAGAGAAAGGAAAATACTTCAGGAAGGTTTCAGTCAAATGCTACTAAACATCAACAAATATTCAAAATGCGGACAGTTTTCATACTGCATATTAACATATTTTCAAAGATTCTATTTTGTATAAAGTCATTCATCCTGTGAAATTTAACTTCTCAAAGGGAAGATAGTATCAATGAGCTATAGTTGGCTTTATGCACTGGTCAAAATGAATTCAGTAGCTCATGCTTATAAAAGTTGTATGGCATCAATTTCTGGGATAAACATACTTTCACTATATATATATGCCTAATATGTTAAGTGTTCCACTATTCTATCATCCTGTTTGGTCGGCCATTTTACCAGTCACTATGACATGCACTGACCACCAGGGGACAGACACTCCAACCAGCAGGTTAGTTTACTGCTGGGATCTGATGGATCAGTACTTGGTGATATGGGCCAGACACACCCTGGAGCCAACCTCCCAAGGTCCTTTCCAGCCTCTAAAATATTTCTTCTAATTAATTTCCTTTCAATGTGCATGAATTCATGCACTGGGCTTCAAGTAGTCCCATCTATTGTGTTGCAATTTGATCTTAAAAAGGTTAAATAATATTGTCTTTGTATTAATAATGTCCAAACTGGCTTCTCAGACAATTATATTTTATTGGTGGTAAATATTTGTAAATCTATAATCAAATTGAATTTGACATAGTGAAAAATAAATAACACATAAAATAAAGTGAAGCAAATTTTAAGGTAAACCATAGTCCTTCTTTTTAACTTTCCTGCTCAAACCAAGCATTGAAAGATTCTTTCTTAAAATGGCCAAGAGTTAAATATAGAGTTAGCGGCCTTCAGGGGAAAATCTTCCAAGGAGCATTGGTTTTTAAAGAATATTTCCTCCCAGTAGCAGAACACAACTACAAGTAGTTCCCCATTTAAGTATATATGTATATACAATAAACATTTTCTCATTTAGTACAGAATGTGTCTTAAATATCCCAGAAAATGCCTAATATGTTGAAATATTCCTATTTTCCAAATTGTAGGCTTAGATGTATATTTGTTTTAGTAAAATTGTGAGACAAAATGAGCGGGGTGTCAGAATTCCTTGTTATCTGACACCAACAAATCTAGTACTTTTGATATATATATATATATATATATATATATATATATATATATATATATATAAAACCCTGTTTGCTTTCCCTCCCTCATTTTTCTTAGCAATGATATCTCCGAAGACCACAGATCAATCAAACGCGAAAATAAACCAATTGTGTTAAAAGATTATGCTAAAGAAAAGGCGGCTGTGTTGAAAGAGTTGAAGGAAGTATTGGCCAAAATGAGGTAAAGAAACAGAAAGCTCTCAAAGTTCAGAAATTATAAATGACTTTAAAAAACAAGCTATATATGGTGCCTGACCTACATATCTCACTGTCTATACTCTGCAGTAGTAATTCTGAAATTTGCCTTCCATTAGACAATTTTGGTAATTAAAAAAAAAAAAAAAGAAAACCACAATGTTTGGGCTCTACCTAAAATCCATTGCCAGGAAATTAGTGCCTTTACAGATACAGCTTTAGACGTGGATATTCCTTGAGCCCCCCAGGTAACTCTATTGTGTTTCCAGGGGTTAAAAAAAAAAAGAAGACAGAGGCATCTACTCCAAATCTGGTAGCAAGTTTTATCAAAATTACTAGTTTTTAACCTTGGAAAGCTTAGTCAACTAGCAATTTGATATGATATGGGACTTCCTGTATGAGCATTTCAACTCTCTTATGTTACCAAATTAGCCATGAGCTATTTTGTCTTCTGAGATGCTGTAAATCCCAACTCTGTCTGAGGTGTGTAGATATTAGAGCATAATAGCCAAGAAGTGGGCTGCTACCTCTTTTTATTCTGATTATTGTTGTGTGGATGATGACTGTTAGGACAATACAGGTTGGGTGAGAACAAACAAAATGACTCTCTTTGCCCACTACATTTAGAATTCTCTAAGATAATTTAAACTCCCTTAAGGTTAAAAAACAAATCACAATTATTAACTAACATCAAAGGTAATTATTAAGCCCCACAGAATTTCACAGAGCACATACAATAGCATAGTTTACAAATCATCAATTCGTTAGATGCTTTGTCCTCTAAGAGCCTTCACATACACGATTTTCTCTTCCTGGTGAGCAGGGAATCGCAAAAATCTTAAGAATCAAAGAAATATTTTGGGACAAAGCCAATGACAAGTCTTCAATGGTGAGTATATCTGTATATACTTATCATATTTCAACCGCCATCATCCAGCTATTTCAGTCACTTGGTTAGAAATATCCTATGCTTGTTGAAAGCAGGACCTCATATAAGAATGATACTCCTATATATAGTGAAATGTGAATCAGTAATGGGCTTAAAATATTCCTGTAGCGCTCTGATTGCATAAGGAGAAAAACCTCAATGAGTAAATAGTTTTTCATCTCCTACTTGACTCACACAGATTCCTACCTTCTGTCCAGATATAAAATGGAGCAGATTGACCCTCACCACATAGAGAGAGATCTTTCTTTCCTACTTTAGATCAAGCCAGTCTGCTCTTAATGATTTAGGTTTCGTGTGATGATCAATTGCTAGCATCTTATTTAATTTTAGTGCAGGGAAAAGCCACTAGGTAATAGCAAGGCCATTATGAAAATACCAAAGCAAACTGGATCTAATTGTCTTCATTGAAACATACCACGCTTCATGCAACAAAAGTCTGCTTCTTTTACCTCTAAAGTGAGTGTAGGTACTAGGATTCCACTAGTAGAAGCTATAAAAGAGTATTTTAGTGAAGAAAACACAAATGTGCTCTTTTCTTTGTTAAGTCATAAACTTGTTATCACAATTGCTTTCCTATATACATTATATTTATTTTCTGAGTACAATAATTTTTATATTAGCTCATAAAATTAGCTTATAACATTTGGCTTAGCAGGATGTTCTTATCATGATATCAGTGTTGTTAAATTAGTCTCTAAAGAAGCCACATTTTTCTCTAAAGGAAATATTTTTGGTTTTGTGGTCTATGTGGTTTCTGTTTGAAATACTCAAATATGCTATTTTAATTTGAAAACAGACACAAAGGAAATGTGAAAGGAATCGGAGTGTCTGGGTTACAATAAAACTGTATTTCTAAAACATGAAGGTAGGCTACACTCCAACCCAGAAGGGGTCAAGTTGATTGCAGGAGACCCAAGCTGAGAAAGACTATACCTCATGGTAGATTTCAGCCCCGGGGTTCAGGAGAGCCCTCAGGAGTGGGCAGGGTGCCTGAGGACAGGGAAAGTACAGGGAAAAGCCACCAGGTTATAGCAAGGCCATTGTGAAAATCTACCAAAGTGGTGACTTGTGCCCACTGACTGCCCTGCACTTCTGAGGCACCTACAAGGTCAGGGACCATTAGTGGTCATAGATGCATAGTTCAGAGCAAAGGGTCCCTTTGCTTACAACAGGAAGGTAATCCTATGTAGCTCCTCTAAAACCTGTTTATAAGCAGAAAGCCTCTCCATGACATTATACACACAGCAGATATTAAAACACAGAAGAGGGCTAATCACTCTGTCTTTTGTAAATTGTAAATTTATTTATGAGATTACATCTTCCATTCTTATTTTGTCATGTCATTTTGGATAACTTGTTTTGAACAAGCAATCTTGTGGGTCAGCCATTTGTGAAAATTACAAATGGGGAATTAGTGACTGGTCACAGGGCCCCCTCCCATCCCAGAGCCTTTCTACCCATCAGGCCTTTGGAAGATGAGCTCCTGATAGGCCACCACATGCTCTCCTGTCACAGCCTGTGGACAAGGGGCACAGGGAAAGAGATGTTCATCAATTGAGTAGATAAGGGATTGATATTAAGGTGCTGCCAATGAAAATATTTATATGCTTACGTACCAAATCTTTCTTTTTCAGATTCCCCAAGAAAAATCATTAGATGAAGTTATTCTAGCTTGATTTCTATAGAAGAAACTCAAGAAAGCAGAATTAATAAAATTAATTCATTGAACATACTGTTTTGCTAGTTGTGATTGATTGTATTCTTGTATGATAACTATTATGCTTACATGGTGATATTTGTGAATTCGTAAGATTGTCTTTAGTGAAAATCTTGAAATTTCAATGCTGGGCTCACTTTCTGTCAATAATATATTTCATGCTAAAAATTCAAGGTTAATTCCATTTCTATGTGCCTTTTTGGAAGTGTGATATTTGAGCAACATTGATCTATGTTTCTAGAACTTTTTTAGCTTTTTAGATAATAGAGCAAATAATCAGTGTGTGCAAATTTGAATGTTAAGCAGTTAGACTACTATGATAAATAAATCTAAAAATGTGTCAGAGAGTGCTGACAGGTTTGTGTCAATGGTTAGAGCAATGGCCCACACACTGATGGGTCTTGGGTTCAATACCCAGTCAAGGACAATTATCTGGGTTGCAGGTTCAATTCCTAGTCCCAGTCCACACTCATAAGGGAGTCAACCAATCCATATTTCTCTCTTCCTCTCTTTCTCTCTCTTCCTGTCTCTCTTCCTCCCTCCCTCTCATTTTTATTCTCTCTGAAAAATAAAGAAAATAAATATAACATAAATAGAACTCAAAAAAGAGGGCAATAATTAGGATCTACATGAATAGCATAAATCAAAGTGGGTTGTAGAAGATTAGCTGCTTTGAAATAAAGGAGAATTATACTTTTGTAAGAATAAAAATGTGTGTTTTGATTTGTGAATCTATTAAACATAATTTTTTTATTATTTGAAGAACACTCATTTGTACCGTTTATAACACTATTCATTCTCTTATATCTTTGCTGCTAATTGAACAATAAAATATTTCACATTAAACTTGGTACCATTTTTATCTAACAAAAAGAAAATTTCCTTCTGATCTTTTACATCATGAACTCACTTACTATAAATCCATTCTCCACCCACCAGCCTGGTCACCCACAATTTCTGTCCCATCCTGGCCTGAGCACCCACAACTGCCCTCCCCTTTTGGCCTCTAACTGTCTCCACCTTGGCCCCGCCACCATGGCTTTGTGCAGGAGAACATCCTGAAGGTCTCCTGGAAGGTCTCCCAGTCTAATTAGCATACTACCCTTTTATTAGTATAGATGGAGGCCTGGTGCACAGGTGGGGGCTGGCTAGTTTGCCCTGAAGGGTGTCTGAAATCAAGGTATGGGTCCCCCTGGGGTGCCTGGCCAGCCTGGATAAGGAGCTGATGGTAGTTTGTAGGCTGGCTACAGCCCTAGTGGCTTAATACCCAGCCCCTTTGTTTTTCTTTTTTATTCTTTTTTTTTTTTCAGCGCCTCCTTGAGCAGAGGCCACGATGGCTGAAAGCATGTATCTGTGATTTATTTATCTTCAATTGAAACTTGGTAGCCTTGAGTCAAGGCCAGAGCCAGCCAGGGTGGGCAGGAAGCTAGGCTTCCTCCATTGCAGGGGCAACCCAAGCCTCCTGCTAGCTCCAACTCCATGTCTGCTGTCATCTTCCTTGGGTTAATTTGCATACACGCTCCTGATTGGTTGGTGGGTGTGGCTGATGCATGTAGTGGAGGTGTGGTCAATTTGCATGTTTCTCTTTTATTAGATAGGGTATTAAACTTGGTTTTGTTTTTAATCTAAAGAACATTTCCTCTTGATCTTTTACTACCTGAAATCACTCACTATAAATCCATCTAAGTCATTTATGATGGCAGTTAAGTAAGAACTCCTGAGAGGGTGAGCTAACTCCTGACTAGAATCCTGCTGCCTCCTGGGGTAGGGCGGAGCTATCCTCCATTTTGTATAGCTGGACCCTATCCCTCACTCAACCAATCAGGGTCGGCCAAAGCAGTGACATCACCACCTGAGTAAAATCCTTGGACTTGTGGACATTCACTTTCTCCTCTGCCATGCGGTCATAGTGAGTAGAATGGAGCCCATGTTAACATGGAAGAGGCTCTTGTGTTAATTGCATCAGATTTGGCTCCCTGCGGGTCTTTGGGGATCACAGAATCTCGGCACAACACTCCCAGTCCTATTCACGCTAGGCGAGAGGTGCTGAGACATCTTTCAGAGTTATGTGATAACTCAGCCCTGAGGATAAGCCCTACAAAATATGGACTTTGAACTGCTGATCAAGGTAGAGGTAGAGGGTAGTCTTTGAACTGCTGATCAAGCAGTTCCTGGCAATAAGACCCAAACCTTAGCCAGAATTATGTTGTAGTTCAACTGTAAGGGCAGAACTGGTGGAGCCAAAGATAAGACTCCCAGTCACATGGAAAAGTAATAGAAATGCCTCAGCTACCCACGTATGGTTGAAGTCTCTGAATTTCTTTGCTTGAAAGATGCTTTTCCCTCATGCTTTTCAAGTCAGTGCTTTAAAAAAAAATATGCATTCTTTGTTTGTTTTTATTGTACATAAATGTATTTTGCTTATATTTAAATTTTTGATTGAAGGTTTCATTGAGTTTAAATTTGCTTTTACAATTTTGATTTTTCCTGTGTCACATATTGGTTAAAAAAAAAACCTAAGAATTACATATCTTCCTCTCTAAGTTAAAATGCCTTTAATTTTTATAGCTACAAAGAGAAACACACCTTATAAGCCTAAGTTTCCATGTAAACATTGCTTAGGAACATAATGTATATATGGATTTGATATAAAATTTCAAATTTTATTTTTAATATATTTTTTCTTCATATGTCAAAATTATTTCAGTGAGGATATGTGATTTGACAATTTTATTATATTAATATTTACTCTTAATCAAGTTAAGTTGTTCAAATCCAAGGATTAAAGAAATAAGGTTTCAATAACTTCTACAATGAAAAGACAAAAAAAGATACTAAACTATTTTTGTATATACTTATAGATAATTATATTGATAAGAGAGTCCCAGTGCATGAAATTCATGCATAGAAGACGTGGGTCCCTTTGCACCCCATGTACCCTCTCCAATACAGGACTGTAGGAAGCCCCCTGGAAGAGACCTGGACATGTTTACTAACTGAGCTGGGATATTGACAGAATCATGCCAGTTACACTCCTGCCCTGGAAGTGCCGAGATGTTCTTAGTTCCTGCTTGTGTTTGTCAGGCAAAGGGATCTGGCCCCTCCTAGGCTTCTTGTTTTTCCTGTGAAAACCCCACCTTTTATGTGTTTGAGAATAAATAGAGGTGCTGTGTGGCTCAGGGGCTGTCAGTCAGTCTCTCCAGCAGAGGAGGTCTGCAACCCACCTCCAGCCCAGCTTAAACCCATCTCTTCGTCGACTCTCTTCATGTCTTCATTTCTCAATCCCTGGCTGCCTCTACAAAGAACAAAATTCATCTCTCTTTCTGAAATTACTTTTAATAGTTCTTCATGCCGGGAAAAAGAAGATGCCTGGTGGTAGTTCTGTCGCTTCAGTTGTTCAATTTGGGATTTAAACAAATTGTTCTTGTCTTGTACCTCCTGTAGCAGCTTTGTTTTGCTAGAAAGATCACCATCCCTCTCTTTTAGCATACGTTCCACTCTCTTCATTTCATTTTCCTTTTCTTTCAACACAGTCTCAAGTTCTTCATGCCGTGAGGCAGAACATGCCTCTTTCAAGTTATGTTGTGCTATCTCCTGAACATGAGCTTTTAAAGATTTATTTTTCTTCTTGAAGATCCTGTAACCATTTCCCGCTATTGGCTAGATCTTTCTCCTTTTCTTCTAAAACAGTCTTCAAGGTATTCATCTGTTCCTCCTTTCCTTTTAATAAGTTCTGAAGCTCCTGAACTTGAGAAGTGATAGATAACTGTTGAGCCTTTTCAAGCTGGATATTTCCTATTTCTTCTTTTAGAGCCTCTATGTCCTGTTTCAAATCCTGAATAGTTTTCTCCTCATTAGCAACTTTGAGAAGTTCAGCTTCCAGAAGCTCTTCCACAAACTTGATCTTTTCTTCTTTTTCATGAATTACTTTCTTAAGTTCTTCAACTAGAGATGCAAAAGAAACCTGATCATTTTGCTTTGCCTTTATGTCTTGAACTTCTTTTGTCAAAGATGAGTTTCCTGTTCTTATTGCATTCAGTGGATCAGGAAAGAAGAAAGTTTCATCAAAGAAGCAAAAGACAGAACATGTCTTGGTGGATGAACCTCTTATTCACGCAACTACTTATATTCCTTTGATGGATAATGCAGACTCAAGTTCTGTGGTGAAGAGAGAGGTTGTTGATCTGATTAAACCTGACAAAGTAGAAGGAATCCAGAAAATGGGGGCTAAAAAACTGAGGGTGGAAACTGACAAAGAAAATGCTGAAATGAAATTTAAAGATTTTATTCTGTCCTTGAAGACTATGATATTTTCTGAAGATGAGGCTCTTTGTGTTGTAGACCTGCTAAAGGAGAAGTCTGGCGTGATACAGGAAGCTTCAAAGAAGTCAAGTAAAGGAGAATTGACTTTACTTACACATCAGCTTCAAGAGAAAGATAAATTACTTGCTGCTGTGAAGGAAGATGCTGCTGCTGTGAAAGACCGGTGTAAGCAGTTAACCCAGGAAATGATGACAGAGAAAGAAAGAAGCAATGTGGTTATAGCAAGAATGAAAGATTGGATTGGAACATTAGAAAAGGAACATAATGTATTTCAAAACAAAATGCATGTCAGTTATCAGGAGACTCAACAGATGCAGATGAAGTTCCAGCAAGTTCGTGAGCAGATGGAAGCAGAGATAGCTCACTTGAAGCAGGAAAACGGCATATTGAGAGATGCTGTCAGCAACACTACAAACCAACTAGAAAACAAGCAGACTGCTGAATTAAATAAACTGCGCCAGGATTATGCTAGATTGATGAATGAGCTGACTGAGAAAACAGGAAAGTTGCAGCAAGAGGAAGCTCAAAAGAAGAAGGCTGAGCAAGCAGTTACTCAGCTGAAGGTTCAATAACAAGAAGCTGAGAGAAGGCGGGAAGAAGTCCAAAGTTATATCAGGAAGAGAACAACAGAGCATGATGCAGCACAGCAAGACTTACAGAGTAAATTTGTGGCCAAAGAAAATGAAGTACAGAGTTTGCATAGTAAGCTTACAGATACGTTGGTATCAAAACAGCAATTGGAACAAAGACTAATGCAGTTAATGGAATTGGAGCAAGAAAGGGTGAATAAAGAAGAGTCTCTACAAATGCAAGTTCAGGATATTTTGGAGCAGAATGAGGCTTTGAAAGCTCAAATTCAACAATTCCACTCTCAGATAGCAGCCTAGACCTCTGCTTCAGTTCTAGCAGAATAATTACATAAAGTGATTGCAGAAAAGGATAAGCAGATAAAACAAACTGAAGATTCATTAGCAAATGAACATGATCATTTAACAAGTAAAGAGGAGGAACTTAAGGATATACAGAATATGAATTTCTTACTAAAAGCTGAAGTGCAAAAATTACAGGCCTTGGCAAATGAACAGGCTACTGCTGCACATGAACTGGAGAAAATGCATAAAAGTATTGGTGTTAAGGACGATAAAATAAGACTGCTTGAAGAGCAACTACAGTGTGAAATTTCAAACAAAATGGAAGAATTTAAGATTTTAAGTGACCAAAGCAAAGTATTACAATTAGAAGTTCAGAGGCTACAGACCTTTGTTTCTGAACAGCCTAATAAAGATGTTGTGGAGCAAATGGAAAAATGCATTCAAAAAAAGATGATAAGTTGAAAACTGTGGAAGAATTACTTGAAACTGGACTTATTCAGGTGGCCACTAAAGAAGAGGAACTAAGAACATCTCAGCACTTCCGGGGCAGGAGTGTAACTGGCATGATTCTGTCAATATCCCAGCTCAGTTAGTAAACATGTCCAGATCTCTTCCAGGGGGCTCCCTACACAGGACCTCTCAGGGGATGTCTGACTCCCTCTCACAATCCAGGACCACTGGCTCCTAACTGCTCACCTGCCTGCTTGCCTCAAAGCCCCTAACCACTCTGCCTGCCTACCTGATTTCTCCTTTCAACCTCTGCATGCCTGCCTGATCGTCCCTAACTGCTCCCCTGCTCACCTGATCACCCCTAACTGCCTCTGCCTTGCCCTGAACCCAGGACCAGGATTCCCTCCTCTGGCCAGTGACAGGCACCCAGAATCTGGTCCAACTTTGCCTGTGCTAACAACCCCTGCAGGGGACCATAGGCAGGCAGTTTTGCCCATTCCATCAGCACAGGCCCTGGTTTTTGGGGCCACAGGGCAGATGGATAGTTCCTTTCCTGGGCCGCAGCCACAGGCATACCATTGGCTCCTGGGACGATGGGACAGGCAGCTTGTCTCTCTCCCAGACTGCAGGTGTAGACACAGCCACTGGTGTGTGAGACTACAGGGTGGGAAGCTTGTCCCTCTTCCATGCTGCAGGTGTAGACACAGCCACTGGTGTGCGGGACCTCTGGGTTTGTGGGATGTGCAGATTGTCCCTCTCCCAGGCTGCAGGGGTGGCACAGCCACTGGCACCAAAGACCATGGGGGCAGTCAGCTTGTCCCTCTCCTCGGCCACAGCCTGGCTGGTCCCCATTCCTCTCCCCTCAATGTTGAGTGTCTGAACCATTAAGGCATTAGAGCATGAGGCCGTGATGACCATTTGCATATTAGCTCTTTATTATATAGGATGTATAGTCATATATTATTATTATTATTATTATTATTATTATTAAATAGGTGATACTCTGATTTTATATAAGTCAGATGCCAAAACAAATCATGGAAAAAGCAGGTTTTTTTTTTAACTGTTAGAAAAGATGTTAAACCTATATGTCACAACTCTGTTATAAGCAGATGAAAGGATCTGCAATTCAAGCATCTGTCAATGATAGAAATCATCTTGAATAAAAAGAAATCAGCCCTACCCAGTTTGGCTCAGTGGATCGAGCATTGTCCTGGGCACCAAAGAGTTCATTCCAGTCAAGGACTTATGCCTCCTTTGCCTACTCCTACCATATAGGAGGCAACCAATCAATGTTTCTCTCACATCATATTGCTCACTCTCTCTGTTTATCCCTCTCTCTCTGTCTTTTCCTCTCTCTTTGGTTCTCTCTAAAAATCAACGGAAAAATATCCTCAGGTGAGGATTAAACAATAATGGAATCATATTGCAACTTAAGTTTTTTTTTTTATAAGGGGACAATTACCTTCCACACTCTGGAAGAACCTTCAGAAATGTTTGCCATGCACTCAGAGTTACTGGGCTTCTTTCTGAAAATTATGAAAGCACTTGTTTGTAAATATACGTTTACCCCTTTGTTTATTGCACTATTAATTGCAGTTGTCAAGACATGAAAACTAACTACATGCCCTGTGACAGATGATTAGGTAAAGAAGTAGTGACACATATGTACAGATCATACTTAGTATAATAATTCAGAAAACTCAGAACCATTTAATTTCACTCATTTGTCGGGGATAAAACAGAAAACAACAAATAAATGAAAATCAAACAAATGCATAGACATAGACAATGGGATGGTGATTAGAAAAGGGGGAATGGGATTGGAGGAAGATGAAGAAGGGAAAAGAGGTTAAATATATGGAGATTCTCTGTTGAGGTATATAAGAAAAACAATTAACAGAAAAAGTAAAGAGATCATTTTACATTCTTGTCCATAAAGTTGTCCATGAGGCTATATTTTCACCTAGAACTCTGTTCGAATACTTGCAAAGATACTTTTAGTTAGGAATTAAGTGGTTATCAAAGCACAGTACTCTATCCATGCTTTCCAGTCAAAGGATTGAGTTGCATTATGTTCAAAAGCTGGTGTGATTGTTTGTATGTTGGAGAATGGAGGAGAAACACTACAATTCTGCACAGTGCAAAGATTTATGAAAAAGATGAGTGTGACTTTTGGAAAAGAAGAAAAATTGAATTCCTGGAGGTTAACGGTCTGGTAACTTGGCTTTTTATCACTTGAGATTATGTGTGAGGGAGGGCATTGGGAAGGATGGCATTGTATAGAAATGTCACACAGCAGTGGTACTACTGCCTTGTACCACAGTGTGCATGTTGCCCTAACCTGGAGCCTTTGTGAAACTATGACACTGGGATTAATTTCAACATAAAGGAATTTCAAACATAAAATGATGGAAAATTAATTCTCTATGCTTTTAAAGCTAACATAGAACTTTAATCAGATTATCTTAATAAGGGTCTACATAAATAGCATACATTTTTTAAATGTTTTAGAAGTGATATTTTGTAATAAAAGATAACTATACATTTGAAGGGATAGCAATTGTTTTGTTGCCTTTAGAATCTATTCCTGCACATAAAATTTTTATTTTCTGAAGTAAACACAGTGGTTCTGATTATAACATTAATCATTAACTTATATCTTTGCTGCTAAATCAAAATTAAAATATTTCACTTTAAGATTGATACTGTTTTTACATAAAAACAGGACATTTCCTCTTGACCTTTTACATCTTGGACTCATTCACTATAGATTTATATGAATCAGATATAATGACAATTAAGTAAGAACTCCCAGTCCTATTGCCCCTGGGGAAGGGCTGCTGTGACCTCTTTCTGAATTCTGTGATGGCTCAGTCCCATAAAATGACGGGCATTTGGACTGCTGGTCAATGTAGAGTGAAAGCCGCTGCTGGGAATAACACCCAACCTTTAGCTAGAACCAAGTTCTAGTTCAACTCTAAGGAGGAGAACTGGTGGAGCCAAAGAAAGGACTCTCAGTCACCTGGTAAGTATAGCAATGCCTCAGTTTCTCACATGTGAGTGAAGTTCCTGAATTCTTTTGTTGGAATGATGCTTTCCCTGAATACTGTTTTAGAAATTAGTCATTCAAGTTAGGTTGTGTTTATTCTTGTATATAAATTTTGGACTAAAGGATTCAGTAGGGGCCTTTGATTTTGATGTTTTCAATGTTTCAAAATATTCATTTGTTATTGTTGACAGCATAATAGATATCCCCATTATCTCACCCCCCTTTGCTGCTCTCTATCCATCCACAGCCCTCACCCCAGGTCTTCATAGCACCACTGTCTGCTGTGCTCATGGGCTATGCATACACGCATGTGCGTTCTTTGACTAATGTCTTCCAGCCCTTACCCCAAACTCGTTCCCGCTGAGATCTGTCAATCTGCTCCTGGCATCCAGGCTTCTGGATTTATTTTGTCTGCTGGGTTATATTGTGTCAATTTGGTTTGATGTGCCATTCTTTCTATGTCAGATGTTGGTTATGTGGACATATTTTCCTCTTTGTTTTATGTTTAAATGGACTCATTTCTAAAGACATAAAGAGAAACACTCCTGGAAGTCCTAATTTTCTATCAAAAACTACTTTTAAATATAATGTATATGGGATCTTATGTAAAAAGCACAACTTTTATTTTTAATATATTTTATGGAAACATTATTTCAGCAATGTCATGTGGTTTAATGATTTTGTGGTATTAATTTTTACTGATAATTGAGCTTAGCCAAGCAAATATAGGTATTTGAACATAAACTTCCAATAATATCTACCAATGAAAGCAAAAAATATCTATAGAGCAAAAAGGAGATGATATGTATATATACACATAAGCAGAAAAATAAAGATATGGATATATGCAGGAATATCAATTTACATACATGTATATATACACATTATCAAATAAACAACACTCCAATATTCTATTAGTCAGAGGCTATAACCTAATGGAGAAGAAACAGTTTTTTAAATACCTTATGCCTGCTAAAACTGGTTTGGCTCAGTGGATAGAGCATAGGCCTTCGGACTGAAAGGTCCTGGGTTCGATTCCGGTCAAGGGCATGTATCTTGGTTGTGGGCACATCCTCTGTGGGGGTTTGCAAGAGGCAGCTGATGGATGTTTCTCTCTCATCGATGTTTCTATCTATCTATCTATCTATCTATCTATCTATCTATCTATCTATCTATCTATCATCTATCTATCTCTCTTCCTCTGTGTAAAAAAAACAATATAAATAAATAAATAAATAAATAAATAAATAAATAAATAAATACATACCTTATGCCTGGTGAGAAATGTAAAACAGTTGAAAGGGATCCTAATTTCCACTCAAGCAACTGTCACAAGAGAAGTCTTCTTTATTTACAATGGCATCATGATGCAGTTTATTGTTTTATAAGACCAATGCATTTTTCCAAACTCTGCCACACCCTTTAGAAACTGCTACACAGCCATAATTACTGGGTATCTTTCTGAAAACTATGAAAACACTTCTTTGTAAAGATGATAAGTATATCTATGTTTATTGCAGAATCATTCACTGTGGTTAACACATGAAAACAACCTGTAAGTTCTTGAAAGGATGATTAGAAAAAGAAGTCATGATATATATTTACAATGGAATATTAATAAGCCATATAAGGAATGAAATATTGCCATTTTTGACAACATGGAAAGATCCTAACAGTCTCATGCTAAGTGAAATCAGTCAAACAGAAGAGTTCAGGACCATGTGATTTCACCACTAGTGGAATATAAAACAGAAAGCAACAAATGAACAAAACAAAACAAAAAAACCTACACGCAGGTAATAGCATGGTGGTTACCAGAGGGGAAATGGAATTTAGGGAAGATGAAGAAAACAGGGTTAAATATGTGGTGATGGAAGGAGATCAGACTTTGATTGCTGAGCACACAATGCAATATACAGATAATGTATTTTAGAATGGTACATTGAAAATGTATATAGGCTGCAACCCTTTTGCCTCAGTGGATAGAGAGTCAATCTGGATAGAGCATCAGCCTGTGGACTGAAACGTCCTAGGTTTGATTCCTGTCAAGGGCATGTAGATTGGTTTCAGGCACATTGCCAGTAGGGGTTGTGCAAGAGTCAGCTAATCAATGATTCTCTCTCATGGATGTTTCTAACTGTCTATCTCTCTCTCTTCCTCTCTGTAAACAATCAATAAATTATATTTTAAAAAATAATAAATAAAATGTAAATAATCTTATTGATAAATGTCACCACAATAAGTTATCCAAAAGAAAGGCTTGGCAGGTGAGGTCTGTGGTTGGAAATCTGATGTGACTCTCTCCCTTTGGAGGCACAGAGATGGAAACCAAAAAGAAATCCCGAATTCTTGTGCCCCTGATCCTTCTCAGCCTGCTCTTCTCACAGACATGGACCTTGCCTGCTTTGGAAGCAGAAGCTCTGAGGTAAGTTCCCTTTCATTTCAGACAGTTGAACCTTCTGTTTTCATCTAAATGAGAATTTCCTCCCCTATGGCCACTAGCAGTCTATTCTCTGTGTGCATGAATCTGATTCTATTTTGTTTGTTCCTTTATTTTGATCTTGAGATTTACATACAAGTAGAAATCATATGGTATTTGTGTTCTCTGGATGTAAATAAAAAAAAACAAAAATTTATAAATTTATAAATTTTACATTTATAAAAAGAAATCTATTTTTTGTTATTTTAGACAACTCAATTTTTTATTTATAGTTTATTTATTGAAATATTCGGTTAATAAGACCATATAGCACCATGTCAACCAGATTATTCCTTTGTACATCAATTACTGAAATTGTATTTATACATAATATTACAAATCAGAAAGCCCCACCAGATTAATTATATTTGAGTGATTATTCAGCAATGGGGCAAATCTTTGGACCTGTTCAATAGAGGGAAACATCACACCAAGGTGAAGTGGAGTTTTGGGACTAGAGAAAGGAAAATACTTCAGGAAGGTTTCAGTCAAATGCTACTAAACATCAACAAATATTCAAAATGTGGACAGTTTTCATACTGCATATTAACATATTTTCAAAGTTTCTATTTTGTATAAAGTCTTTCATCCTGTGAAATTTAACTTCTCAAAGGGAAGATAGTATCAATGAGCTATAGTTGGCTTTATGCACTGGACAAAATGAATTCAGTAGCTCATGCTTATAAAAGTTGTATGGCATCAATTTCTGGGATAAATATACTTTCACTATATATATATATATATATATATATATATATATATATATATATGCCTAATATGCTGAGTGTTCCACCATTCCATCATCTTGTTTGCTTGACCACTCTACCAGTCACTATGACATGCACTGACCACCAGGGGACAGACACTCTAACCAGCAGGTTAGTTTGCTGCTGGGATCTGATGGATCAGTACTTGGTGAGATGGGCCAGACACACCCTGGAGCCAACCTCCCAAGGTCCCTTCCAGCCTCTAAAATATTTCTTCTAATTAATTTCCTTTCAATATGCATGAATTCATGCACTGGGCTTCAAGTACTCCCATCTATTTTGTTGCAATTTGATAGTTCTTAATAACGTTAAACTATTAAGTCTTTGTATAAAAAATTTCTCACTGGCTTTTCAGACACTTATATTTTCTTGGTGTCAATTATTTGTAAATCTACAATCAAATTGAAATTGACATAGTGAAAAAATAAATAACACATAGAATAAAGTGAAGCAAATTTTAGGGTAAACCATAGTACTTCTTTTTAATTTTCCTGGTCAAACCAAGCATTGAAAGATTCTTTCTTAAAATGGCCAAGAGCTACATATAGAGACAGCGGCCTTCAGGGGAAAAACTTCCAAGGAGCATTTGTTTTTAAAGAATATTTCCTCCCAGTAGCAGAGCACAACTACAAGTAGTTCCATATATATATATATATATATATATATATATATATATATATATATAATAAACATTTGCCCAGTTGGTATAGAATGTGTCTTAAATATCCCAGAAAATGGCTAATACGTTGGAATATTCCTATTTTTTCCAATTTTAGGCTTAGGAATATATTTGTTTTAGTAAAATTGTGATACAAAATGAGTGGTGTTAAAATTCCTTGTTAAATAACACCAAAAAATCTAGTAATTATATATATATATATGTATTTCCCTTATAAAACCCTCATTTTTCTTAGCAATGACATCTCAGAAGACCACGGACCAATCAAACGTGGGGCAGACAAATTTGTGGAAAACAAATATTCTGCAAGACAGAAGGCTGTGAGGAATTACTTTCTGGAAATGTTTGGCAAAACATGGTAAAGAAACAGAAATCTCTCAAGATTCAGAAATTATAAATGACATTCAAAAAACAAGCTATATATGGAGTCATACTTACATATCTCACTGTCTATACTCTGCAGCGGTAATTCTCAATTTGCCTTCCATTAGACAATTTTGGTAATTAAAAAAAAAGAAAGAAAAGAAAACCACAATGTTTGGGCCCTACCCAAAATCCATTGCCAGGAAATTAGTGCTTTTACAGATACAGCTTTAGACGTGGGTATTCCTTGAGCCCCCCAGGTAACTCTATTGTGTTTCCAGGGGTAAAAAAAGATGAATGCAGAGGCATCTACTGCAAATCTGGTAGCAAGTTTTGTCAAAATTGCTAGTTTTTAATCTTGGAAAGCTGAGTCAACTACCAATTTGATATCACATGGGACTTCCTGTATGAGCATTTCAACTCCCTTATGTTACCAAATTAGCCATGAGCTATTTTGTCTTCTGAGATGCTGTGTATCCCAACTCTGTCTGAGGTGTGTAGATATTAGAGCACAATAGCCAAGAAGTGGGCTGCTCTCTCTTTTTATTCTGATTATTGTTGTGTGGATGATGACTGTTAGCTCATAAAATTAGCTTATAACATTTGGCTTAGCAAGATGTTCTTATCACGATGTCAGAATTGAGAAATTAGTCTTTAAAGAAGCCACATTAGTGCTCATAGATGCATAGTTCAGAGCAATGGGTCCCTTTGCTCACAACAGGAAGGTAATCCTATGCAGCTCCTTTAAGAACTGTTTATAAGCAGAAAGCCTCTCCATAATATTATACACAAGCAGATATTAAAACAAAGAAGAGGGCTAATCACTCTGTCTTTTGTAAATTTTAATATTGTTTATGAGATTACATCTTCCATTCTTATTTTGTCATGTCATTTTGGATAACTTCTTTTGAACAAGCAATCTTGTGGGTCAGCCATTTGTGAAAATTACAAATGGGGATTCAGTGACTGGTCACAGGGCCCCTTCCCATCCCAGCACCTTTCTACCCATCAGGCCTTTGGAATATGCGTTCCTGATAGGCCACCACATGCTCTCCTGTCATAGGCTGTGGACAAGGGGCACAGGGAAAGAGATGTTCATCAATTGAGTAGATAAGGGAATGATATTAAGATACTGCCAATGAAAATATTTATATGCTTACATACCAAATCTTTCTTTTTTTTCAGATTCCCCAAGAAAAATCATTAGATGAAGTAATTCTAGTTTGATTTCTATAGAAGAAACTCAAGAAAGCAGAATTAATAAAATTAATTCATTAAAAATACTGTGTTTTGCTAGTTGTGATTGATTGTATTCTTGTATGATAACTATTATGCTTACATGGTGATAATATTTTTGAATTCTTAAGATTGTCTATAGTGAAAATCTTGAAATTTCAATACTGTGTTCACTTTCTGTCAAGAATATATTTAATGCCTAAATATAGGGCTGATTCTAATTCTATGAGCTTTTTGGAAGTATAATATTTGAACAAAATTGATCTGTATTTCTAGAACTTCTTTAACTATTTAGATAGTAGAGCAAATAATCAGTGTGTGCAAATTTGAATGTTAAGCAGTTAGAATTTCATGGTAAATAAATCTAAAAATGTGTCAGAGAGTCCTGGCAGTTTTGACTAGGTGGTTAGAGCAATGGCCCACACACTGATGGGTCTTGGGTTCAATTCCCAGTCAAGGACAATTACCTGGGTTGTATGCTCAATTTCCAGTCCCAGTCCAGACTCATAAGGGAGTCAACCAATCCATATTTCTCTCTTCCTCTCTTTCTCTCTCTGCCTCTCTCTACATGTCTCTCTCTCCCTCCTTCTCTTTTTCATTCTCCCTGAAAAAATAAAGAAAATAAATATAACATATAGAACTCAAAAAAGATTACATAAATTAGGATCTATATGAATAGTATAAAAGTAAAATGGGTTATAGATTAACTGCTTTGAAATAAAGGAGAATTATACATTTGTAAGAATAAAAACATGTTGTTTTTTGATTTGTGAATCTACTAAGCATAAAATTTTTATTATTTGAAAAAACATCGGTACTGTCTATAACACTAATCATTCTCTTATATCTTTGCTGCTAATTGAATAATAAAATATTTCACATTAAACTTGGTACCATTTTTATCTAAAGAACAGGGCATTTCCTCTTGATCTTTTACATCATGAACTCACTCACTACCAATCTATTCTCCCTATGGGAGAGGTGCTAAGATGTCTTTCAGTTTTGTGATGGCTTAGCCCTGAGTACAAAGCCTGTAAAATGATAGGCTTTGAACAGCTGGTCAAGGTAGAGTGTAAACAGCTGCTGGCAATAACACTCAATGCTTAGTCAGAATCAATTTCTAGTTCAACTCTAAATGCCAGAAGTAGTAGAGCCAAAAAATGGATCTCTTAGTTATCTGGTTGATACAGATATTCCTCAGTTTCTCACATATGGATGAAGTCTCTGAAATCTTTGGATGAAAGATGCTTTTGCTGCATGCTTTTTGATTCAATTCTTCTCTAAAAAAAATGCATTCAAGTAGGTGTGGGTTTTTTTGTTTGCTTATAAATTTATTTTTTATATTTAAATTTTGTCTGAAGGGTTCAATTGGGTATATTTGTTTTTGATATTTTATATATGTTTTAATTTCTCCGTGTTTATGTTGATTACACAAACCTAAGAAATTATATATATTCCTCTTTATTTTAAGTTAAAATAGATTAATTTTATAGGCAGAACCAGAAAAACACCTTCTACTCCTAAGTTTCTATCTAAACACTACTTAGAATTATAAGATATATTTTGAATAGAATTTTTTTAAAAAAAATTTAATATATTGTTTTTTATGGCAAATTGTTTTCAATGAGGATATGTGATTAATGATTTTCTAATATTAATTTTTACTCTTTTTGAGTTAAGTTGCTCAAACCCAAGCATTAAAGAAATAAGATTTTAACAATATCTAAAAGCCAAAAAACATACATACAAAAACAATTTTAGTGTATACATATAGATATCTATAGATATGTATAGGTTTATGCATATATATTTATATATATGTATAGGTTTATGCATATATATATATATATATATACACACACACACATATTATTAAATAGATGTTACCACTGTTTTATATTATGCTAATGCTAAAACTAAATGTAGAATAAAGTCAGGTTTTTTTTTTAAACTGTTAGAATAGAAACTAAACCTGTATGTCACAACTCATTTATGTGTAGATGGTCCCCGGGTTAATTCCAGGGCTGTGAGTATGGCATTCAATATATACCTGGGCCAACTGTGTGCCTGGTGAGAGGTGGGCAGCAGTTGAAAGGACTATAATTAAAGCACCCGTCACTGAGAGAAATCCTCATGATTAGAAAGGAAACAGCCCCAGCCAGTTTGCCTCTGTGGGTAGAGCTTTGGCCTGCAGACCTAAGGGTTCAGGCCAAGGGCATGTACCTTGGTTGCAGGCTTCTCCCAAGCCCTGTCCCTGGTCTACTTGGGCCTATGCAGGAGCCAACGAATTGTTGTGTTTCTCTCACATCAATATTGCTCTCTGTCTGGTGTTTCCCTATCTCTCTCTGCGTTTTCCTCTCTCTAAAAATCAAAGAACTAATATCCACTGGTAAAGAGTAACAAACAAAAACAGAAATCATATTGCAAGTCAACCTTTTCATATGGTGAAAATTACTTTCCAAACTCTGGAAGAACCTTCAGAAATGCCTGCTACACACTCAGAATTACTGGGTATCTTTCTGAAAATTAAGAAAACACTTATATTTTAAAGATAAGTTGACCCCTTTGGTTATTGCAGTATTATTCACAGTATTCAAGGCATGTCCTTTGACAGATGATTGGACAAAGTAGTGGTACATATGTTCAGTATCATGCTAAGTGAAATAAATCAGAAAAATTCAGAACCATTTCATTCATTTGTAGGACATAAAACAGGAAGCAACAAATGAACAAGAACCAAATTCATAGACACAGACAATACGATGGTGGCTACCAGAGGGGACATGGGGTTGACTCCAGTTTTGTATAAAATCTTTCTTCCTGGAAAATTTAACTTTGCCAGAAAAAGGTATTACCAATGTGGTGTACATTGCTTAATGCTCAGTATATGGTGATGAAAGGAGACAATTCTTTGAGTACTGAGCATACAATGCAATATACAGTTAATGTATTATACAATTGTACACCTGAAACATATATTACAATCTTATTAACAAACATCTCTCCATTAAATTTATAACAACAACAACAACAACAAATGACCTGGCTGGTGAGATCTGTGGATGTAAAATAAGACTCTCCATTCCAAGGTACAGAGATGGAAACAAAAAAGAATTCCCAGCTCCTCCAGCTCCTGATTCTTTTCAGCATGTTATTCTTACAAACATTGGCCTTGTTTCTTTTTGAAGCAGAAGTACTGAGATCAGTTCACTTAAATTCAGAAAATTGAACATTCTGTCTTCATCAAAATCAGAATTTCCTCCCCTGTGGCATCTATCAGTCTATTCTCCATAACTACCCTGTTTCCCCGAAAATAAGACAGTGTCTTATATTAATTTTTGCTCCCAAAGATGTGCTAGGTCTTATTTTCAGGGAATGTCTTATTTTTTAATGAAGAAGAATACAGTACACATTTATTGTTAAATGAAAATAAAGGAAATTTATTACCTATATACAGTACGGTAGTATTGTAGTTGTCAACACAAACCAGACAAACTGTGAATCCTATAGTATCAAGAATTGACTCATTTATTCAATGACAATCATGTCATCATCTTCTGGAACATCATCATAACAATCCAATTCCTGAATTTCATGGTGAATTTCTTGTGGCTCCATTTCTTTCAGACTCAGTGGACCAAATCTCTCATGTTTAGCAATAGCACTATCTTTAAATGAGTACTTCTTGTCAAGGTAGCCTGCTTGCAGTGCATTTGCAATGTAACTGTCAGTGATTTTCTCCCATGAATTCTTCATCCAAGTCACAACTTCTTGCAGTTTATGTTTCACAAAGTTTCCACGCTGATTTCTCTCCATTCTATTTTCAATGTAGTCATTAATTTCCATGTGTAAATTGTCTTTGAATGGCTTCTTTATTGATATCCATATCAAGAGTCTGGAGATAGGCCATCATTCCTATAGGAATCATTATCTGATCTATTTTTCTTTCGTGAAGAAATGTCTTCATGTCTTTAGCGCGGTGAGTGCTGGCTGCATCCCAGACTAGCAGACCTCTTTGGCTCCCTTGCATAACAAGGGGCAGCATTAAATCGACCCACTTCCTTATAACTGCTTGTGTGGCCCAGGCTTTTTCAGTTTCAAGAATAAAAACACCCAAAACACATTCAATCTTTTCCTTCTTGCCCTTAGAAATGATTAAAGGTGGGATTTTAGTGCCATCCAGACGAATTGCCAAAATACAGGAAACACGTGCACTCTTGTAAGCAGTGGAGGGAATGTATACTAAGGAGGCACCCCACTGTTCAATTGTTTTTTGAGATGATTGGCCCATAAACACTGCTGTTTCATCTATTGCAATCATGCTGGAAAGATTGTATTTAGAGAAGTCAGCATCATCAATAAAGGACTTGAAGCAAGTGCTCCCTTAATAACTTGAATATCTTCCAACCTAAACAATGTTGTAGATCTTCTTAAAGACAGTTCACTTCGCTGAAGGAAATTATCCACCCAGTGTTGTGATGCTTTGAAGTCTTCGGGGGCTATGTCAAACTGTGGTGCTATTGCAAGGGCAAATTCTTGAATCTGAGCCCTATTCACAACCAAAGCCTTTGCTCTCCTGTCAACAACCCATTCACAGATCAGGTCTTCCAGCTCAGAAAATAATGGTTGCCAACCTGATCCACATTTGCGCTTTTTAGCATTTCCCTTGTCCATTTGTTCAATGAGGTTACTATACTCTGCTCACCATTTTCGGACCAATTGGATACTCAACATCTTCTCTTAGAAGAAAGCAGTAAGATTTTGGCCCCAAGAGTTTTCCACTATTCCTTTCTTGTACTCCACGGAGTAGCTTTTTCTTTTTGCGCTCATTTCTAGGGGTAAAAAAAAGGAATTGGGGTATTAAGGTGGGGGGAGGCGGATCACTTAAAATGACACAGTGGGGATCAGAAAGGGGAATCAAAATGCACAAGAGAATCAGAGGGGGGATTACTATTTTAGTAACCCCTTTTGATCCTCCTGTGTCATTTTGATTGTCCCCTCTGATTGTCCTGTGTCATTCTGATTGTCCCCTCTGTTCTTTCTGTGTCATTTTAAGTGATCCCCCTCCCCCTACCCCTGTGCCACTGAACACCTTCACCAGATATTCCCCCTACCCCTTTATCAGACATTTACCCTGCCTGGGGACTGTCACTGTGCTTGCTGGGGCCTGGATCTGGCCTGGAGCAGGGTCTGCCACTGACTGAGAACCTTCAGTCATCATGAAGGTGGCCTTGAGCATCAGGTAGTGTCACCAGAGACAGACCAGCACTCACCACCTTTGCCATGTCCCTTCTGCTCTAATCCTCCTGTTCTTCTACAAGCATCTGAGAGTCTCCTCCTCTCTCCTGCCTCGCACTCACTGCTCACTCTGACCTCCGCTCCGCCTCCACACAGCAGTGATTTCAGGACTCTGGATAAGGTCACTGGTTGCTAGACGCCAGTCAGGGCAGCCCTAGCGACCAGTTTATGGTAAATTAATTTTTATTCTGAGACAGGCCTTATTTTCAGGGGGATGGCTTATATTTCACTCAGAAGGAAATCTGTAAGTAGGTCTTATTTTCGGAGGATGTTTTATTTTCGGGGAAACACGGTATGAATCTGAATCTATTTTGTCTGTTCATTTATTTTGTTCTTTAGATTCCACATATAAATGAAATCACGTGGTATTTGTCTTTCTCTTACTATAATTTAAAAATAAAATATAAATTCAAAAGGAAATTTATGTTCTGTTATTTTGAACAACTCAATTATATAGAATTTATTAAAATATTAGGTAAATAGACCAACTGAGATCTTTTAACATCAGTTCTACTGTTGATTTTTCCTTCATGTACCCCTTACTGAAATTGTATTCATAAATAAGATTATAAACTAGAAGGCCCACAGAATTCATTGAATGTGAGTGTCTATTCAACAATGGGGAGATTCTTTGGACTTGATCAATACAGAGAAACATATCACACCTAGGTGAATCTTTGAAGTTAGTATTGGGACTTGGAAAAAAAAATACTTGAAGAATGTTTCAACCAAATGCTACTAAACATCAACAAATATGCAAAGGGCTCCCAGTTTTTATATTGAATATTAAACTTTTGTCCAAGTTTCTATTTTGTATAAAATCTTTCTTCCTGGGAAATTTAACTTGGCCAGGAGGTATACATTGCTTAATGCTCTGATCAAATTGAACTGAGTAGCTCTTATTCTTGGTACATGCAGCTTATAAAAGTTATATGGCATTAATTTCTGGGATAAGCAAATTTTACCACTTATATTCTCATAAAACATATGAGAATGCTCTATGAGAATATAAGTGGTAAAATTTTCAGCTATTCCACCCATCTCTTTTCAGCTATTCTACCCATCTTTTTAAAAAGGGTGATACTTCCCAAAACTTTGAGTGTCTTATTTCAAATTGCTTCACTGATATTGGTGACAGAGAGGTAAGAAGGAAAAACTCCTTATGGGAATCATTTCAACCTCTTATTTGTAATAATCAGGTAAAACACACACACACACACACACACACACACACACACACACACACACACACAAAGATTTACTATGTAAGCCATAGTAACTGAGACTTAAGTCAGAGCTATGATCTAGGAAATAAAATTCCATACATGTAATGTTTCCTAGTTATATCAGAAACACCAGTCAGAAAGGACAGATGCACCTCTATGTTCATAGCAGCACAATTTACAATAACTAAGATTTGGAAATAGCCTAAGTGCCCATCAGCAGATGAGTGGATTAAAAAAAAAAAACTGTGGTACATCTACACAATGCTTCTATAAAAAAGAAGGAATTTTTACCATTTGTAAGGGCCTGGATGGACATGGAGAGAGCATTATGCTAAGTGAAATAAGCCAGTCAGAGAAAGATAAGTATGAAATGATCTCACTCATTTGTGGAATGTAATGAACAACATAAACTGATGAAAAAATAGATCCAGAGACAGAGAAACACTGAATAGACCAACAAACCTCAGAGGGAAGGCTGGGAGGGTGGGGCAGGGTAAGAAATCTACCAAAGGACTCATAGGCATGCATATAAGCCTATCCAACGGACTTGGACACTGGGAGGTGTGGGCTTATCCTGGGGGGGTGGGGGGGTTGGCCAGGGAGGGATTTATCGGGAGGAAAGAAGACATATGTAATACATTAAACAGTTTTTAAAATCTATACATTTTGAAATTTAATTCATTTATCTTCTTTGTAATCCAATTAGAAAGTTTGATTAGAATAGCACGATATTTTTAAAAAAATATATACCTTCATTGATTTCAGAGAGGAAGGAAGAGGGAGAGAGAAATAGAAACATCAATGATGAGAGAGATTCATTGATTGGCTGCCTCCTACACACCCCACAACAGGGATCAAGCCCACAACCCTGGCATGAGACATGACTGGGAATCGAACCATGATTTCCAATTCATAGATTGATTCATAGAAAATCTCTCACCACTAAGCAGATGGCCAGGTGAAAGCAAGACATTCTTTTTACTGGATCAGTATGCCTTTGATCAAAGCATATAGATACTAAAATCTACAAGGAAGAATTGGGCTTCTTAGTCATTCTCCCTTGAGGAATGTAAGAAAAAAATTGTAACAAAAATACAACTGTAAAAGTTTTAAGATAAAATTAAGAAGAACATTTTACTTTTTTGTTTGTAGAGTTGTTCATGTGGATGCACTTTTACCTTGAATTCTGCTTGATTATATGCTCAGCTACTTTGAATTAAAAAAAAAAAACCACATAAATAGAAATTAAGTGTGTGTCAAAGCACAGTACTGTATTCATGTTTGCCACACCTTTTCAAGTGATTGAATTGGAGATGTTTAAAAGCTGGTGTGGGCCGAAACCAGTTTGGCTCAGTGGTAAAGCGTCGGTCTGTAGACTGGGGGGTCCCGGGTCCGATTCTGGTCAAGGGCATGTACATTGGTTGCAGGCACATCCCCGGTGGGGGGTGTGCAGGAGGCAGCTGGTCAATGTTTCTCTCTCATTGACATTTCTAGCTCTCTATCTCTCTCCTTTCCTCTCTGTAGAATATCAATAAATTATATATTTTAAAAATAAAAATAAAAAAAGTAAAAAAGCTGGTGTGGGTGTGTGTTGGAGAATGAAGGAGAAACACAGTATTTCTGGGCAGTGCAATGATTTATGAAAATGATGAGTATGACTTTTGGAAAAGAATAAAAATTGAATCCCTTAAAATAGATAATCTGATCATCTCGTTTTTAATCATTTGAGATTATGTATGAGAGAGTGCATTGGGAAAGAATGGCATTCTATAGAAATGTCACAAAGCAGTGGTACTACCACCTTCTACTACACTGTGTATGTTGTCTTAGCCTGGAGCCTTTCTGAAACTTGCACACTGGAATTAATTTCACCATAAAGGAATTGTAATAATATGATGGAAAATTACTCCTCTATGCTTTTAAAACTAACATAGGTCTCAAAAAAGATTACAAGAATTGGGGACTACTGAACAGAATAAGATTTAGGAGAATTGATTCTTTATAATAAAAGATGATTATACAATTGTCAGCATAGCAAACATCTATTTGTTGCTTTTCGAATCTATGCACATAAAGATTTTATTTTCTGAAGAAAGCTCAGTGATTCTGATGATAATATTAATCATTCATTTGTATCTTTGCTGCTAAATAAATATTAAAATATATCACGGTTTTTATCTAAAGAAGAGAACATTTCCTCCTGATCTTTTACATCCTGAACTCACTCACTATAAATTTATATAAAATCAGATATAATAACAATTATTTAAGAACTCCCTGACCTATCCACCCTGTGGGAGAACTGCTGTGACCTCTTTCAGAGTTCTGTGATGGCTCAGCCCTGAGTACAAGGTCTATAAAATGATGGACATTGAACTGCTGATCAAGGTAGAGGAAAAGCACCTACTGCCAACAACACTCAACCCTTAGCCAGAACCAAGTTCTAGTTCAATTCTAAGGGTGATAACTGGTAGAGCCAAAGGGAAGACTCTCAGTCACCTGGTAAGTATAGAAATGCCTCAGCTTCTTTCATATGAATGAAGTTTCTGAATTCTTTTGTTTGAAAGATGCTTTCCCTCAATGTTGTTTTCTAAAATTACTCATTCAAGTAGGATTTTCTTTTCTTTTATTCTTGTATGCAAATTTTGGACTAAAGCATTCAGTGGGTACCTTTGATTTTAAAGTTTCAATTTTTTAAAATATTCTTTTGTCATTTTTGACATTATTATAGACTAGCAGCCCTGCACACAAATTCATGCACCAGTGGCTCTCTGAGGAACCTGGCCACTCTGTGTCTACTGCCCAGAGGCCCATCTGTGGCCGGGCATGGAACGCTTGCCTCATCACCATGGCATTCCTCCAGGCCACTCAGGCTGCCCGCTCTCAGTGGCCACCCTCCCAGGACTAAGGGACTCTGGTGAGACTGAGAGGACTGGACCCCACCATCTTGTGGTTATGGGCACTGCCATTTTTTGTGATGGAGTGATGGTTAATTTGCATATTGCCCTTTTGTTAGATAAGATGTCTCCTATTTTCCATATTTTGACCTCCTCTATCCATCACCTGCCCCACCTGAGATCTTCATAGAACTACTCCCTGCTTTGTCCGTGAGCTATGCATATATATGTAAATTATTTGATTAATTTCTTCCAGTCCTTCCCCAAAACTCCTTCCCACTGAGATCTGTCTGCCTACAATATGCATTTCTGCCTCTGGATCTATTGTGTTCCCCAGTCTATATTGTGTCAGCTTGTTTTCTATGTCATATGCTGGTTAGGTGAACGTAAAAGCACATACTTTTCTCTTCATTTTAAGTTTAAATGGTTTAATTTTTAAAGGCAAAAAGAAGACCACACCTTGAACTCCTAATTTTCTATACAAAAGCTACTTATAAATGTAAGGTATATGACATTGTATGTACAAAGCTCAACTTTTATTTTTAAAATATTTTATAACCAAATTATTTCAATGATGACATGTTTAATGATTTTGTAGTATTAATTATTACTGATTATTGAGATCAGCCAGGCAACTGCATGAATAGCTAAATAAAAACCTAGTCATGGGTATAATTAAAAGCCAAAAAGTCAAAAGAATGAGAAAGGGAGCTGATATATATATATATATATATATATATATATATATATATACACACACACACACACACAGACATAGACATAGACAGACATAAACATAGACATATAAAGAAACAAATAGAGATATAGGTATATACAGGTATATAAATGTACATAAATATATACACACATATTATTACATAGATGATATCCTAGTATTATACGAGTAAGAGGCTATAAATGCAGAAGAAACATTTTTTTAAACTGTTAGAAAAAGATAGCTTGAGCTTGGTAAGAAATGTACAGCAGTTGAAAGGGATCCTAATTTTTACTCAAACACCTGTCACTGAGAGAAATCTTTTTGATGTAAAATGGAATCATATGCCGAAACCGGTTTGGCTCAGTGGTAGAGCGTCGTCTGCGGACTGAAAGGTCCCAGGTTCGATTCCGGTCAAGGGCATGTACATTGGTTGCGGGCACATCGCCAGAAGCGGGTGTGCAAGAGGCAGCTGGTCGATGTTTCCCTCTCATTGACGTTTCTGACTCTCTATCTCTCTACCTTCCTCTCTGTAAAATATCAATAAAATATATATTTTAAAAATGGAATCATGATGCAGTTTAATTTATTTTTAAGAGGAAAATATTTTTTTCTAACTCTGCAACAACCTTCAGAAACTTCTGTGACACACTCAGAATTACTGGGCATCTTTCTGAAAATTATGAAAACACTCATAAAGATGATGAGTACAAGCCATATTTATTGAAGTATTATTCACTGTGGTCAAGACATAGATATGTGTCATTTCAAGGATTATTGGGAAAGGAGGCAGTGGTACACATGTAGAATGGAATATCACTTAGCTATATAAAGAATGAAATATTGCCACTTTTGACAACATGGGTAGATCCTGACAGTATCATGCAAAGTGAAATAAGTCAGACAGAAATGTTCAGAACCATATAATTTCATCATTTGTGGTATATAAAACAGAAAGCAACAAATGAACAACAATAACAACAAAACACAAGCTCATAGTCACAGACAACACTATGGTGGTTACCAGATAGGAAATGAAATTGGGGAGGATGAATATACAGATATACACAATGCATTATACAGATAATGTATTATACAATTTTATAACTAAAATGTATATAATCGTATTAACAAACTAGAGGCCTGGTGTATAAAATTTGTGTATGGGGGGCGGGGATCCCCTTAGCCCAGCCGGCATCCGCTCCAATCCAAGACCCCTTGGGGCATGTCAGACTACTGGCATCTCACTCAAAATCCTGGACTGCTGACTCCTAACCTCTCACCTGCCTGCCTGCCTGGTCGCCCCTAACTCCTCCTCCCCTCCCCCTTGCTGACCTGATTGCCCCTCACTGCCTCTGCATGCTGGTCTGATTGCTCTTAACTGCTCCCCCTGCTGGCCTGGTTGCCCCTAACTACCCCCCCTTGATCACCCCTAACTACCCATCCCCCAACCCCGCCAGCCTAATCACCCCTTACTGCCCCTCCCCCACTAGCCTGGTCACCTCTTACTGCCCCCTCTACCAGCCTGGTCACCCCTAACTGCTCCCCCTTGCTGGTTTGGTTATCCCCCATTGGCTTGGTTGCCCCACACAGCCTGCTTGTTTAGTTGTTTGTTCATCCCTCACTAACCCTCCTGCCGGCCTGGTGGTAGGCAGCCATCTTGTGAGGGTGTGAGGGTCAAATGCATATTATCTCTTTATTATATAGAATATCAACCCATTGAATTAAAAAAAAAAAGAATCACTACGCTGTTGAGATCTATGGTTGGAAAATCTGATGTGAAACTCTCCCTTTCCAGGTACAGAGATGGAAACCAAAAAGAATTCCCAGCTCCTCACACTCCTGATCCTTCTCAGCGTGCTCTTCTCACAAATATGGACTTTGCCTCTTGTGGAAGCCGAAGCTCTGAGGTAAGTTCCCTTTCAATTCAGACAGTTGAACCTTCTGTCTTCATCAGAAGAATTTCCTCCCCTATGGCCACGATCAGACTATTCTCTGTGTGTATGAATCTGATTCTATTTTGTTTGAACATTTATTTTGCCCTTTGGATTCCACATACAAATGAAATCATATGGTATTTGTGTTTCTCTGACTGTCATGTAAAAAATTTTTTTTCAACTAAAACGGGAATTTACTTTTTGTTATTTTGGATAACTCAATTTTTTAATTTACTTATTTTCATTGAAATATTAGTTTGATATACTAATCAGGATCTTTTTACATCAGGTTAGCATGATTAGTCCTTCGTATAATCCCTTACTGAAATCGTATCATACATAAGATGACAAACCAGAAGGGTACATGCTAATTAAATGTGAGTACTCTCCATCAGGTAGAGAGAGTGGGGCCATTCTCTCCACCTGTTCAATACAGAGAGACATCATACCAAGGTGAAGTTGAGTGTTCAGTCTTAAAGAAAAGTTCCTGTGGAATGATTCAGCTACTAAACATCATCATATACTGAAAGTGCTCTCAGTTTTCATAATGAATATTAAAATTTTTCCAAAATTTCTATTGTGCATAAAATCTTGCTTCCTGTGAAATTAAACTTCTCAAAGGGAAGATATTGCCAAGGTGGTGAACATGACTTAATGATCTGATCAAAATTAACCATGTAGCTTTTATGTTGGTTAAAGCAGCGTTGTATGGCATGAATTTCTGGGATAAACAAAACTGTATTGCTTATACACTCATCAACTAGAGAAGCCATTGTCAATTATACTACCCATCATTCTTAAATGGTGATACTTCCCAAGATTTTAAGTGCCTTATTTCAAATTATTGTAAAAACATGAGCGGTATATTGTGAGAAATAATTTTATTATACTTGGTGACAGAATATCATTTGAAGGAGAACATTAACCTTGATCAAGCTTTATTAAAAGGAGACCCTGACTGGTTGCAAATTGCATTAGCTGAACATGGCAGGTGGGTTCATTTTTAAGGGGTAGTATTTAAGAAGATGTACTTTTGAAATATAAACGTTTTATTTTTGTGCTTCCATGAAGCCATTTCCACAGTGTAACACTGCATGTTTCCACATCTCATGGCCTCATCCAGCCTCATTGATGGCAGCTTGGGCCCCTGTCCATGACTAGCATGCAGAGGCTGTAACATGGAACAAGCCAGGGTGAACTAACCACTCACTTGCATTCTGTTGCACAAAATGTCAGCATCAGAAATTGTACCAATTCTAGGAAAACTTTCACCTTTAGGACTCCAGGTTAGAGGAAGTCTCATGTCTGTCTAAAGAAAAGATGTCTAATGAGAAATACTATTCATTCAGAGCAACTTGTGAGGAGCAGCACTGAGGTGTAGACAGAGTAGCTCTATACTGCAGACAAGGAAAAGAAGCTTGCTTATAGAAGAGAAATATTGGTTCCTGGACCGTAAGGTCCTTACTATGCTAAGAGATTTTGATTCCAAAATAGTTTGGGAAGAAATAGCAATAGGCATAATAAAAAACTTTTTGGTAACATCAAGATAGTTTCTTTTTTGTATATGCTTGATTCTAAGTAGCAGAATCAATCACCATAGATAAATAAATAAAATAAAATAAATTAAATAAAACAAATTGAGGTTCGAGTCGGAGGCCTGATTATCCCCAGCACCAAGGAACACCAACTGATCATAGTCGGCGCGAACCCTTGATCTCAGAGGAGCTCAGATTTCGCAGCGATCCGGTGGATTTTCCTTACTCTTTCTGTTTACCCTCTCCAAAATTTTCACCTGACCTGTGTATATATAATTCCCAACCCCCTGCTCCAATCCCATTCACACCTACCTTGTCACTGCCCCCCCACCAAAAAAAAAAAAAGCCTTCTCTCTACCCCTTTGTTGTTGTATGTTGAATGCTAACTATATCAAAGGTTTATGCTTTTTTTTTTTTTTTGTAAGATTGGTTTGCTTATTCTTTTTATTGGATTGTATGTTCTTGTTATCTGGGTTCTAGACACCTTTATTGGAGGATATTAATATTGCAAACACATTTCTGTCCAGTACCTTGTGTGTTGTACCTGGTTGTGTTGTATTTTGTGCCTTTAAATCAAAGCAGGAGGGAGAGAACTACGTAACCAGGCACCCTATAAAGAGAGATCATGGGGAGACTAAGAAACAACCCGCCTGTGAAAGAAAATCAGCCATCACCAGAAAAGGAAGTAAACGAGTTAGAGGCAAGCAACCTACCAGAGCAAGAATTCAGAGTAATGATCATAAGTTGGCTAAAAAGAATGGAAGACAAATTTGACAATATGAATAAGACCCAAGAGGAAATGAAGAAGACCCAAGAGGAAATGAAGGTGACCCAAGAAGAAATGAAAAATGACATCGCTACTATGAAGAACTCAATAGAAAGCATCAAGAGTAGACTAGAAGAAGCAGAAGACCGCATCAGTGAGCTAGAAGACAAAATGGAAAAAAATACCCAATTATAGCAGTTGCTAGAAAAAAAAATTTAAAAACAGGAGGAGAGCCTAAGGGAGCTTTGGGACAATACAAAACAAAACAATATTAGAATAATAGGGGTTCCAGAAGGAAAGGAAACTGAGCAAGATATGGAAAAAGTATTTCAAGAAATAATGACAGAAAACTTTCCTGAGATAGAGAAGAAAAAACCAACACAAATCCAAGATGCTCGAAGAGTCCCCAACAAAATGAACCCCCAAAGATCAACACCCAGACACATTATAATTAAACTGGCAAAAAACATTGACAAAACCAGAATCTTAAAAGCAGCCAGAGAGAGACAGAAAGTTACATATAAAGGAAACCCCATCAGACTAGCAACTGATTTCTCAACAGAAACTCATCAGGCCAGAAGGGAATGGGATGACATATACAAAGTCATGCAAAGGAAGGGTCTGAACCCAAGAATACTGTACCCCGCAAGGCTGTCAATCAAAATTGAAGGTGTAATCAGGAGCTTCACCGACAAAAACAGACTAAAGGAATTTATCTCCAACAAACCAGCAATGCAAGAAATGCTAAAGGGTCTACTGTAATAATAAAGAAATAGGAAGCGAAGAAGGAACACAGGGGGATAGAATAAAAATGGCATCAAATACCTACCTTTCAATAATTACTTTAAATGTAAATGGTTTAAATGCTCCAATTAAAAGACATAGGGTAACAGATTGGATAAGAAAGCAAAACCCATTCATCTGCTGTCTACAAGAAACCCACCTCAGAAAAACAGACGCCCACAGACTGAAGGTGAAAGGATGGAAAAAGATTTTCCAGGCAAACGGAAACGAAAAAAAAGCTGGGGTAGCAATACTTATATCTGACAAACTAGATCTCAAAGTGAAGGACATAACAAGAGATAAGGAAGGCCACTTCATAATACTAAAGGGTGTAATCCAACAAGAAGAAATAACCCTGTTAAACATATATGCACCCAATTCGGAGCACCCAAATACATAAAGAAACTGCTGGAGGACATTAAGGGAGAGATTAATAGCAATGCAATCATAGTAGGAGATTTTAATACTCCATTGTCACCTCTGGACAAATCATCTAAACAAAAAATCAGTAAAGAAACGTCAATTCTAAATGACGTATTAGACCAGATGGAATTAATTGACATCTTCAGAACATTTCATCCCAAAGCCACAGAATATACATTCTTCTCAAGTGCACATGGGTCATTCTCAAAGATAGACCACATATTGGGACATAGGCAAAGTCTCTTCAAATTCAAGAAGATAGAAATCTTATCAAGCATTTTCTCAGATCACAGTGCCATAAAATTGGAAATCAACTACAATAATAATAAGCCAAAGAAATTAAACACATGGAGACTAAATAGCATGCTATTGAACAAAGACTGGGTTACCAGAGAAATCAAGGAAGAAATCAAAAACATCATGGCAACTAATGACAATGAAAACACAACAATCCAAAATCTATGGGACACTGTAAAAGCTGTTTTTAGAGGGAAGTTCATATCCCTACAAGCCTATTGCAAAAAAACAAGAAAGAATGGTAACAAATTATCTAACCCTACAACTCAAACAGTTAGAAAAAGAACAGCAAGAAAGGCCCACTGTAAGCAGAAGGAAGGAAATAATAAAAATCAGAGCGGAGATTAACTACATAGAGACCAAAGACACAATACATAAGATCAACAAAACCAAGAGCTGGTTCTTTGAAAGGATTAACAAGATTGATGAGCCTCTAGCCAGGCTAACCAAGAAACAAAGAGAGAGGACCCAAATAAACAAAATTAGAAATGAAAGAGGTGAAATAACAACAGACCCCGCCGAAATACAAAGGATTGTTACAAAATACTATGAACAACTCTATTCCAACAAACTGGTCAACCTGGAGGAAATGGACATATTCCTAGAAAAATACAACCTTCCAAAACTCAATCAGGAAGAATCTAAAAATCTCAATAGACCAGTAACTTGGGAAGAAATTGAAGCAGTCATCAAAAGGCTTCCAGCAAACAAAAGCCCAGGGCCAGATGGCTTCACAGGAGAGTTTTACCAAACATTCAAGGAAGAACTAAAACCTATCCTCCTCAGACTTTTCCAAAAAATTCAAGAGGAAGGAACACTGCCAAACTCCTTTTATGAAGCCAGCATCACCCTAATACCAAAACCAGATAAAGACAACTCAATGAAAGAGAATTACAGGCCAATATCCCTCATGAACATAGATGCCAAAATCCTCAACAAAATTCTAGCAAATCGGCTCCAGCAGTACATCAGGAAGATCATACACCATGACCAAGTAGGTTTTATACCAGGAATGCAAGGATGGTATAATATTCGCAAATCAATAAACGTGATACATCACATAAACTAATTGAGAGATAAAAATCATATGATCATATCTATCGATGCAGAAAAGGCATTTGATAAAATCCAACACCCTTTCCTAATAAAAACTCTCAACAAGGTGGGAGTACAAGGATCATACCTCAACATAATAAAAGCTATATATGATAAACCCACAGCCAACATCATGCTCAATGGGCAAAAACTAAAACCATTTCCTCTAAGAACAGGTACAAGACATGGATGCCCACTCTCACCACTCCTCTTTGACATAGTACTGGAAGTACTCGCCATCGCAATTAGACAAGAAGAGGAAATAAAAGGCATCAAAATTGGAAAAGAAGAAGTAAAGCTGTCACTATTTTCAGATGACATGATATTGTACATAAAAAACCCAAGAGACTCCATCAAAAAGCTAATAGACTTAGTAAATGAATTTGGCAATGTAGCAGGATACAAAATCAATGCCAAGAAATCAATGGCATTTCTCTACACCAATAGTGAACTTACAGAAACAGAGACTAAAAAAGCAATCCCGTTTACCATCGCACCAAAAAAATTAAGATACCTAGGAATAAACTTAACCAAGGAGGTAAAAGACCTATATGCAGAAAACTACAGGACACTGAAAAAAGAAATAGAGAAAGATGTAAACAGATGGAAGAACATACCATGTTCATGGATTGGTAGAATCAACATCATCAAAATGTCCATACTCCCCAAAGCAATATATAAGTTCAATGCACTACCCATGAAAATACCATGGACATACTTCACAGACCTAGAAAGAACTCTCCAAAAATTCATTTGGAACAATAAAAGACCCCGAATAGCCTCAGCAATCTTGAGAAATAAGAGTAAAGTAGGAGGAATCTCAATACCAGATTTCAAGCTGTATTACAAAGCAACTGTTCTCAAAACAGCCTGGTACTGGCACAAGAACAGACATATTGATCAATGGAATAGATTAGAGAATCCAGACATCAACCCAAATCAACATGCTCAATTAATATTTGACAAAGGAGGCTCGAACATACAATGGAGTCAAGACAGTCTTTTTAATAAATGGTGTTGGGAAAATTGGACAGATACATGCAAAAGAATGAAACTAGATCACCAACTTACACCATACACAAAAATAAACTCAAAATGGATACAGGACTTAAACATAAGATGGGAAATCATAAAAATACTAGAGGCATCCACAGGCAGCAAAATCTCAGACATATGCCTAAAGAACTTCTTCACTGATACTAACCCTAGGGCAATGGAAGCTAAAGAGAAAATAAACAAATGGGACTACATCAAAATAAAAAGCTTTTTTACATCAAAAGAAACCATCAACAAAACAACAAGAAAACCCACTGTATGGGAGAACATATTTGCAAACGATATCACTGATAAAGGTTTAATCTCCAACATCTACAGACAGCTTATACAACTCAATAAAAGGAAAATGAATGAGCCAATTAAAAAATGGGCAATGGACCTAAATAGAATCCTCTCAAAAGAAGACAGAAGGAAGGGCAAGAGGCACATGAAAACATGCTCCAAGTCACTAATTATCCGAGTGATGCAGGTCAAAACAACAATGCGGTACCATCTCACACCTGTCAGAATGGCCAACATCAACAAAACAACAAACAACAAATGTTGGCGAGGTTGCGGAGAAAAAGGAACCCTCCTGCACTGCTGGTGGAATTGTAGGTTGGTGCAACCACTGTGGAAAACAGTATGGAGCTTCCTCAAAAAACTGAAAATGGAACTCCCATTTGACCCAGTAATCCCACTACTAGGAATATACCCCAAGAAACTAGAAAGACCAATCAGAAAGGATATATGCACCCCTATGTTCATAGCAGCACAATTTACAATAGCTAGGATTTGGAAACAGCCTAGGTGCCCGTCAGCAGATGAATGGATCAGAAAACTATGGTACATCTACAGCATGGAATACTATGCTGCCATAAAAAGGAAGGAATTCTCATCATTTGCAGTAACCTGGATGGAATTGGAGAGCATCATGCTGAGTGAAATAAGCCAGTCAATGAAAGAGAAACACTACATGACCTCACTCATTTATGGATATTAAAGAACATTATAAACAAATGAACAGAAAGATAGATATAGTGACAGTAAAACAACAGGCAGTCTGTCAAATGACAGCGGGGGGGGGGGAGGGTAGGGAGATCTGGGGGAGATAAGAGATCAACCGAAGGACTGGTATGCTTGCATATAAGAATAACCAATGGACACAAAACTCTGGGGAGGGAGGGCATCTATGGGGGGGCAATGATAAGCTATGTACACAGATAATACCTTAATAAAAAAAATAATTAAAATAAATAAATAAATAAATAAATAAATAAATAAATAAAACAAATTTAAATCTATTTTTTCCCAACAATGTATCTCAGAGAAGAACTAGTTTTATAGATCCTGTTAGGGAGCATTACTTAACACTGACATAGAATTTTAAAAAGGGCCATTTTTTTAAATTTTACAAAATTTGAGATTGCAAATATAGAGTATATTTTTATATAAAATGACAAAAAATATATTTTAGTAGGTTGTTAGGGGATCTCCTTTTGGACTTAACTGTAATATGAAAGGCTTTTCCTAATAAGCTGATGCATTTCTTTTTTATTCATTTAGACAAAATAACATTTAAAAATCATTTTTACAATGGGTACGCTGTCTTCCTTGTTTCAGGGATGTCAGACGTGCTGGTGGCGTTTCCACCAGTGACATTAGTCGTCTTTTGGGTCAACATTCTGACAATAAGTCCCCTGAGTCCGTGCCTGGATAATGAGCGACATAAAATTTATTATTTTCATGAAACACATTATGTGAATTAATATGAAAATCATATTGTCACTGTCAATGATTCATTTAGTTTGTTGCAATTTGGCAATTCTTTTTTTAAAAAAATATATTTTATTGATATTTTACAGAGAGGAAGGGAGATAGATAGAGAGCCAGAAACGTCGATGAGAGAGAAACATTGACCAGCTGCCTCCTGCACACCCCACACCGGGGATGTGCCCGCAACCGAGGTACATGCCCTTGGCCGGAATCGAACCTGGGACCTTTCAGTCCGCAGACCGACGCTCTACCACTGAGCCAAACCGACCTCGGCGAAATTTGGCAATTCTTGATAATGTTCAATTTAGTTGGGTAAACCAGGCCCATGCATTAAGAAATAAGTCTTCATATTATTAACATGCTCACTGGCTTCTCAGACACTTATATTTCCTAGGGAGCAATTATTTGTTAGTCTACAATCTAATAGAAGTAGACATAGTAAAAAAATAAATAATACTTAGCATACAGTGAAACAAATCTTAAGGTAAACCATAGTATTCATTTTTATTTTTTTCGGCTCAAATTAAGCATTGGGAGGTTCTTTGTTTAAATGGCCAATAACTGAATATTGAGATGGTGCCATTCAGGTGGCACAGCTTCTAAAGGAGCATTTACTTTTAAAGAAATATTTCCTCCCAGTGGCAGAACACGACTACAAATAGCTCCCTGTGTACATATATGTTTTTATAAAGCCTTTGCTCAGTCAGTACTGAATGTGTCCTGAACATCCCAGAAAATGCCTGATGTTTTGGGTTATTCCTCTTACCCAATTTTAGGCGTAAGAGTATATTTGTTTCAGTAAGATTGTGATAGAAAATGGGGGAGATGTTGGAATTCCTTTTTAGCTGACCCCAAGAGATCTAGAATTTTGCCAGACATATCATTTTTGGATAAAACCCTTTGTTTGCTTTTCCTCTCTTTTCTTAGCAATGGCGCCCCAGAAGACCAGCAACCAATCAAACGCCAGGCAGCTGCAAGTCTCCTCAAAGACTACACCAGCTTACAGCAACAAAACCCTGAGGATGAGTACCTGGAGGAAATGCTTGGGAAAAAGAGGTAAAAAAAAGGGGCAAGCTTGCCAAGTTGAGAAATTACAAATGACTTTCAAAATACAAGCTACATATGGACCCTTATCTACCTCCCTGTCTCTCTATTCTCTGAGGCAGTAATTCTCAACCTTGGATGTCATTGTACCACCCTGGAGAATATTTAAAATGTCATGTTTAGGTCACACATAAAATTCATTGCCAGCTTATTAGAGTCTCTACAGATATGACTCTAGAAATGGGTATTTCTTAAGACTTACCAGATAACTCTGTCTCCAGGGGGAAGGGGGAGGGGAACCACAGAAGCATCTACTCTGAATCTGGAAACAAGTTTTATCAAAAGAGATGGGTTTTAACCATAGAAAGCCCAATCAACTAGCAATCTGGTGTCACATGAATCTCCTTGTATGGACATTTCAACTCCCTTATTTTACTAAATTAAGCTCTGAGTTATTTTGTCTTCTGAGACTCAGTAAAGCCCAAATCTGTCTGGGGTGTGTAGACATTGGAGCATGATACATAGGAAGTGGGTGCTCTCTCTTTTTATTCCAATAACTATGGTGTAGATGGTGAGTGTTAGGGAAAATACTGGTTGGGTGAGAACAGACTCAATAACACTCTTTGTCCAATCCTATGTAATAAAACTATACTATGCAAATTGTCCCCTCCACCCATGCTCACGTTCATGCCTTTAGTAGATTACAATTCTGAAAAAAATAATTTTAGCGCCTTTTAGAGTAAGGCCCACTTTATCATCAATTACTAGCATTATATACAATTATTCAGACTACAGAGAATTTTACAGAGCACAGATAATATTATAGGTTACATATCATCATTTCTTTAGATGCCTTCTCATCTAAGAGTCTTAAAATGTACATTTTTCTCTTCCTGGCCTCAGTAAGAAAAAATCTTAGGAATTGGAAAGATGATTTTTAAAAACCTCTTTGGAACAAAGCTGATGACAAATTTTCAATGGTGAGTACATCTGTGCATTCTTATCATAGCCTGACAGCCATCATCCAGCTATTTCAGTAGGTAAGAGTTGCTTGGTAAGAAGTATCTGAGATTTGTTCACAGTGAGACCTCCTGTGAGAATGACACTCCAACATGAAGTGAACTGGGAACCAGAAAATGGCATCAAATGATTCATGTAGGTTCTGGTTGCATAAAGACGAAAAATCACAATGAGTAAAATGTTTTGTATTTTCTAGTTTACTCAGATATACACCTACTCTCTGTCTAGATATAAAAGAGAGGAGGACTGACCCACACCACACAATGAGAAAACTGGCTTTCCTGTTGTGATCAAGGCATATTGCTTTAAGGATTCGACTGATGATCAACTGCCAGCATCTTATTTAATGCTAGAGGCCAGGTGCACAAAATACACACCCAGGTAGGAACCTTAGACCTGGGTGGTGATCAGGGCTAATAGGGGCCTTTCGGCTACTGGCCAGGACCTCCCTTCCCCAGGTGCCTGCTGCTGGCTGGGACATTCCTTTGTAGGTCAGTCACATCATAGGGAGCAATCAATCTCCCGATCGAACTCCCATAGGGACAAGTTGCATATGAGGCTTTTAGATAGATAGATAGATAGATAGACAGATAGATAGATGATAGAGATAGATAGATAGATAGATAGATAGATAGATAGATAGATAATAGATAGATAGATAGATAGATAGATAGATAGATAGATAGATAGATAGATAGAGATAGATGATAGATAGATAGATAGATAGATAGATAGATAGATAGATAGATAGATAGATAGATAGATAGATAGATGATAGAGATAGATAGATAGATAGATAGATAGATAGATAGATAGATAGATAGATAGGTAGATAGATATAGATAAGTATATGTAGGTAAATACAGGATAAGGCCACCAAATTACAGCAAGGCTTGTTGTGAAAATATGAAGAGAGATTCTGGGTCGAATTGTATTCTTTGAAACATAGCAAGCTTCTTATAGCAAAAGTTAAATTCAGCTTATTTACCTATAAAGTGACTGTAGGTACTATGATTTCAATAGTGTTCACTGTCAAAAAATTTTCCAGGAGAGAAAACACAGATAGGTTTTTTTCCTTTTGATTAGTAATAAACTTGTTATCATAATTGTTTTTATATATACATATCATATTTCTTTTCAGAATACATTAAAGTTTACAATAGCTCATAAAATATGTTTGTGATACTTAGCTTGGTAAAATTTTATGTTTTTATCAGAGCTCACAATTTTTTCCTCTAAAGGTACCAGAGGAAATATTTTTAGTTTTGTTGTTTATATGGTTTCTGTTTAAAATACCCAATATGCTAGGGTAATATGAAAGCAGACACAAATATTATGTGAAAGGAATGGGAGTAGCTGTGTTACAATAAAGCTTTATTTCTAAAACATGAAGGTGGGCTTCACTACAACCCTGAAAGTATCAAGGAGATTAAAAGGAGACCCAAGCCAAAACCGGTTTGGCTCAGTGGATAGAGCGTCGGCCTGTGGGCTGAAGGGTCCCAGGTTCGATTCCGGTCAAGGGCATGTGCCTTGGTTGCAGACACATCCCCAGTGGGGGATGTGCAGGAGGCAGCTGGTCGATGTTTCTCTCTCATCGATGTTTCTAGCTCTCTATCCCTCTCCCTTCCTCTCTGTAAAAAATCAATAAAATATATTTAAAAAAAGGAAACCCAAGCTCAGAAAGAGTGAAATTCATTGTCCATCTTCAGCCCTGGTGTTCAAGAGAGTCCTCAGTAGTGGGAAGGGTGTCTGGGAAGACACCTGCACAGTTGGTGACTTGTGTCCACTTCTAAGGGACATACATGGTCAGGGATGTGGTGCATGTTCATTCATGGTCATAAGAGGGTAGTTAAAGAAATGATTCCCTTTACTCAAAAGAAAAGAGGTAATCCTCTGTAACTTCTTGAAAGACTGTTTATAAGAAGAAGGCCTCTTTATGACATTATATAGCACAGCAGATACTGAAACATAGGAGAGGACAAATCACTGTCCTCTGTAAATTGTAAGACTTTTTAGGAAATTACTTCTTTAAAAAAAATATATTTTATTGATTTTTTTACAGAGAAGAAGGGAAAGGGATAGAGAACTAGAACTAGATGTTTCTCATCGATGAGAAAGAAATATCAAATAGCTGCCTCTTGCACACCCCCTATACCGAGGATGTGCCCGCAACAAATGCACATGCCCTTGACCAGAATCGAACTTGGGACCCTTCAGTCCACAGACTGACGCTCTATCCACTGAGCCAAACCGGTTTCAGCTGAAATTAGTTCTTTCATTCGTACTTTGATATGTAGTTTGAGACAATTTTTTTCCCCACAAGAAATCTTGTGGGTCAGCAATTTGTGGAAATTACAAATGGGGAATTAGTGACTGGTCGCAGGGCCCCTTCCCATCCCAGAGCCTTTCTGCCCATCAGGCCTTTGGAAGATGCGCTCCTGATAGCCCACCACATGCTCTCCTGTCACAGGCTGTGGACAAGGGGCACAGGGAAAGAGATGTTCATCCAATGAGTGGATCAAAGTATGAAATTAAGATGCTGTCAATGAAAATATTTATCTGCTAATATACCAATTCTTTCTTTTTCAGAATTATAGGAGAATCATGATTGGATGAAATAATTCAAGTTTGACTTCCAAAGAATTAATTTCAGACAACATTTTCAGATAAAATAACACCAAATAAAGATGTGTTGTGCATATTGCACTTTAGTCCAATATGATAACTATTATGATTACATTGCATGTAATATTTGGAATTCTTATATTATTGAAAATCTTGAATTTCATTTGTTGTGTACATTTGATATAATACATCACAATCAAGGGGGTTCATATCAGGTGCACAAGGACAGTTCAACATATACAAATGAAATCAATGTAATACACCACATTAATAAAAGAAATGAAAAAATAATATCTTACTAATAGATGCTGAAAATCATTGATAAAATAAAATATCCATTTATGGTTCAAATACTCAATAAAATTGGAATAGAAGGAAAGTTCCTCAACATAATTAAGGCCATGTATGATAAACTTTCAGCTAATATCATATTCAGTGTTGAAAAACTGAAAGCTTTTCCTTTAAGATCAAGAACAAGACCAGGATGTCCACTCTCACTGTTCTTATTCAGCATCATTCTGGAAATCTGAGCCAGAACAATAAGGCAAGGAAAGAAATAAAGGTATCTAAATAGGAAAGAAAAAAGTCAAACTATCACTTTTTGAGGAATATATGATTCTGCACATAAGCCAGTTAGAAAAAGATAAATTTCACATGATCTCACTCATGTATGAAATATAATTAACAACATAACTAATGAAAAAAACAGATCCACAGACAGAGAAACATTGATAAGATCATCAAACCTCAGAGGGAAGGTAGGGGAGGGTGGACATAAAGGGAAGATATCAAACAAAGAACTTGTATGCATGCATATAAGCTTAACCAATGGACACAGACATCAGGGGGGGTAAGGGCATGAGGGGAGGGGGGCAGTGGATAGGGCAATAAGGACACATGTAGCACTTTAAAAAAGAATAAAAAAGAAAACCCTAAAGACTTCACACACAGACACACACACACACACACACACACACACACACACACACAATATAAGAAAGAATACAGTCATGGTGCAGGATAAAAACTCAAAGTACAAAAACTCATTTCCATCCTGTGTACTAACAACAAATGTCAGAGGGAAAAAAATAAAAAAAAATCCTTTCACAATTGCGACCAAATAATAAAATGCCTAGGAATAAACTTAACAAAGAACATGAAACACCTATATACTGAAAATTATAAAGGCATTATGAAAAAAGATTGAAAAAGCACAACAAAATGAAAAAAATATCCTATGTTCACGGTTTGGAAGAAATCATCATAGTTAAAATAGCCATATTACTCAACGCAATGTGGATATTTAATGCAATCCCCATCAAAATACCAAGAAATTATCGGGTTTGTGTGGAACCACAAAAAACCACAAATAGCCAAAGTAATCAAACAAATAGCCAAAGAAAAAAGGAACAAAGCTAGAGCTATCATGCTACCAGACTTCAAATTATACTACAAAGCTATGATAATGCATAAGCATGGTATTGGTAGAGAAACAAACACAGATCAATGGATCAGAATAGAGCCAAGCTATAAAACCACATGTATATGGACAAATAATTTTCTAATAAATGAGCCAGAAACAGACAGTATCTTTACAGGAGTAAAGATATTCACTTCAAAATGTGGTGCAGCGAAAAATGGACGGCGACATGCAAAAGAATGAAAGTGGATTACTGTTGGTCCACATGTACAAAAACTTAATCAAAAGTACATCAAATATCTAAATATAAGACTGAAACAATAAATTACAAAGAGGAAAATGTAGGTGCCAAACTTAGAACCTGGGTGGTAGAGAACATTTTATGGACTTAACCCCAGAGGCAAGGGAAGTAAAGCAAATATAAAGCAATGGGACTATATCCAACTAAAAGGCTTCTACATAGCAAAAGAAACTAAAGAAAACAAAGAAGTAGACAACCAGATGGGAAATTATATTTATAAAAAGTAGCGTCAACAAAAGTTTAGTTTCCAAACTGTATAAAGAATTCATAAAATTAAACAATAAACAAAAAACCCAATCATAAAGTGGGCAGAGTATCTGAAAATACAGCTCTTCCAAAAGACATACAAACAGCCAATATATATATGAAAAGATATTCAACCTCACTGGCAATTATGCAAATCAAACTACCACCTCAAACTTGTGAGAGTGGCCATTATCAAGAAGACAAGACATAACAAGTATTGGAAAGGGTGTAGAAAAAAGGAAGCCCTTTTCCAATTTCTGGTAGGAATATAGATTTATACAACCACTATGGAAAGCAGTCAGGAGTTTCCTTAAAAATTTGATAATAAAGCTACCATAAGTACCAGAAACCTATCCCTGTCCTGAGTATGTACCCCAAAACATTAATATATTGTATTTGCAAAGATATATGCACTCCTATGTTCATTGCAGGACTATTCATGGTGGCCAAGACTTGAAACAACCAATGTGACCTGAGATAAGAGGACTAGATAAAGAAAATGTGAGTCATATACACAATAGAATACTACTCAGTCATAAGAAAGGATGAAATAGTGCTATTTGCAACAACATGGATGGACATTGAGAACATTATGCTAAGTGAAATAAGTCAGTCAGAAAAAACTAAGAACTATATGATTTTACTCATCTACTACATAATAAAAGAGTAATATGCAAATTGACCATCATTCCACTGCACAAGGCACACTCATCACCTAATCAGAATGAGTATACAAATAAACCCATCCAAGATGGCAACAGGCAAAAAGAGCAGAAAGGAGGCCTTTCCCCAGCAATGGAGGAAGCCAAGCTTTCTGCATGCCCTTGCTGGCCTAAGCCTCCACTCAAGGCTATAAAGTTTCAATTATAGAAGGTAAACAAATCCAAACAGAAAAACGACTGCCACCAAGGAGCTATCAGGAGGCTTGGCTGTGCTCCAGGCTACTAAGTTTTAATTGTAGAAAGTAAATATATCCCAGATACCAGGGCCTCCACTTGGGTTCTGGGGGGCATGGCCAGCCTGCAAACCACCACAGGCCCCTCTCTTAGGCTGCCCCATGCCGCAAGGGAACGCCCACTCTGATCTGGGACACCCTTTAGGCCATACCACCTGGCCCACATGCGGGCTCCAGGCCTCTATCCTAGATTGACCATAACTCCAACACACAGTATGTGAGGTAAGACTGAAGAAGGACAAGGCACTCACTCTACAGTCCCAGGTGCTGGAGGCTGCAGCCTAAGGAAGCCCCGGAAACAGGCTCTAGTGTCTGTGGCTGGCCATGACAAAGCTGGCCTAGGACCTGGATGTCTGTGGCTGGCCAGAGGGAGGAAAGCCTAGTTCCCAGGTGCCTGCAACTGGCAGGAGCTGGGAATCCTGGTCCTGGATTTGGGGTGAGGCAGAAAGCAGACGTTGTTAGGGACAATCAGGATGGCAGGAAGAGATGGTTAGGAGCAATCAGGCAGGCAGACATAAGGGTTAGGAGCAATCAGGCAGGCAGGTGGGTGAGCAATTAGGAGTCAGCAGGCAGTCAAACATCCCCCGAGGGGTCCCAGATTAGAGAGGTTCAGACCTGATTGAGAGACTGCCCACCTTCCCCATGCACGAATTTCATGTACCAGGCCTGTACGTATATATATATTACATTATACATAAATAAATACATATACACACACATATATGTGTGTATGTATGTGTGTGTGTATGTGTGTGTGTGTGTATATATATTACATGAATTAGTTGCTACATGAATCCCATAAAAATTAAAAAGTGAATTGATGATTTGCAATAAGAGAAAATTATATATTTATAACCATAAGAAACAGATTTATTGCATTTCAAATCTATTCCTGCACATAATATTTTTATTTTCTTGAGAAAACTCAATGGTTCTGGCTATCACATTAATCATTTGTGGATAAAAATATTTCTCATTAAACTTGGTACTGTTTTTATCTACTGAACAGTACATTTCCTCTTGTTCTTTTACATCTTGAACTCATTCACTAGAGATTTGTATGAATCAGATATAAAGACAAGAACACCCAGACCTATTCACCCTGGGGGAGAGCTGCTGTAACCTCTTTCAGAGTTCTGTGATGGCTCAGCCCTGACTACAGGCCTATAAAATGGTGGCTTTGAACTGCTGATCAAAGTAGAGGAAAAGCAGCTCTTGGCAGTAATACCAAACCCTTAGCTAGTCCCAAATTCTAGTCCAGCTCCAATGGTGAGAACTGGTGGAGCCAAAGAAAAGACTACCATACACCTGGTAAGTGTATATTCATATATATGCCACAAATGTTCACATGTGGATGAAGTTTCTGAATTCTTCTGTTTCAAAGATGCTTTTCTTGCTTGCTCTTTGAATCAATGCTTTTTTGTTTTAAATTATGCATGCAAGTAGGGTTATTTTTTGTATTTTGCTTTTATGTAAGTTTTTGGCTGAAGGGTTCAGTGGATATATTTGTTTTTTACTTTTAAACTTGTTTTTATACCTTTCATCTCTCTATGTCATCTATCAGTTATATAAACATAGGAAATATATATATTTCCTCTCTATTTTAAGTTAAATGATTTAATTTATAGGAAGAAAGAGAAACATGCCATGTACTTCCAAGTTTGTATCTAAAAACTACTAAAAATAACTTTTGTGGGATAGTTATAATAATCACAAGTTTGTTTTTGAAATATTTTCCTTTTTATAGAAAACTATTTCAATGAAATATGTGCTTTTATAATTTTGCAATATTAATTTTTACTCTTAATCAAGATGTTATTCAAATCCAGGCATTAAACAAATAATGATCCTCTAATACCTACAATTAAGAGCCAAAAATGTACATACAAACCAATTTTGTATATACATATAGATAGGTAGATGTATAGGTATATACATAAAAATACACACATTATTAAATAGATGATACCTCAGTTTTATATTAGTCACATGTTAAAACTAAATAAAGAATGAACAATCAGGTGTTTGTTTGTTTGTTTGTTTTTAACCTTTAGCAAAAACACTAACTCTGGATGTCACAACTCAGTTATAAGCAGCTGATCCCCAGGGTGAATTCCAGGACTGTAAGAGTATGGCATTCAGTATTTATTTGGGCTGACTCTCTGCCTGGTGAGAGGTGGGCAGCAGTTGAGGGAGATTCTAATTCAAGCACCTGCCAAAGAGAAACCCTCTTTATTAGAAGGGAATAATAGAGCAGTTTAACTTTTCTAATAAGTTGAAAATTATTTTCCTAACTTGGCAAGGACCTTCAGAAAGGTCTGCTATACACTCTCAATTACTGAGTATTATTCTGAAAATTATGAAAACACTTATTTGTCAAGATATGTTTACTTCTTTGTTCATTACAGGGTGAGTTCAAGACGTGGAAATAGCCTATACGTCCTTTGTTAAACAATTGGATAAATAGTTGTACATAGGCACAAAGTACTCTTCAGTCACATAAATGATGGAATATTGCCTTTTGGATAACATGGATAAATCCTGACAGTATCATGCTAAGTGAAATATCAGACAGAAATTCAGAGCCATATGATTTCACTCATACAGGGTGTATTAAATACTATAACAGCTGATAGCTCCATTTTGAAAATGAAATGAATTTTTTAAAATATGTTTTATCGATTTTTTTATAGAGAGGAAGAGAGACAGATAAAGAGCTAGAAACTTTGATGAGAGAGAGATTGATCAGCTGCTTCCTGCACACCACCTACCGGAGATGTGCTCGCAACCAGTGTACATGCCCTTGACTGATATCGAACCTGGGATCTTCAGTCTGCAGACCGACACTCTATCCACTGAGCCAAACCAGTTTCAGCATGAAATGAATTTTAATAAATATTAACATTATAATTTTTTAGAAGCATGTATATACATTTTGTGGAACATCTTATGTGTGGCATACAAAACAGAGCAAGAAATGAACAAGCAAAACAAAAACAAACTCATAGACACAGACAGTAGGATGGTGGTTGCCAGAGGATTAATGGGCTTGGGAGGAGGGGAAGAGGGGAAGGGGGTTAAATATACGTTGATGAGTTGATGAGAGGGATCTAGACTTTGAACCCCAAGCACACAATGCAATATACAGATGTATTATACAATTGTACACCTTGAACATATATAATCTTATTAACAAATATTATGCAATTAAATTTTTAAAGGAAAGAATGGCCTGGCCAGTGAGGTCTGTGGGTAAAAAATCTGATGTGACCACTCCCCTCCGAGTTACAGCAAGGGGAGCCAAAAAGAATTCCAACCTCTTCGTGGCCCTGATCCTTCTCAGCCTGCTCTACTCACAAACAGGGGCCATGTCTGATTGGGAAGCAGACACTCTGAGGTAAGATCCCTTTCCATTCAGTGAAGTGAACCTTCTGTCTTCATCTCAATGAGAATGCCCTATCCTATGGCCACTATCAGTCTGTGTCTATGAATCTATTTCTATCTTGTGTGGACATTTATTTTGTCATTTAAATGCCACAGTCAAGAGAAATCAAAAGGTATTTGTGTCTTTCTGATGCTCATTTTAAAACAAAATTCAAATTAAATAATTTACTCTCTGTTATTTTGGACAACTGAGCTTTTCCCCCATTATATAGAATTTATTGAAATATCAGTTTGATATGCCAACCAAGAATTTTAACATCAGGTCAACATGATAAGTCCTTCCCATAATCTCTTAATGCAGCTGCATACATATTGGATGTGAGTGAGTAATGAGAAATGGGCAATTCTTTGGACTTGATCAATACAGAGAAACATTACACTAAGATTACTTAGAGAAAGAAAAGTACTTGAGGAATGATTCAATCAAATGCTACTAGACATTAATAAATACTCTAACTACTCCCAGTTTTCATATTGAATATTATAATTTTTTCAGTTTCTATTTTGTGAAGTTGAAATTCCCTACAGGAAGATATTGCCAAGAAGCAGAATTTGGCTTAATATTTCATTCAGCTTGAACTGAGTAGCTCTTATGTTTATGAAATGCAGCTCATCAACATTGTATGGCATCAATTTCTGGGGTAAAACTTTTAAACGTTATACTCTCATACACCATAGAAACCACTGTCAATAAGACTACCCATCTTTTTCATTGGGTGGTATTTCCCATGATTTTGAGTGTCCTTATTTCAAGTAATTGTAAAACTATAAGTACTATATTCTGAGGAAGACATTGATTATATTTGGTGACTGGAATACCAATTGACGGAGAAAATTAAGTTGATCAAATTTCAGAAAGCTGACATGTTGCAAATTGCATTAACTGAAAATGGCAGGTGGGTTCATTTATAAGGAGGAGTATTTAAGAAAATGTACTTTGAAATTTAAACGTTTGATTCTTGTGTTTCCATGAAGCCATTTCTTCAGTGAAACACTGCATGTTTCCAGGTGCCATGGCCTCATACAGCCTCATGGATGGCAGCTTTGGGCCCCTGTCCATGACTTGCATGCAGAGGCTGTAACATGGAACAAGTGGTGAACTAGCCACTCACTTGCATTCTGTTGCACAAAATGTAAGCATCAGAAATTGCACCAATGCTAGGAAAACCCCCACCTTTAGGACTCCAGGTTAGAGGAAGTGTCTTGTCTGTGTAAAGAAAAGATGTCTAATGAGAAGAGCTGTTCATTCACAGAGCAATGGGTCAGGAGCAGCACTGAAGTACAGGCAGAGTTCACCTCTACCGAAGACAAAGAAAGAAGCTTCCTCATTAAACACAAACACTTGGTCGCCAGACCTAATGTCCTCTACTATTGCAAAACAAATAGGAAATGGTATAATGAAATTTGCTCCAAAATCAAGACAGTTTCTTTTTTGTACATGCTTTGATTCTAAGTAGAAGAAGAAGGCACCAAAATTAAATTAATGAAGTAGAAAATAAATATTTTCCCTCCAATGTGTCCCAGGGAAGAATTTATAGATTCTATAAGAGAGCATTATTTACCAGTGCCATATACTTCTACAAAATGTATTTTGTTAACTTTGCAAAATTTGGATCAGAAAATATACATTTAGATATGTGACAAGAAAACATCTTAAATTAGGTTCTAAGGGAACTTCTTCTGCATTTTAGTTTGCCTGAGTGGCTTTCATAGTAAACAGATGAAGTTCATTCATACTCAGTTACCAAAATGACATTATAAAAATCATTTCAAAAAGACTGCCTATCCTCTGTTTCTTGTCTTAGGAAAGCCAGGAATGCGGATGGAGTTTCCACCAGTGACATTAGTGGTCTCTTGGATGCTCCCTCTCCCAAAGAAAACCTGGAGTCCCTTATTGAAAAACGAGCAAGGTAAAGAGAATACACTTTTTTTTTCAAACACATAATGATTAATTAAACTGAAAATTAAATTATATTTTCAGTGATAGTGATTCATTCACTTTGTTTCAAATTGGTAATGTTGAATATAGTTAGATACACCAGGCCTATGCATTATGGACATAAGGTTTTGTAGTAATAAAATACTCACTGGCTCTGACAAAACTATATTTTCTAGGTAGCAATTATTTGTAAATCTCAAATCAAACTGAAGTTGACACCGTAAAATATCAATATGATATAATATAAAGTGTAACAAATTTTATGATAAAACAAAGCACTTTTTAACTTCCAATCCAAGCATTGGAAGATTCTTTCGTTAAGTGGCCAATAACTTACTATGGAGATGGCACCATTCAGGGGCAAAACTTCTAAATGTGCATCTCTTCTAAGTCCTTTTAGTTGAAAGTATAACACATGTTCCCTTTCTTCCCTGTGACCCTCTGTTTTCCCCCAGTGGCAGAACACTATTGCAAATAGTTACTCATTTGTGAATTTTTTATGGAACCTTTGCTCATTTAATACAGAGGATATCTCAAAAATGCCTAATGTGTTAGATTATTCCTAGTTTCCCCAATTTTAGGCTAAGGAGTACCTTTCCTTTTAGTGTATTTGTAATAGAAAATGAGTGGGGTATTGGAATACCTTTTTAGCTGACACCTAGGAATCTAGAAATGTTGGCATATATATCATTTTTAAACCCTTTCATTGCGTTTGCTCATGTTTATTAGCAATGGCATCTCAGAAGACCGGGAACCAGTGAAACGCCAATCAAAAGATGAATTTACTAATGCTTTTAACAAATTCCTTAAGAATAAGGCTAAGAAGCAAAAAAAGAAGAAATTGTCTCAGCATAAGAAGTAAAGAAACATCAAACTTGATAACATGATAAATTATAAATGCCTTTCAAAATACAAGCTACATATGGAGCCTTACCTAGCTCTCTATCTCACCATCTATATTCTGAAGTAGCAATTCTCAACCTTGGCTGCCATTAGACAATCTGGGAGAATTTTTTGAATACCTGTTTGGGCCCCACACAAAACCATGGCCAGGAAATTAGTGCCTCTGGGGATGTGGCTCTAGACATGGGCATTTCTTAAGCCTTCCCAGTTTGACTCCCTTGTGTCTGCAGGGTGGGGAAAAAAATGACTGTAGGGGCATCTACTGTGAATGTGGAAACAAGTTTTAACAAAAGTGCTGGTTTTGAACCTTAGAAGGAGAGACCACTAGCAATTTGGTGTCACGTGGAACTCCCCATATGAGCATTTCAACTCCCTTATTTTACTAAATTAAGCTATGAATTATTCTGTCTTCTGAAACTAAGTAAAGGCTGAGACTCTCTGGGGGTATAGACATTGGAGTACAATACATGGGAAGTGGGTGGCTCTCTCTTTTTATCCCAATTATTTTTATTCACATGGAGATTGTTAAGGACAATTCTGGATGGGTGAGAAGAGACAAAATGACATTCTTTGTCCAACAGATTGTAATTCTGAAAAGATAGTGTAAACTTCTTTAAGGTTAAGGGCCACTACATTATCAATTGGTAGCATTATAGATAACTATTTAGACCGCAGAGAACTTTATAGAGCGCAGATAGTATTACATGTTAGATATCACCATTTATTTAGATGCCTCCTCATCTAAGAGCCTAAAAATGTACATTTTCTCTTTCTGGTCTACAGGAAGGAACAAGGATGATTCAAAAAACAACTCTTTGAACGAAAGCTGATGACAAGTTTCCAGTGGTGAGTATATCCCTGCATTCTTATCACATTCCTACAGCCACCGTCCAGCTATTTCACTAGGCACCATTTGTCCAACTATGAAATGGAGAAAACTGATCCCACCCCACACTAATGAGAAAACTGGCTTTCCTATTCTGGTCATGGCAGGCTGTCCATATTGCTTTAAGGATTTATCTGATAATCTACTGCTAGCATCTCACTTAATATATGTATAGAGAAATGGCACCAAAAATACAGAGTACCAAGGCACTCTGGCTCAAATTGGATTCCTTGAAACATAGCAAGCTTCATGCATTACACTTCAAATTCTGGTTCTTTGACGTATGCCTAATGTGTTATATTTTTCCTAGTTCCCCAATTTTAGGGTTAGAAGTATTTTCCTTTTAGTGAAAGTAAATACTATGACTCCAATAATATCCACTGTAAGATATTTTTTAGTAGAGAAAGCATGAATTGTGGTTTCATTCCATTGTTAACTAATAAGCTTATCACAATTAGTTTTACATATTCACATCCTATTTCATTTCTGAGTAAATTAATATTTACATTAGCTCATAAAACATATTTAGAATACTTGGCTCAGTAAAATTTTATGTTATCATTTTAGCAGAGCTGGAAAATATTTCTCCATTGGCTCCAGAGGAAATTTTGTTTGCTTGTTTTTTGGTCTTTAAGATTTCAGTTTAAAATATTCAAACATGATACTGTAGTATAAAAGCAGCTGGATATAATATGTAAAAGAAATGGAAGCAGCTGTGTTACAATAAAGCTTTATTCCTAAAAAATGAAAGTAGGCTAGACCCCGACTGTGAATGTACAGAGGAGATTAAAGGAGACCCAGCCTCAGAAAGAGTGAAATTCATTGTCCAACCTCATCCCTAGTGTTCATGAGAGTCCTCAGTAGTGGACATGGTGTCTGTGAAGACACGTGCACAGTTGGTAACTTGTGTCCAATGAGTATCTTTCACTTCTAAGGGACACACATGACCAGGGTTATGGTGCTTTACTATTCGTGGTCATAGATGGATAGTTCAGACATGTGGGTCCCTTTGCTCACAAAAGGAAGGTAATCCTATGTAGCTCCTTTAAGAACTGTTTATAAGCAGAAAGCCTCTGCATGACATTATACACACAGCAGACATTAAAACACAGAAGAGTGCTAATCACTGTGTCCTTTGTAAATGGTAAGAACACTTATGAAATTACATCTTCCATTCTTGTTTTGAGATGCAGTTTTGGAAAACTTCTTATACACAAGTAATCTTGTGGGTCAGCCATTTGTGAAAATTACAAATAGGGAATTAGTGACTGGTCGCAGGGCCCCTTCCCATCCCAGATCCTTTCTGACCATCAGGCCTTTGGAAGATGAGCTCCTGATAGCCCACCACATGCTTTCCTGTCACAGGCTGTGGACAAGGGGCACAGGGAAAGAGATGTTCATCAATTGAGTGGACCAAAGTATGAAATTAAGATGCTGACAATAAAATATTTATTTGCTTATACACCAATTCTTTCTTTTTCAGAATTATCGAAGAAATATGATTAGATGAAATAATTAAAGTTTGACTTTCCAAAAAGTAATTTCAGAAAACATTCTCTATAAAATAAAACCAAATAAAGATGTATTGTACATGTTGCATTTTATTCTAATATGATAACTATTATGCTTGCATTGCATTTAATCTTTGGAATTATTAAGTTTGTGTAAATCTTGAATTTCTTTTGCTGTGTACATTTGAAGTGTGTACAATTTCTGTCAAATTCAATAGCACATCAAAAAATATATCACAATCAAGTGGGTTCATCTCAGGTGCACAAGGACAGTTCAACATATACAAATGAAATCAATGTAATAAACCACATTAATAAAAAAATGATGAAAAATATCTAATAAATAGATGCTAAAAATAATTGATAAAATGAAACATCCATTTATGAGTCAAATACTCAATAAAATTGGAATAGAAAGAAAGTTACTCAACATAATTAAGGTCATGTATGATAAACCCTCAGCTAATATCATACTCAATGGTAAAAAACTGAAAGCTTTTCCTTTAAGATCAAGAATAAGACCAGGATGTCCACTCTCACTATTCTTATTCAGCATCATGCTGGAAACGCTAACCAGGAAGATAAGGCAAGAGCAAGAAATAAAGGCATCTACATAGAGAAGGAAAAAGTGAAACTGTCACTTTTAGAGGAATATAGAATTCTGCATATAAACCAGTTAGAGAAAGATAAATTTCACATGATCTCACTCATTTATGGAATATAATGAACAACATAACTGATGAACAAAAACAGATCCACACAGAAAAACATTGATAAGATCATCAAACCTCAGAGTAAAGGTAGGGGAGGGTGAAGGTATGGGGAGAGATCAAATAAAGAACTTGTATGCATGCATATAAGCTTAACCAATGGACACAGACACCACGTGGATGAGGGCATGAGTGGGGGGGCAGTGGATGGGGCAATAAGGACACATGTAGCACTTTAATAAAGAAAGAAAAATGAAAACCCTAAAGACTTCACACACACACACACACACACACACACACACACACACACATTATTAGAAAGAAATACAGTCATGGTGCAGGATAAAAACTCAAAGTGTAAAAATTCATTGCCTTCCTGTATACTAACAACAAAGAAAAAAATGAAAAAAATTCCTTTTCCAATTACAACCAAATAATAAAACGTCTAGGAATAAACTAAACAAAGAACATGAAACACCTACATACTGAAAATTACAAAGCATTATTAAAAGAGATTGAAAAAGCACAACAAAATGAAAAAAAATCCTATCTTCATGGTTTGGAAGAAATCATCATAGTTAAAATAGCCATATTACCCAATGCAATGTGTAGATTTAATGCAATACCCATTAAAATACCAAAAAATTTTGGGTTTGTGTGGAACCACAAAAAACCATAAATAGCCAAAATAATCTGAGGGAAAAAATGAACAAAGCTGGAGCTATCATGCTACCAGACTTCAAATTATACTACAAAGCCATGATAATAAATAAGCATGGTATTTGTAGAGAAACAGAAACTCAGATCAATGGATCAGAATAGAGACAAGCTATAAAACCAGATATATATGGGCAAAAAATATTTTAAGAATGAGCTAGAAACAGACAGTATCTTTGCAGGAATAAAGATATTCTCTTCAAAAAGTGGTACAGCGAAAATTGGAAAGTCACATGCAAAAGAATGAAAGTGGATTACTGTTGGTCCCCATGTACAAAAATTAACCCAAACTACATCAAATATATAAATATAAGAGTGAAACAATAAATTACAAAGAGGAAAATATAGGTGCCAAACTTAGGGACTTGGGTGGTAGAGAACATTTGATGCACTTGACCCCAGAGGCAAGGGAAGTAAAGCAAATATAAAGCATTGGGACTATATCAAACTAAAAAACTTCTGCATAGCAAAAAAAAAAAAAAAAACCTGAATAAAACAAAGAGGTAGCCAACCAGAATGGGAAATGATATTTATAAAAAGTAGCTTCAACAAAGGTTTAATTTCCAAACTGTATAAAGAATTCACAAAACTGAACAACAACAACAAAAAAACACAATCAGAGAACCTCAAAATACAGCTCTCACAAAAGACATACAAACAGCCAATATATATATATGAAAAGATATTCAACCTCACTGGCAATTAGGGAAATGCAAATCAGACTACAACCTCAAACCTGTTAGAGTGGCCATTATCAAGATCACAAGACATAACAAGTATTGGAAAAGTTGTAGAAAAATAGAAGCCCTCCTCCAACTTCTGGAAGGAATATAGATTGATACAACCACTATGGAAAGAGTCAGGAGATTCCTCAAAAATTTGAGAATAAAGCTACCATATGACCCAGAAACCTCTCCCTGACCTGAGTATAAATCCAAAAACTTAATGTCTTGTATTCGCAAAGATATATGCACCCCTATATTCATTGCAGTATTATTCATGGTGGCCAAGACATGAAACAGCCAATGTGACCAGAGATAAGAGGACTAGATAAAGAAAATGTGATTCATATACACAATAGAATACTACTCAGTCATAAGAAAGGATGAAATAGTGCTATTTGCAACAACATGGATGGGCCTTGAGAACATTATGCTAAGTGAAATAAGTCAGTCAGAAAAAGCTAAGAACTATATGATTTTACTCATCTAGACATAATAAAAGAGTAATATGCAAATTGACCATCATTCCACTTCACAAGGCACACTCATCACCTAATCAGAATGAGTATACAAATAAACCCATACAAGATTGCTACATTCAAAAAGAGCAGAAAGTAGGCCTTTCCCCAGCAATGGAGGAAGCCAAGCTTTCTGCATGCCCTTGCTGGCCTAAGCCTCCACTCAAGGCTATAAAGTTTCAATTATAGAAGGTAAACAAATCCAAACAGAAACAACTGCCACCAAGGAGCTAGAAGGAGGCTTGGCTGTGCTCCAGGCTATTAAGTTTTAATTGTAAAAAGTAAATATATCCCAGATACCAGGGCCTCCACTTGGGTTCTGGGGGGCATGGCCAGCCTGCAAACCACCACAGGCCCCTCTCTTAGGCTGCCCCATGCCGCAAGGGAACGCCCACTCTGATCTGGGACACCCTTCAGGCCATACCACCTGGCCCACATGCGGGCTCCAGGCCTCTATCCTAGATTGCCCATAACTCCAACACACAGTATGTGAGGTAAGATTGAAGAAGTACAAGGCACTCACTCTACAGTCCCAGGTGTTGGAGGCTGCAGCCTAAGGAAGCCCCGGAAACAGGCTCTAGTCTGTGGCTGGCCATGACAAAGCTGGCCTAGGACCTGGATGTCTGTGGCTGGCCAGAGGGAGGAAAGCCTGGGTCCCAGGTGCCTGCAACTGGCAGGAGCTGGGAATCCTGGTCCTGGATTTGGGGTGAGGCAGAAAGCAGAGGTTGTTAGGGACAATCAGGATGGCAGGAAGAGATGGTTAGGAGCAATCAGGCAGGCAGACATAAGGGTTAGGAGCAATCAGACAGGCAGGTGGGTGAGCAATTAGGAGCCAGCAGGCAGTCAAACATCCCCCGAGGGGTCCCAGATTAGAGAGGTTCAGACCTGATTGAGAGACTGCCCACCTTCCCCATGCACGAATTTCATGTACCAGCCCTGTATGTATATATATATTACATTATACATAAATAAATACATATATACTCACATATATATATGTGTGTGTGTGTGTGTGTGTGTGTGTGTGTGTGTGTATATATATATTACATGAATTAGTTGCTACATGAATCCCATAAAATTAAAAAGTGAAGTGATGATTTGCAATAAGAGAAAATTATATATTTATAACCATAAGGAACAGATTTGTTGTATTTCAAATCTATTCCTGCACATAATATTTTTATTTTCTTGAGAAAACTCAATGGTTCTGGCTATCACATTAATCATTTATGGATAAAAATATTTCTCATTAAACTTGGTACTGTTTTTATCTAATGAACAGTACATTTCCTCTTGATCTTTTACATCTTGAACTCATTCACTAGAGATTTGTATGAATCAGATATAAAGACAAGAACTCCCAGACCTATTCACCCTGGGGGAGAGCTGCTGTGACCTCTTTCAGAGTTCGGTGATGGCTCAGCCCTGACTACAGGCCTATAAAATGGTGGCTTTGAACTGCTGGTCAAAGTAGAGGAAAAGCAGCTCTTGGCAGTAATACCAAGCCCTTAGCTAGTCCCAAATTCTAGTCCAGCTCCAATGGTGAGAACTGGTGGAGCCAAAGAAAAGACTACCATACATCTGGTAAGTGTATATTCATATATATGCCACAAATGCTCACATGTGAATGAAGTTTCTAAATTCTTCTGTTTCAAAGATACTTTTGTTGCTTGCTCTTTCACACAATGCTTTTTTGTTTTAAATTATGCATGCAAGTAAGGTTATTTTTTTGTATTTTGCTTTTACGTAAGTTTTTGCCTGAAGGGTTCAGTGGATACATTTGTTTTTTACTTTTAAACTTGTTTTTATAGCTTTCATCTCTCTATGCCATCTATCAGTTATATAACCATAGGAAATATATATTTCCTCTTCATTTTAAGTTAAATGACTTAATTTATAGGAACAAAGAGAAACATGCCATGTACTTCCAAGTTTGTATCTAAAAACTACTTAAAAATAATGTCTGTGGAATAGTTATAATCACGAGTTTTGTTTTTGAAATATTTTTCTTTATATAGAAAAGTATTTCAATGAAATGCGTGCTTTTAATAATTTTGCAATATTAATTTTTACTCTTAATCAAGATGTTATTCAAATCCAGGCATTAAAGAAATAATGTTTCTGTAATACCTACAATTAAGAGCCAAAAAATATACATACAACCCAATTTTGCATATACATATAGATAGGTAGATGTATAAGGATATACATAAAAATACACACATTATTAGATAGATGATACCTCAGTTTTATATTAGTCACATGTTAAAACTAAATGCAGAATGAACAATCAGGTGTTTTTTTGTTTTTTTAACTGTTAACAAAAACACTAAACCTGTATGTCACAACTCAGTTATAAGCAGCTGACTCCCAGGGTTAATTCCAGGACTGTCAGAGTATGGCATTCAGTATTTACTTGGGCTGACTCTGTGCCAGTTGAGAGGTGGGCAGCAGTTGAAGGGGATTCTAATTCAAGCACCTGCCAAAGAGAAACCCTCTTTATTAGAAGGGAATAATAGAGCAGTTTAACTTTTCTAATAAGTTGAAAATTATTTCCCTAACTCAGCAAGGACCTTCAGAAAGGTCTGCTACACACTCTCAATTACTGAGTATTATTCTGAAAATTATGAAAACACTTATTTGTCAAGATATGTTTACTTCTTTGTTCATTACAGGGTTATTCACTGAGTTCAAGACATGGAAACAGTCTATACGTCCTTTGTTAAACAATTGGATAAATACTTGTACATAGGTACAAAGTACTCTTCAGTCACATAAATGATGGAATATTGCCTTTTGGATAACATGGATAAATCCTGACAGTATCATGCTAAGTGAAATATCAGACAGAAATTCAGAGCCATATGATTTCACTCATACAGGGTGTCCCAAATACTATAACAGCTGATAGCTCCATTTTGAAAATGAAATGAATTTTTAAAAATATATTTTTTCGATTTTTTTTATAGAGAGGAAGAGAGAAAGATAAAGAGCTAGAAACTTGGATGAGAGAGAGACATTGATCAGCTGCCTCCTGCACACCCCCTACTGGAGATGTGCCCCCAACCAGTGTACATGCCCTTGACTGGAATCGAACCTGGGACCCTTCAGTCCGCAGACAGACACTCTATCCACTGAGACAAACTGGTTTCAGCATGAAATGAATTTTAATAAATATTAACATTATAATTTTTCAAAAGCATGTATATACATATTGTGGAACATCTTATGTGTGACATACAAAACAGAGCAAGAAATGAACAAGCAAAACAAAAACAAATTCATAGACACAGACAGAAGGATGGTGGTTGCCAGAGGAGTACCAGGGTTGGGAGGAGGGGAAGAGGGGAAGGGGGTTAAATATATGTTGATGAGTTGATGAGAGGGATCTAGACTTTGAACCCCAAGCACACAATGCAATATACAGGGGGTGTATTATACAATTGTACACCTTGAACATATATAATCTTATTAACAAATATTATGCAATTAAATTTTTAAAGGAAAGAATGGCCTGGCCAGTGAGGTCTGTGGGTAAAAAATCTGATGTGACCACTCCCCTCCGAGGTACAGCAAGGGGAGCCGAAAAGAATTCCAAGCTCTTCGTGGCCCTGATCCTCCTCAGCCTGCTCTACTCACAGACATGGGCCATGTCTGACTGGGAAGCAGACATTCTGAGGTAAGATCCCTTTCCATTCAGTGAAGTGAACCTTCTGTCTTCATCTCAATGAGAATGCCCTGTCCTATGGCCACTATCAGTCTGTGTCTATGAATCTATTTCTATCTTGTGTGGACATTTATTTTGTCATTTAAATGCCACAGTCAAGAGAAATCAAAAGGTATTTGTGTCTTTCTGATGCTCATTTTAAAACAAAATTCAAATTAAAATAATTTACTTTCTGTTATTTTGGACAACTGAGTTTTTTCCCCATTATATAGAATTTATTGAAATATCAGTTTGATATGCTAACCAAGAATTTTAACATCAGGTCAACATGATAAGTCCTTCGCATAATCTCTTATTGCAGCTGCATACTTATTAGATGTGAGTAATGAGAAATGGGCAATTCTTTGGACTTGATCAATACAGAGAAACATTACACCAAAATTACTTAGAGAAAGGAAAGTACTTGAGGAATGATTCAATCAAATGCTACTAGACATTAATAAATACTCTAACTACTCCCAGTTTTCATATTGAATATTATAATTTTTTCAGTTTCTATTTTGTGAAGTTGAACTTCCCTACAGGAAGATATTGCCAAGAAGCAGTACATGGCTTGATATTTCATTCAGCTTGAACTGAGTAGCTCTTATATTTATGAAATGCAGTTCATCAACATTGTATGGAGTCAATTTCTGGGGTAAAACTTTTAAACATTATACTCTCATACACCATAGAAACCATTATCAATAAGGCTACCCATCTTTTTCATTGGGTGGTATTTCCCATGATTTTGAGTGTCCTTATTTCAAGTAATTGTAAACCTATAAGTACTATGTTCTGAGGAATACATTGATTATATTTGGTGACTGGAATACCAATTGACAGAGAAAATTAAGTAGATCAACTTTCAGAAAAGCTGACATGTTGCAAATTGCATTAGCTGAAAATGGCAGGTGGGTTCATTTTTGAGGAGTAATATTTAACAAAATGTACTTTGAAATTTAAACGTTTGATTTTTGTGTTTCCATGAAGCCATTTCTTCAGTGAAACACTGCATGTTTCCAGGTGCCATGGCCTCATACAGCCTCATGGATGGCAGCTTTGGGCCCCTGTCCATGACTTGCATGCAGAGGCTGTAACATGGAACAAGTGGTGAACTAGCCACTCACTTGCATTCTGTTGCACAAAATGTCAGCATCAGAAATTGCACCAAAGCTAGGAAAACCCCCACCTTTAGGACTCCAGGTTAGAGGAAGTGTCATGTCTCTGTAAAGAAAAGATGTCTAATGAGAAAAGCTGTTCATTCACAGAGCAATGGATCAGGAGCTGCACTGAAGTACAGACAGAGTTCTCCTCTACTGAAGACAAAGAAAGAAGCTTCCTCATTAAACACAAACACTTGGTCGCCAGACCTAATGTCCTCTACTATTGCAAAACAAATAGGAAAAGGTATAATGAAATTTGCTCCAAAATCAGGACAGTTTCTTTTTTGTACATGCTTTGATTCTAAGTAGAAGAATAAGGCACCAAAATTAAATTAATTAAGTGAAAATAAATATTTTCTCTCCAATGTGTCTCAGAGAAGAATTTATAGATTCTATCAGAGAGCATTATTTACCACTGCCATATACTTCTACAAATTGTATTTTGTTAACTTTGCAAAATTTGGATCTGAAAACATACATTTAGATATGTGACAAGAAAACATCTTTTATTAGGTTCTATGGGAACTTCTGCATTTTAGTTTGCCTGAGTGGCTTTCATAGTAAAAAGATGAAGCCCATTCATACTCAGTTACCCAAATTGACATTGTAAAAATCATTTCTAAAATACTGTCTATCCCGTCTTCCTTGTGTTAGGAAAGCCAGACATGCGGATGGAGTTTCCACCAGTGACATTAGTGGTCGCTTGGATGCTTACTCTCCCAAAGACTACCTGGAGTCCCTTATTGAAAAACGAGCAAGGTAAAGAGAATACACTTTTTTTCACAAACACATAATGATGATTTAAACTGAAAATTAAATTATATTTTCAGTGATAGTGATTCATTCACTTTGTTTCAAATTGATAATGTGCAATATAATTAGATACACCAGGCCCATGCATTAGGACATAAGGCTTTGTAGTAATAAAATACTCACTGGCTCTGACAAAACTATATTTTCTAGGTAGCAATTATTTGTAAATCTCAAATCAAACTGAAGTTGACACCGTAAAATATCAATATGATATAATATAAAGTGTAACAAATTTTATGATAAAACAAATACTTCTTTTTAACTTCCAATCCAAGCATTGGAAGATTCTTTCGTTAAGTGGCCAATAACTTACTATGGAGATGGCACCATTCAAGGGCAAAACTTCTAAATGTGCGTCTCTTCTAAGTCCTTTTAGTTGAAAGTATTACGCATGTTCCCTTTCTTCCCAGTGACCCTCTGTTTTCCCCCAGTGGCAGAACACTATTGCAAATAGTTCCTCATTTGTGAATTTTTTATAGAACCTTTGCTCATTTAATACAGAGGATATCTTAAAAATGCCTAATGTGTTAGATTATTCCCAGTTTCCCCAATTTTAGGCTAAGGAGTACCTTTCCTTTTAGTGTATTTGTAATAGAAAATGAGTGGGGTGTTGGAATACCTTTTTAGCTGACACCTAGGAATATAGAAATGTTGGCATATATATCATTTTTAAAACCTTTCATTGCTTTTGCTCATGTTTCTTAGCAATGACAACTCAGAAGACCAGGAACCAGTGAAAAGCCAATCAAAAGATGAATTTCCTAATGCTTCTAACAAACCCCTTAAGAAAAAGTCTAAGAAGCAAAAAAAGAAGAAATTGTCTCAGCATAAGAAGTAAAGAAACATCAAACTTGATAACATGATAAATTATAAATGCCTTTCAAAATACAAGCTACATATGGAACCTTACCATTCTCTCTATCTCACCATCTATACTCTGAAGCAGCAATTCTCAACCTTGGCTGCCATTAAACAATCTGGGAGAATGTTTTGAATACCTGTTTGGGCACCACACAAAACCATGGCCAGGAAATTAGTGCCTCTGGGGATGTGGCTCTAGACATGGGCATTTCTTAAGCCTTCCCAGTTTGACTCCCTTGTGTCTGCAGGGTGGGGAAAAATGACTGTAGGGGCATCTACTGTGGATGTGGAAACAAGTTTTAACAAAAGTGCTGGTTTTGAACCTTAGGTGCAGAGACCACTAGCAATTTGGTGTCACGTGGAACTCCCCATATGAGCATTTCAACTCCCTTATTTTACTAAATTAAGCTATGAATTATTCTGTCTTCTGAGACTCAGGAAAGGCTGAGACTCTCTGGGGGGTGTAGACATTGGAGTACAATACATGGGAAGTGGGTGGCTCTCTCTTTTTATCCCAATTATTTTTATTCACATGGAGAGTGTTAAGGACAATTCTGGATGGGTCAGAACAGACAAAATGACATTCTTTGTCCAACAGATTGTAATTCTGAAAAGATAGTGTAAACTTCTTTAAGGTTAAGGGCCACTACATAATCAATTGGTAGCATTATAGATAACTATTTAGACCGCAGAGAACTTTATAGAGCGCAGATAGTATTACATGTTAGATATCACCATTTCTTTAGATGCCTCCTCATCTAAGAGCCTAAAAATGTACATTTTCTCTTTCTGGTCTACAGGAAGAAACAAGGATGATTCAAAAAACAACTCTTTGAACGAAAGCTGATGACAAGTTTCCAGTGGTGAGTATATCCCTGCATTCTTATCACATTCCTACAGCCACCGTCCAGCTATTTCACTAGGTACCATTTGTCCAACTATGAAATGGAGAAAACTGATCCCACCCCACACTAATAAGAAAACTGGCTTTCCTATTCAGGTCATGGCAGGCTGTCCATATTGCTTTAAGGATTTATCTGATGATCTACTGCTAGCATCTCACTTAATATATGTATAGAGAAATGGCACCAAAAATACAGAGTACCAAGGCACTCTGGCTCGAATTGGATTCCTTGAAATATAGCAAGCTTCATGCATTACACTTCAAATTCTGGTTCTTTGACGTATGCCTAATGTGTTATATTTTTCCTAGTTCCCCAATTCTAGGGTTAGAAGTATTTTCCTTTTAGTGAAAGTAACTACTATGACTCCAATAATATCCACTGTAAGATATTTTTTTAGTAGAGAAAGCATGAATTGTGGTTTCATTCCATTGTTAACTAATAAGCTTATCACAATTAGTTTTATATATTCAAATCCTATTTCATTTCTGAGTAAATTAATATTTACATTAGCTCATAAAACATATTTAGAATACTTGGCTTAGTAAAATTTTATGTTATCACTTTAGCAGAGTTGGAAAATATTTCTCCGTTGGCTCCAGAGGAAAATTTGTTTGCTTGTTTTTCGATCTTTAAGATTTCAGTTTAAAATATTCAAACATGATACTGTAGTATGAAAGCAGCTGCAAATAATATGTAAAAGAAATGGAAGCAGCTGTGTTACAATAAAGCTTTATTCCTAAAAAATGAAAGTAGGCTAGACTCCGACTGTGAATGTACAGAGGAGATTAAAGGAGACCCAGCCTCAGAAAGAGTGAAATTCATTGTCCAACTTCAGCCCTAGGGTTCATGAGAGTCCTCAGTAGTGGACATGGTGTCTGTGAAGACACGTGCACAATTGGTAACTTGTGTCCAATGAGTATCTTTCACTTCTAAGGGACACACATGACCAGGGTTTTGGTGCTTCACTATTCATGGTGATAGATGGATAGTTCAGACATGTGGGTCCCTTTGCTCACAAAAGGAAGGTAATCCTATGTAGCTCCTTTAAGAACTGTTTATAAGCAGAAAGCCTCTGCATGACATTATACACACAGCAGACATTAAAACACAGAAGAGTGCTAATCACTGTGTCCTTTGTAAATGGTAAGATCACTTATGAAATTACATCTTCCATTCTTGTTTTGAGATGTAGTTTTGGAAAACTTCTTATACACAAGTAATCTTGTGGGTCAGCCATTTGTGGAAATTACAAATGGGGAATTAGTGACTGGTCGCAGGGCCCCTTCCCATCCCAGATCCTTTCTGACCATCAGGCCTTTGGAAGATGAGCTCCTGATAGCCCACCACATGCTCTCCTGTCACAGGCTGTGGACAAGGGGCACAGGGAAAGAGATGTTCATCAATTGAGTGGACCAAAGTATGAAATTAAGATGCTGACAATAAAATATTTATTTGCTTATACACCAATTCTTTCTTTTTCAGAATTATCGAAGAAATATGATTAGATGAAATAATTAAAGTTTGACTTTCCAAAAAGTAATTTCAGAAAACATTCTCTATAAAATAAAACCAAATAAAGATGTATTGTACATGTTGCATTTTATTCTAATATGATAACTATTATGCTTGCATTGCATTTAATCTTTGGAATTATTAAGTTTGTGAAAATCTTGAATTTCTTTTGCTGTGTACATTTGAAGTGTGTACAATTTCTGTCAAATTCAATAGCACATCAAAAAATATATCACAGTCAAGTGGCTTCATATCAGGTGCACAAGGACAGTTCAACATATACAAATGAAATCAATGTAATAAACCACATTAATAAAAGAAATGATGAAAATAATATCTAATAAATAGATGCTAAAAATGATTGATAAAATGTAACATCCATTTATGATTCAAATACTCAATAAAATTGGAATACAAAGAAAGTTACTCAACATAATTAAGGCCATGTATGATAAACCCTCAGCTAATATCATACTCAATGGTGAAAAACTGAAAGCTTTTCCTTTAAGATCAAGAATAAGACCAGGATGTCTACTCTCACTATACTTATTCAGCATCATGCTGGAAACGCTAACCAGGAAGATAAGGCAAGAGCAAGAAATAAAGGCATCTACATAGAGAAGGAAAAAGTGAAACTGTCACTTTTAGAGGAATATAGAATTCCGCATATAAACCAGTTAGAGAAAGATAAATTTCACATGATCTCACTCATTTATGGAATATAATGAACAACATAACTGATGAACAAAAACAGATCCACACAGAAAAACATTGATAAGATCATCAAACCTCAGAGTAAAGGTAGGGGAGGGTGGAGGTATGGGGAGAGATCAAATAAAGAACTTGTATGCATGCATATAAGCTTAACCAATGGACACAGACACCACGTGGATGAGGGCATGAGTGGGGGGGCAGTGGATGGGGCAATAAGGACACATGTAGCACTTTAATAAAGAAAGAAAAATGAAAACCCTAAAGACTTCACACACAAACACACACACACACACACACACACACACACACACACATTATTAGAAAGAAATACAGTCATGGTGCAGGATAAAAACTCAAAGTGTAAAAATTCATTGCCTTCCTGTATACTAACAACAAAGAAAAAAATGAAAAAAATCCTTTTCCAATTACAACCAAATAATAAAACATCTAGGAATAAACTAAACAAAGAACATGAAACACCTACATACTGAAAATTACAAAGCATTATTAAAAGAGATTAAAAAAGCACAACAAAATGAAAAAAATATCCTTTCTTCATGGTTTGGAAGAAATCATCATAGTTAAGATAGCCATATTACCCAACGCAATGTGTAGATTTAATGCAATCCCCATTAAAATACCAAAAAAATTTTGGGTTTGTGTGGAACCACAAAAAACCACAAATAGCCAAAGTAATCCTGAGGGGAAAAATGAACAAAGCTGGAGCTATCATGCTACCAGACTTCAAATTATACTACAAAGCCATGATAATAAATAAGCATGGTATTTGTAGAGAAACAGAAACTCAGATCAATGGATCAGAATAGAGACAAGCTATAAAACCAGATATATATGGGCAAAAAATATTTTAAGAATGAGCCAGAAACAGACAGTATCTTTGCAAGAGTAAAGATATTCTCTTCAAAAATTGGTGCAGCGAAAATTGGAAAGTGACATGCAAAAGAATGAAAGTGGATTACTTTTCGTCTCCATGTACAAAAATTAATCCAAACTACATCAAATATCTAAATATAAGAGTGAAACAATAAATTACAAAGAGGAAAATATAGGTGCCAAACTGAGGGACCTGGGTGGTAGAGAACATTTGATGCACTTGACCCCAGAGGCAAGGGAAGTAAAGCAAATATAAAGCAATGGGACTATATCAAACTAAAAACCTTCTGCATAGCAAAAAAAAAAAAAAAAAAAAAAAAAAAACTGAACAAAACAAAGAAGTAGCCAACCAGAATGGGAAATTATATTTATAAAAAGTAGCTTCAACAAAGTTTTAATTCCAAACTGTATCAAGAATTCACAAAACTGAACAACAACAACAAAAAAACACAATCAGAGTACCTCAAAATACAGCTCTCACAAAAGACATACAAACAGCCAATATATATATATATGAAAACATATTCAACCTCACTGGCAATTAGAGAATTGCAAATCAGACTACAACCTCAAACCTGTTAGAGTGGCCATTATCAAGATCACAAGACATAACAAGTATTGGAAAGGTTGTAGAAAAATGGAAGCCCTCCTCCAACTTCTGGTAGGAATGTAGATTGATGCAATAACTATGGAAAGCAGTCAGGAGATTCCTCAAAAATTTGAGAATAAATCTACCATATGACCCAGAAACCTCTCCCTGACCTGAGTATAAACCCAAAAACTTAATATCTTGTATTTGCAAAGATATATGCACCCCTATATTCATTGCAGTATTATTCATGGTGGCCAAGATATGAAACAGCCAATGTGACCCGAGATAAGAGGACTAGATAAAAAAAATGTGATTCATATACACAATAGAATACTACTCAGTCATAAGAAAGGATGAAATAGTGCTATTTGCAACAAAATGGATGGGCCTTGAGAACATTATGCTACCGTATTTGCCGGCGTATAAGACGATTTTTTGGCCCTGAAAAATATGCCTCCAAGTGGGGGGTAGTCTTATATGGAGAGTATATAACAAACTCTGTATTTTGAGTGGAAATGTTAGGGGGTCGTCTTATAACCAGTCGTCTTATACGCCGGCAAATACGGTATTTTTCAGGGCCAAAAAATCGTCTTATACGCAGGCAAATACGGTAAGTGAAATAAGTCAGTCAGAAAAAGGTAAGAATTATATGATTTTACTCATCTCCTACCTAATTAAAGAGTAATATGCAAATTGACCAACATTCCACTTTACAAGGCACACACATCACCTTATCACAATGAGTATACAAATAAACCCATCCAAGATGGCTACAGTCAAAAAGAGCAGAAAGGAAGCCTTTCCCCAGCAATGGAGGAAACCAAGCTTTCTGCATGCCCTTGCTGGCCTAAGCCTCCACTCAAGGCTATAAAGTTTCAATTATAGAAGGTAAACAAATCCAAACAGAAACAACTGCCACCAAGGAGCTAGAAGGAGGCTTGGCTGTGCTCCAGGCTACTAAGTTTTAATTGTAAAAAGTAAATATATCCCAGATACCAGGGCCTCCACTTGGGTTCTGGGGGGCATGGCCAGCCTGCAAACCACCACAGGCCCCTCTCTTAGGCTGCCCCATGCCGCAAGGGAACGCCCACTCTGATCTGGGACACCCTTCAGGCCATACCACCTGGCCCACATGCGGGCTCCAGGCCTCTATCCTAGATTGCCCATAACTCCAACACACAGTATGTGAGGTAAGACTGAAGAAGGACAAGGCACTCACTCTACAGTCCCAGGTGCTGGAGGCTGCAGCCTAAGGAAGCCCCGGAAACAGGCTCTAGTCTGTGGCTGGCCATGACAAAGCTGGCCTAGGACCTGGATGTCTGTGGCTGGCCGGAGGGAGGAAAGCCTGGGTCCCAGGTGCCTGCAACTGGCAGGAGCTGGGAATCCTGGTCCTGGATGTGGGGTGAGGCAGAAAGCAGAGGTTGTTAGGGACAATCAGGATGGCAGGAAGAGATGGTTAGGAGCAATCAGGCAGGCAGACATAAGGGTTAGGAGCAATCAGGCAGGCAGGTGGGTGAGCAATTAGGAGCCAGCAGGCAGTCAAACATCCCCCGAGGGGTCCCAGATTAGAGAGGTTCAGACCTGATTGAGAGACTGCCCACCTTCCCCATGCACGAATTTCATGTACCAGGCCTGTATGTATATATATATAGTACATTATACATAAATAAATACATATACACTCACATATATATATATATGTGTGTGTGTGTGTGTGTGTGTGTGTGTGTATGTGTGTGTGTGTTATATATATATATATATATTACATGAATTAGTTGCTACATGAATCTCATAAAATTAAAAAGTGAATTGATGATTTGCAATAAGAGAAAATTATATATTTATAACCATAAGAAACAGATTTGTTGCATTTCAAATCTATTCCTGCACATAATATTTTTATTTTCTTGAGAAAACTCAATGGTTCTGGCTATCACATTAATCATTTGTGGATAAAAATATTTCTCATTAAACTTGGTACTGTTTTTATCTAACGAACAGTACATTTCCTCTTGATCTTTTACATCTTGAACTCACTCACTAGAGATTTGTATGAATCAGATATAATGACAAGAACTCCCAGACCTATTCACCCTGGGGGAGAGCTGCTGTGACCTCTTTCAGAGTTCGGTGATGGCTCAGCCCTGACTACAGGCCTATAAAATGGTGGCTTTGAACTGCTGGTCAAAGTAGAGGAAAAGCAGCTCTTGGCAGTAATACCAAGCCCTTAGCTAGTCCCAAATTCTAGTCCAGCTCCAAGGGTGAGAACTGGTGGAGCCAAAGAAAAGACTACCATAAACCTGGTAAGTGTATATTCATATATATGCCAAAAATGCTCACATGTGAATGAAGTTTCTAAATTCTTCTGTTTCAAAGATAATTTTCTTGCTTGCTCTTTCACACAATGCTTTTTTGTTTTAAATTATGCATGCAAGTAGGGTTATTTTTTTGTATTTTGCTTTTATGTAAGTTATTGGCTGAAGGGTTCAGTGGATATATTTGTTTTTACTTTTAAACTTGTTTTTATAGCGTTCATCTCTCTATGTCATCTATCAGTTATATAAACATAGGAAATATATATATTTCCTCTCTATTTTAAGTTAAATGATTTAATTTATAGGAAGAAAGAGAAACATGTCATGTACTTCCAAGTTTGTATCTAAAAACTACTTAAAAATAACGTTTGTGGGATAGTTATAATAATCACAAGTTTGTTTTTGAAATATTTTTCTTTTTATAGAAAACTATTTCAATGAAATATGTGCTTTTATAATTTTGCAATATTAATTTTTACTCTTAATCAAGATGTTATTCAAATCCAGGCATTAAACAAATAATGATCCTCTAATACCTACAATTAAGAGCCAAAAATGTACATACAAACCAATTTTGTATATACATATAGATAGGTAGATGTATAGGTAAATACATAAAAATACACACATTATTAAATAGATGATACCTCGGTTTTATATTAGTCACATGTTAAAACTAAATAAAGAATGAACAATCAGGTGTTTGTTTGTTTGTTTTTAACCTGTAGCAAAAACACTAACTCTGGATGTCACAACTCAGTTATAAGCAGCTGATCCCCAGGGTGAATTCCAGGACTGTAAGAGTATGGCATTCAGTATTTATTTGGGCTGACTCTCTGCCTGGTGAGAGGTGGGCAGCAGTTGAGGGAGATTCTAATTCAAGCACCTGCCAAAGAGAAACCCTCTTTATTAGAAGGGAATAATAGAGCAGTTTAACTTTTCTAATAAGTTGAAAATTATTTTCCTAACTTGGCAAGGACCTTCAGAAAGGTCTGCTACACACTCTCAATTACTGAGTATTATTCTGAAAATTATGAAAACACTTATTTGTTAAGATATGTTTACTTCTTTGTTCATTACAGGGTTATTCACTGAGTTCAAGACGTGGAAATAGCCTATACGTCCTTTGTTAAACAATTGGATAAATAGTTGTACATAGGTACAAAGTACTCTTCAGTCACATAAATGATGAAATATTGCCTTTTGGATAACATGGATAAATCCTGACAGTATCATGCTAAGTGAAATATCAGACAGAAATTCAGAGCCATATGATTTCACTCATACAGGGTGTATTAAATACTATAACAGCTGATAGCTCCATTTTGAAAATGAAATGAATTTTAAAAAATATGTTTTATCGATTTTTTATAGAGAGGAAGAGAGAAAGATAAAGAGCTAGAAACTTGGATGAGAGAGAAACATTGATCAGCTGCTTCCTGCACACCCCCTACTGGAGATGGGCCCGCAACCAGTGTACATGCCCTTGACTGGAATTGAACCTGGGACTCTTCAGTCCGCAGACCGACACTCTATCCACTGAGCCAAACTGGTTTCAGCATGAAATGAATTTTAATAAATATTAACATTATAATTTTTCAGAAGCATGTATATACATTTTGTGGAACATCTTATGTGTGGCATACAAAACAGAGCAAGAAATGAACAAGCAAATCAAAAACAAATTCATAGACACAGACAGAAGGATGGTGGTTGCCAGAGGAGTACCAGGGTTGGGAGGAGGGGAAGAGGGGAAGGGGGTTAAATATATGTTGATGAGTTGATAAGAGGGATCTAGACTTTGAACCCCAAGCACACAATGCAATATACAGGAGATGTATTATACAATTCTACACGTTGAACATATAGAATCTTATTAACAAATATTATGCAATTAAATTTTTAAAGGAAAGAATGGACTGGCCATTGAGGTCTGTGGGTAAAAAATCTGATGTGACCACTCCCCTCCGAGTTACAGCAAGAGGATCCGAAAAGAATTCCAAGCTCTTTGTGCCGCTGATCCTTCTCAGCCTGCTCTACTCACAAACATGGGCCATGTCTGACTGGGAAGCAGACATTCTGAGGTAAGATCCCTTTCCATTCAGTGAAGTGAACCTTCTGTCTTCATCTCAATGAGAATGCCCTGTCCTATGGCCACTATCAGTCTGTGTCTATGAATCTATTTCTATCTTGTGTGGACATTTATTTTGTCATTTAAATGCCACAGTCAAGAGAAAACAAAAGGTATTTGTGTCTTTCTGATGCTCATTTTAAAACAAAATTCAAATTAAATAATTTACTGTCTGTTATTTTGGACAACTGAGTTTTTTTCCCCATTATATAGAATTTATTGAAATGTCAGTTTGATATGCTAACCAAGAATTTTAACATCAGGTCAACATGATAAGTCCTTCGCATAATCTCTTAATGCACCTGCATACATATTGGACGTGAGTGAGTAATGAGAAATGGGCAATTCTTTGGACTTGATCAATACAGAGAAACATTGCACCAAGATTACTTAGAGAAAGGAAAGTACTTGAGAAATGATTCAATCGAATGCTACTAGACATTAATAAATACTCTAACTACTCCCAGTTTTCATATTTAATATTATAATTTTTTCAGTTTCTATTTTGCGAAGTTGAACTTCCCTACAGGAAAATATTGCCAAGAAGCAGTACATGGATTGATATTTCATTCAGCTTGAACTGAGTAGCTCTTATGTTTATGAAATGCAGCTCATCAACATTGTATGTACTCAATTTTTTGGTAAAACTTTTAAACGTTATACTCTCATACACCATAGAAACCATTGTCAATAAGGCTACCCATCTTTTTCATTGGGTGGTATTTCCCATGATTTTGAGTGTCCTTCTTTTAAGTAATTGTAAAACTATAAGTACTATATTCTGAGGAAGACATTGATTATATTTGGTAACTAGAATACCAATTGACAGAAAAAATTAAGTTGATCAACTTTCAGAAAAGCTGACATGTTGCAAATTGCATTAGCTGAAAATGGCAGGTGGGTTCATTTTTGAGGAGTAGTATTTAACAAAATGTACTTTGAAATTTAAACGTTTGATTTTTGTGTTTCCATGAAGCCATTTCTTCAGTGAAACACTGCATGTTTCCAGGTGCCATGGCCTCATCCAGCCTCATGGATGGCAGCTTTGGGCCCCTGTCCATGACTTGCATGCAGAGGCTGTAACATGGAACAAGTGGTGAACTAGCCACTCACTTGCATTCTGTTGCACAAAATGTCAGCATCAGAAATTGCACCAATGCTAGGAAAACCCCCACCTTTAGGACTCCAGGTTAGAGGAAGTGTCATGTCTGTGTAAAGAAAAGATGTCTAATGAGAAGAGCTGTTCATTCACAGAGCAATGGGTCAGGAGCAGCACTGAAGTACAGACAGAGTTCACCTCTGCTGAAGACAAAGAAAGAAGCTTCCTCATTAAACACAAACACTTGGTCGCCAGACCTAATGTCCTCTACTATTGCCAAACAAATAGGAAAAGGTATAATGAAATTTGCTCCAAAATCAGGACAGTTTCTTTTTTGTACATGCTTTGATTCTAAGTAGAAGAAGAAGGCACCAAAATTAAATTAATGAAGTAGAAAATAAATATTTTCCCTCCAATGTGTCCCAGGGAAGAATTTATAGATTCTATCAGAGAGCATTATTTACCACTGCCATATACTTCTACAAAATGTATTTTGTTAACTTTGCAAAATTTGGATCAGAAAATATACATTTAGATATGTGACAAGAAAACATCTTAAATTAGGATCTAAGGGAACTTCTTCTGCATTTTAGTTTGCCTGAGTGGCTTTCATAGTAAACAGATGAAGTTCATTCATACTCAGTTACCAAAATGACATTATAAAAATCATTTAAAAAAGACTTCCTATCCTGTGTTTCTTGTGTTAGGAAAGCCAGACATGCGGATGGAGTTTCCACCAGTGACATTAGTGGTCTCTTGGATGCTCCCTCTCCCAAAGACCACCATAGGCCCCTTTCTCACACTTCCCTAGGCCTCAAGGGAACCTCCACCCTGATGTGGGACACCCTTCAGGCCAAACCAGCTGCCCCCACCCGGGCACCAGGCCTCTATCCTAGCTAATAAAAGAGTAATGTGGAGATTGACCATCACTCTAACACACAGTATCTGAGTTAAGACTGAAGAAGCGAAAGCCACTTGCTCTACAGTCCCAGGTACTGGAGGCTGCAGCCTACGAAGCCCCCCACATACAGTCACCAGTATCTGTGGCTGGCCATGACAGAGCTGGCTCAGGACCGCAGTGTCTGTGGTTGTCCTGAGGGAGGAAAGCCTGGGTCCCAGGTGCCTGCAACTGGCAGGAGCTGGGAATCCTGGGACCTGGATGTGGGGTGAGGCAGAGGTTGTTAGGGACAATCACCCAGGCAGACAAAGATGGCTAGGGGAAATCAGGCAGGCAGACAGAGAGTTAAAGGCAATCAGGCAGGCAGGCAGGTGAGTAATTAGGAGCCAGCAGGCTGTCAGACATCCCCATATTAGAGAGTGTGCAGGCCAGGTTGAGAAAATGCCCCCTTCCCCATATACGAATTTCATGTACTTGGCTTTTAATTATATACATTGCATGGATTAGTTTCTACATGAATCCCATAAAATTTTAAAAAGTGAATTGATGCTTTGTAATAACAGAGAATATATATATATATATATATATATATATATATATATATATATATCCATAAGATACAGGTTTGTTGCATTTCAAATCTATTCCTGCACATAATATTCTTATTTTCTTGAGAAAACTCAATGGTGCTGGTTATCATATAATCATTTGCTTATACATTTGCTGCTAAATAAAGATCAAAATACTCCTCATTAACCTTGGTAGTGTTTATACCTAATGAAAAGGACATTTCCTCTTGACCTTTTACATCCTGAACTCACTCACTATAGATTTATATGAATCAGATATAATGACAAGAACTCGCATACCGATTCACCCTGGGGGAGAGCTGCTGTGACCTCTTTCAGAGTTCTGTGATGGCTCAGCCCTGACTACATACCTATAAAATGGTGGGCTATGAACTGCTCCTCAAAGTAGAGGAAAAGCAGCTCTTGGCAGTAATACCCAACCATTAGCCAGTCCCAAATTCTAGTTCAACTCTAAGGGTGAGAACTTGTGGAGACAAAGAAAAGACTCCCACACACCTGGTAAGTATATGTATATATGTATGCCACAAATGCTCACATGTGGATGTAGTTTCTGAATTCTTTGGTTTGTAAGGATGCTTTTCCTACATGCTCTTTAACTCAATGCTGTTTCTTTTTTAAATTATGGATGTATGTAAGGGTTATTTTCTGTTTTTTACTTTTATGTAAGTTTTTGGTTGAAGGGTTCAGAGGATATATTTGTTTTTTACTTTTAAACTTGTTTTTATAGTATTGATCTCTCAATGTCATCTATCAGTTATATAAACATAGGAAATATATATTTCCTCTTTATTTTAAGTTAAATGCCTTAATTTTTATAGGAAGAAAGAGAAACACACCATGTACTCCCGAGTTTCAATCTAAAAACTACTTAGAAAAATAACATTTGTGGAAGAGATGTAATAATCACAAGCTTTGTTTTTGAAATATTTGCCTTTTTATAGCATAATATTTCAATGAATATATGTGTTATAATGATTTTGCAATATCAATTTTTACTCTTAATCAAGATGTTATTCACATCCAGGCATTAAAGAAACAAAGTTTTGGTAATATCTACAATTAAGAGCCAAATAATGTACATACAAACCAATTTGGTGTACATATATAATAGATAGATAGATAGATGTATAGGTATATACATAAACTTACACACATTATTAAATAGATGATACCCCAGTTTTATATTAGTCACATGTTAAAACTAAATGCAGAATTAACAATCAGTTGTGTTTTCTTTAACTGTGTCCAAAAACACTAAAGCTGTATTTAACAACTCAGTTATAAGCAGCTGATCCCCAGGGTTAATCCCAGGACTGTAAGAGTATGGCATTCAATATATACTTGGTCTGACTCTGTGCCTGGTGAGAGGTGGGCAGCAGTTGAGGGAGATTCTAATTCAAGCACCTGTCAGAGAGAAATCCTCTTGATTAGAAGGGAATCATAGAGCACTTTAACTTTTCTAATAAGATAAAAATTATTTTCCAAACTCTGCAAGGACCTTCAGAAACATCTGCTACACACCCACAATTACTGGGTGTCATTCTGAAAATTATGAAAACACTTATTTGTCAAAATATGTTTACTTCTTTGTTCAATACAGTTTTATAAACTGAGTTCAAGACATAGAAATAGCCAATATGTCCTTTGTTGAACAACTGGATAAATAGTTGTACATAGGTACAATGTACTATTGAGTCACATAAATGATGGAATATTGCCATTTTGGATAACGTGGATAAATCCTGACCGTATCACGCTAAGTGAAATGTCAGACAGAAATTCAGAGCCATATGATTTCACTCATACTGGGTGTCCCAAACAATTGAAGAGCGGATAGCTCCATTTTGAAAATGAAATGAATTTTAACAAACATTAACATTATAATTATTCAAATGTGTGTGTATACATGTCAGAGAGAAATTCAGAGCCATATGATTTCACTCAAACAGGGTGTCCCAAACAATTGAACAGTGGCTAGCTCCATTTTGAAAATTAAATGAATTTTAATAAACATTATCATTATCATTATTCAAAAGTGTGCATACGCATTGTGTGGGATATCTTATGTGTGGCACACAAAACGGAGCAATAAACAAGCAAAACAAAAAACAAACTCATAGACACAGACAGTAGGATGGTGGTTGCCAGAGGAGTAACGGGGGTGGGAGGAGAGGAAGAGGGGAAGGGGGTTAAATATAGGTTCATGGGAGGAATCTAGACTTTGAACCCCAAGCACACAATACAATATACAGGTGATGTATTATACAATTGTACACCTGTAACATATATTCTCTTATTAACAAATATCACCTATTAAATTTTTAAAGAAAAAAAATGGCCTGGCCAGTGAGGTCTGTGGGTGAAAAATCTGATGTGAGCTCTCCTGTTCGAGTTACAGCAAGGGGAGCCAAAAATAATGCCAAGTACTTTGTGCCCATGATCCTTCTTGGCTTGCTCCTCACACAAACATGGGCCATGACTGATTGGAAAAGGAACGCTGAGGTAAGATCCCTTTCAATTCAATGAAATGAACCTTCTGTCTTCATCTAAATGAGAATGCCCAACCCTGTGGCCACTATCAGTCTCCATCTATGAATCTATTTCTATCTTGTGTGGTCATTTATTTTGTCCTTTAAGTCCCACAGACAAGTGAAATCAAAAGCAATTTGTGTCTTTCTGATGCTAATTCAGAAACAAATTTCAAATTAAGTAATTTACTGTCTGTTATTTTGGACAACTGAGTTTTTCCCCCATTATATAGAATTTATTGAAATACCAGTTCGATATGCTAACCAAGTTTTTTAAAATCAGGTCAACACGATTAGTCCTTTGCATAATCCCTTACTGCAGCTGCATACATACTGGATGTGAGTGAGTAATGAGCAATGGGCAATTCCTTGGACTTGATCAATACAGAGAAACATTGCACCAGGGTGATTCTTTGGAGTTGAGTTTCAGGATTTTGAGAAAGAAAAGTACTTGAGGAATGTTTCAATCAAATGCTGCTAAACCTTAACAAATACTCAAAATACTCCCAGTTTTCAAATTGAATATTACAATTTTTTCAGTTTCCATTATGTGAAATTTAACTTCCCTACAGGAAGATATTGCCAAGAAGCAGTACATGGCTTAATATTTCGTTCAGATTTTACTCAGTAGCTGTTACATTTATGTCATGCACCTCATCAGCGTTGTAAGGCATCAATTTCTGAGGTAACAAAAACTTTTACATGTTATACTCTCATAAAAAATAGAAGCCGTTCCCAAAATGGCTACCAATCTTTTTTAATTGGTCGTATTTCCCAAGATTCTTAGTGTCCTTATTTCAAGTAATTGTAAACCTATAAGTATTATATTCTGAGGAAGACATTGATTATACTTGGCGACTAGAATACCATTTGAAGGAGAAAATTAACTTGATCAACTTTCAGAAAAGCTGACATGTTGCAAATTGCATTAGCTAAAAATTGCAGGTGGCTTCATTTATAAGGAGTATTTAAGAAAATGTGCTTTGAAATATAAATGTTTATTTTTTGGGTTTACATCAGGCCATTTCTGCAGTGTAACACAGCATGTTTCTACGTGTCAAGGCCTCATCCAGCCTCAATGATGGCAGCTTGGGCCCCTGTGCATGACCTGCATGCAGAGGCTGTAACATGGAACAAGCCAGGGTGAACTAGCCACTCACTTGCATTCTGTTGCACAAAATGTCAGCATCAGAAATTGCACCAATGCTAGGAAAAACCCCACTTTTAGGACGCCAGGTTAGAGGAAGTGTCATGTCTGTGTAAAGCAAAGATGTCTAATGAGAAAAGCTGTTCATTCACAGAGCAATGGGTCAGGAGCAGCACTGAAGTACAGACAGAGTTGATCTCTGCTGAAGATAAAGAAAGAAGCTTCCTCATTAAACACAAACACTTGGTCTATAGACCTAATGTCCTCTACTATTGCAAAGCAAATAGCAAAAGGTATACTAAAATATGTGCTGAAATCATGATAGTTTCTTTTTTGTACATGCTTTGATTCTAAGTAGAAGAATAAGGCACCAAAATTAAGTTAATGAAGTAGAAAATAAATATTTTCCCTCCAATGTGTCTCAGAGAAGAATTAGTTTTATAGATTCTGTCACAGAGCATCATTTACCAGGGACATATACTTCTTCAAAAGATACATTGTTAATTTTGCAAAATTTACGTCTGAAAATATACATTTTCATATGTGACAAGAAAACATCTTTTATTAGGGTCTAAGGGAACTTCTTCTGCATTTAAGTTTGCATGAGTGGCTTTCATAGTAAACTGATAAAGTTTATTCATACTCAGTTACCAAAATGACATTGTAAAAATCATTTCAATAAGACTGCCTATCCTGTCTTCCTTGTGTTAGGAAAGCCAGACACGCGGATGGAGATTCCACCAGTGACATTAGTGGTCTCTTGGATGCTCACTCTCCCAAAGACTATCCAGAGTCCCTTATTGAAAAACGAGCAAGGTAAAGAGAATACACTCTTTTGCTTAAACACATTATGATTAATTATACTGAAAATTAAATTTTCAGTGTTAGTGATTCATTCACGTTGTTTCAAATTGGTAATGTTGAATATAGTTAGATACACCAGGCCTATGCATTATGGACATAAGGCTTTGTAGTAATAAAATACTCACTGGCTCTGACAAAACTATATTTTCTGGGTAGCAATTATTTGTAAATCTATAATCAAACTGAAGTATACACAGTAAAATATTAATATGACATAATATAAAGTGTAACAAATTTTATGATAAAACAAAGTATTTCTTTTTAACTTCCAATGGAAGGTTCTTTCTTTAAGTGGCCAATAACTTACTATGGAGATGGCAACATTTATGGGCAAAACTTCTAAATGAGCATCTTTTTTAAGTCCTTTAAGTTGAAAGTATTACATATGTTCCCTATCTTCCCAGTGACCCTCTATTTTCCCTCAGGGTCAGAACACTATTGCAAATAGTTCCTCATTTGTGTATTTTTTATAAAGCAATCACTCGGTTAATACAGAATATATCTTAAAAAGTCCTAATGTGTTAGATTATTCCTAGTTTCCCCAATTTAGGGCTTAGAAGTATTTTCCTCTTAGTGTATTTGTGATAGAAAATGAGTGGGGTATTGGAATACCTTTTTATCTGGCACCTGGGATTCTAGAAATGTTGGCATATATCTCATTTTTTAAATCAAATCTTTGCTTTTGCTCATGATTATTAGCAATGACATCTCAGAAGACCAGAGACCAGTGAGACGCCAATCAGATAATGAACTTGCTCTTGCTTATCAACGCTTCCTTCAACACATGGTTGATTTGAATAAAAAGAAGTAAATGTCTGAGGAGAATAAGTAAAGAAACAGCAAACGTGATAACTTGATAACTATAAATGACTTTTAAAATACAAGCTACATAGGCAGCCTTACCTATCTCTCTGTCTCACCATCTATACTGTGCAGCAGGAATTCTCAACCTTGGCTGCCATTAGACAATCTGGGAGAATTTTTAAATGCCTGTTTGGGCCCCACACAAAACCATGGCCAGGAAGTTAGTGCCTCTGGGGATGTGGCTCTAGACATGGGCATTTCTTAAGCCTTCCCAGTTTGACTCCATTGTGTCTGCGGGGGGGGGGGGGGGGGAATGACTGTAGGGGCATCTACTGTGAATGTGGAAACAAGTTTTAACAAAGAGCTGGTTTTGAACTATGAAAAGCAGAGTCCACTAGCAATTTGGTGGCACATGGAACTCCTCATATGAGCATTTCAACTCCCTCATTTTACTAAATTAAGCTATGGATTATTCTGTCTTCTGAGACTCAGGAAAGGCTGAGACTCTCTGCGGGGTGTAGACATTGGAGCACAATACATAGGAAGTGGTTGGTTCTCCTTTTATTCCAATTATTATTTTTATTTACATGGAGAGTGTTTAGGACAATTCTAGATGGGTGAGAACAGACAATATGACATTCTTTGTCCAACATATTGTAATTCTGTAGAGATAGTGTAAGCTTCTTTAAGGGTAAGGACCACTTCATAATCACTTGCTAGCATTATAGATAACTACTTAGACCACAGAGAACTTTATAGAGCGCAGATAGTATTACACGTTAGATATCATCATTTATTCAAATGCCTCCTCATCTAAGAGCCTTAAAATGTACATTTTCTCTTCCTGGTCTACAGGGGGGTACAAGGATGATTCAAAAAACAACTCTTTGAAAGAAAGCTGATGACAAGTTTCCAGTGGTGAGTATATCCCTGCATTCTTATCATATTCCTACAGCCACCGTCCATCTATTTCACTAGGTTCCCTTTTTCCAACTATGAAATGGAGAAACTGATCCCACACCACACTAATGAGAAAACTGGCTTTCCTATTCAGGTCATGGCAGGCTGCTCATATTGAAGTAAGCATTTATCTGATGATCCACTTCTGGCATCTCACTTAATATATGAATAGAGAAATGGCACCAAAAATACAGAGTACCAGGTTCTCTGGGTCCTACTGGATTCCTTGAAATATAGGAAGCTTCATGCATTAAATGTCAAACTCAGGTTCTTTTACCTATACCTAATGTTTTAGATTATTCCTAGTTTCCAAAATTTAGGCTTAGAATTATTTTCCTTTTAGTGAAAGTAAATACTATTACTACAATAGTATCCATTGTGAGATATTTTTTTTACTAGAGAAAACATAAATTGTGATATATATATATATATATATATACTATATATATATATATATATATATATATATATATATATATATATAAAATTATTGACATTTTACAGAGAGGAAGGGAGAGAGATAGAGACCTAGAAACGATGAGAGAGAAACATCGACCAGCTGCCTCTTGCACACCCCCTACCGGGGATGTGCCAGCAACCAGTGTATATGCCCTGACTGGAATCGAACCTGGGACCTTTCAGTCTGCAGACCTACTCTCTACAACTGAGCAAAACCGGTTTCAGCTAAATTGTGGTTTTTTGCTTTGTTAACTAATAAGCTTATTATCACAATTGCTTTTATATCTACACATCCTGTTTCATTTCTGAGTAAATTATTATTTCCCTTAGCTCATAAAACATATTTATAATACTTGGCTTAGTAAAATGTTTTGTTATCATCATATCATAGTAGGCAAATATTTCTCTGATGGCTCCAAAGGACATATTTTTTGTTTGTTTTTTGGTCTATAGGGTTTCAGTCTAAAATACTCAAACATGATACTGTAGTATGAAAGTAGCTGCAAATAATGTGTAAAAGAAATGGGACCAGCTGTGTTACAATAAAGTTTTATTCCTAAAACATGAAAGTAGGCTAGACTCCAACCATGAAGGCGTGGAGGAGATTAAAGAAGACCCAGCCTCAGAAAGAGTGAAATTCATTGTCCAACTTTAGCCCTGGGGTTCATGAGAGTCCTCAGTAGTGGGCAGAGGGTCTGTGAGACACGTGCACAATTGGTGACTTGTGCCCACTGACTACCCTGCACTTCTATGGACATGCCTTGTCAGGAGTTTGGAGCATGACTATTCATGGCCATAGATGGATAGTTCAGAGCAATGGGTCGCTTTGCTCACAACAGGAAGGTAATCCCATGTAGCTCCTTTAAGAACTGTTTATAAGCAGAAAGACTCTCCATGGCATTATACACACAGCAGACATTAAAACACAGAAGAGGGCTAACCACTGTGTCCTTTGTAAATTGTAAGATCACTTATGAAATTACATCTTCCATTCCTATTTTGAGATGTCCTTTTGGAAAATTTCTTTTCACAAGCAATCTTGTGGGTCAGCCATTTGTGAAAATCACAAATGGGGAATTAGTGACTGGTCACAGGGCCCCTTCCCATCCCAGGGCCTTTCTGCCCATCAGGCCTTTGGAAGATGAGCTCCTGATAGCCCACCACATGCTCTCCTGTCACAGGCTGTGGACAAGGGGCACAGGGAAAGAGATGTTCATCAAATGAGTGGATTACAGTGTGAAATTAAGATGCTGTCAATGAAAATATTTACCTGCTAATATATCAATTCTTTCTTTTTTCAGAATTATAGAAGAATCATGATATAGATTAAGTAATTCTAGCATGTCTTTCGAGGATGTAATTTCAGAAAACATTCTTAGATGAAATAAAACCAAATAAAGTTGTGTTGTGCATATTACAGTTTAGTCCAATATGATAATTATAATGAAAACATTGCACTTAATCTTGGGAATCTTAAGTTTGTGAAAATCTTGAATTTCTTTTGCTGTGTATATTTGAAGTGTGAACATTTTCTGTCAAATTCAATAGCACATCAAAAAATACTTCACAATCAAGTGGGTTCATATCAAGTGCACAAGGACAGTTCAACATATACAAATGAAATCAATAACATATACCACATTAATAGAATAAATGATAAAAATGGTATTGTATTAATAATAAACATTAATTAATAATTAATAAATGTGAAAATCATTGATAAAATACGACATCCATTTTGATTCAAATATTCAATAAAATTGGAATAGAAGGAAAGATCCTCAACATAATTAAGGCCATGTTTGAAAAACCCTCAGTTAATATCATACTCCATTGTAAAAAACTGAAAGTTTTCCTTTAAGATCAAAAAAAGACCAGGATGTCCACTCTCACTATTCTTGTTCAGCATCATGCTGGGAATCCTAGCCAGAGCAATAAGGCAATAGAAAGAAATGAAGGCATCTAAATAGAGAAGGAAAAATCAAACTGTCACTTTTTGAGGAATATATGATTCTGCACATAAGCCAATTAGAGAAAGATAAATTTCACAGGATCTCACTCATTTATGGAATATAATGAAAAACATAACTGATGAACAAAAACAGATCCAAAGAGAGAAGAATTGATCAGACCATCACACCAGAGGAAGGTAGGGGAGGATGGAGGTAAGGGGGAGAGATCAAACAAAGATCTTGTATGACTGCATATAATCTTAACCAATGGACACAGACACCAGGTGGGTGAGGGCATGAGTGAGAGGATGGGGGGGCAGTAGATGGGCTGATGAGGACACATTTAGCACTTTAATTAATAAAGAAAATAAAAACCCCTAAAGACTACACACTCACACACACACACACACACACACACACACGGACACGGACACGGACACTATTAGAAAGAAATACAGTCGTGGTGCAGGATAAAAATTCAAAGTGCAAAAATGTATTGCCTTCCTATATACTAACAAGTGACAGAAAAATAAATGAAAAAACATCCTTTTGCAATTGCAACCAAAGAATAAAATGCCTAGAAATAAACTTAACCATAACATGAAACACCTATATACTGCAAATTGCAAAGCATTATTAAAAGAGATTGAACAAGCCCAACAAAATGAAAAAAATATTCTGTGTTCATGGATTGGAAGACTCAACATAGGTAAAATAGCCATATTACCCAAAGTAATATGTAGATTTAATGAACTCGCATCAAAATACCAAGCAATTATCAGCTTTGTGTGGAACCATAATAGACCACAAATAGCCAAAGTAAACCTGAGGGAAAAAAGGATAAGCTGGAGCTATCATGATACCTGACTTCAAATTATACTACAAAGCCATGATAATAAATCCAGCATGGTATTGGTAGAGAAACAGTCACACAGATCAATGGATCAGAATATAAACCAGCTATAAAACCACTTGTATATGGACAAATAATTTTCTACAAAGGAGCTTGAAAAACACAGTAACTTTGCAGCTGTAAAGATATTCTCTTCAAAAAATGGTGCTGCAAAAAATGTAAAGCTACATGGAAACAAATGAAACTGGATTACTGTTGGACCCATGTAAGAAAATTAATTCAAAATAGATCAAAGACCTAAATATAAGACTGAAACAATACATAACATAGAGTAAAATGTAGGTGCCAAACTTAGGCACCTGGATGGTAGAGAACATTTTATGGACTTGACCCCAGAGGCAAGGGAAGTAAAGCAAATATAAAGCAATGGGACTGTATGCAAATAAAAAGCTTCTTCATAGCAAAAGAACCTGAACAATACAAAGAGGTAGCCAATCAGATGGGAAAAGATATTTACAACCAGTAGCTTCAACAAAGGTTTCATTTCCAAACTGTATAAAGGATTCATAAAACTGAACAATAAACAAACAACCCAATCATAAAGTGGGCAGAGTAACTGAAAATAAACCTCTCCTAAAAGACATACAAACAGACTATATATATATATATATATATATATATATGAAAAGATATTCAACCTCACTGGCAATTAAGGAAATCAAACTACCACCTCATACATGTTAGAGAGCCCATTATCAAGAAGACAATAATTAACAAGTATAGGAAAGGTTGTGGAAATAAAGGAAGCCCTACTTCAACTGCTAGTAGAAATGTAGATTGATACAATCACTACTGAAAGCAGTCAGGAGATTCTTTAAAAATTTGAGAATAAAGCTACCATATAACACAGAAATAACTCCCTCTCCTGAGTATATACCTAAAAGCCTTGATATCTTGTATTTACAAAGATATATGCACCCCTATTTTCCTTGCAGTATTATTCATGGTGGCCAAGACATGAAACAACCAATATGTCCTGAGATAAGAGGACTGGACAAAAAGATGTGATGCATACACACAATAGAATACTACTCAGTCATAAGAAAGGATGAAAAAGTGCTATTTGCAACACCATGGATGAACCTTGAGAACAGTATGCTATGTGAAATAAATAACTCAGAAAAAGCTAAGAACTATATGATTTTACTCATCTCCTACCTAATAAAAGAGTAATATTCAAATTAACTGGCATTCCACATCATAAGGCACACCCACAAGCCATGCCTATCAGCCAATCAGAGCGAGTATGTAAATAAACCCAACCAAGATGGCTACAGCCACAGAGAGCAGGAAGGAGGCATTTCCTGAGCAATGGAGGAAGCCAAGCTTTCTGCATGCCCTAGCTGGCCTAAGCCTCCACTCAAGGATACTAAGTTTTAATTATAGAAAGTAAACTAATCCAAACAGAAAGGGCTGCCACCACAGAACTTGCAGGAGGCTTGGCTGTGCTCCAGTCTACAAAGTTTTAATTGTAGAAAATAAATTTATGCCAGATACCAGGGCCTCCACTTGGGTTGCTTGAGGGCATGGCCAGCCTGAAAACCACCAGTGGCTCCTTTTTCAGACTTTCCCATGCTTCAAGGGAACCCTGGCTCTGATCTGGGACAATCTTCAGGCCAAAGAAGCTGGCCCTCACCAGGGTACCAGGCCTCTATCCTAGCTAATAAAAGAGTAATATGGAGATTGACTATCACTCCAACACACAATATATGAGTTAATACTGAAGAGGAACAAGCCACTTGCTCCACAATCCCAGGCATCTGTGACTGCAGCCCAGGGAATGCCCCCATCCACAGTCTCCAATGTGTGTGGCTGGCCCTGACAAAGCAGTCAGGAGGTTCAACCTCAGTGTCTGTGGTTGAACAGAGGGAGGAAAGCCTAGATCCCAGGTGCCAGCAACTGGCAGGAGCTGGGAATCCTGGTCCTGGATGTGGGGCCAGGCAGAGGATGTTAAGGACAATCATGCCAGCAGAGGAGCAGTTAGGGAAAATCAGGCAGGCAGGCAGAGATGGTTAGGGAAAATCAGGAAGGCAGGCAGAAGAGTTAAAGGGAATCAGGCAGGCAAGTAGGTTAGCAATTAGGAGCCAGCAGGCAGTCAGACATCTCCCGAGATTAGAGAGGGTCAGGCTAGGTTGAGTGACTGACCCCCTTTCCCATACAAGAATTTCATGGACAAGGCCTGTAAAATATATATATATATATATATATATATATATATATATATATATATATGTGTGTGTGTGTGTGTGTGTGTGTGTGTGTGTGTGTGTATATATATATATATATATATATATATATATATATATAAACATGAATAAGTTTCCACATGACTCCCATGAAAATTTAAAAAGTGAATTGATGCTCTGTAATAAGAAAGAATTATATATTTATAACCATAAGAAACAGGTTTGGTGCACTTCAAATCTATTCCTGCACCTAATATTTTTATTTTCTGAAGAAAACTCAATTGTTCTGGTTATCACATTAATCACTTTCTAGTACATTTGCTGCTAAATAATGAAAAAAAATATTTCTTATTAAACGTGGTAGTTTATTTATCTAATAAAAAGGACATTTCCTCTTGATCTTTTACATCCTGATCTCACTCACTAGAGATTTGTATGAAGCAGATATAATGACAAGAACTCCCAGACCTATTCACCCTGGGGGAGAGCTGCTGTGACCTCTTTCAGAGTTCTGTGATGGCTCAGCCCTGACTACAGGCCTATAAAATGGTGGGCTTTGAACTGCTGATCAAAGTAGATGAAAAGAAGCTCCTGGCAGTAATACCCAACACATAGCCAGTCCCAAATTCTAGTTCAACTCTAAGGGTGAGAACTGGTGGAGACAAAGGAAAGACTCCCACACACCTGGTAAGTATATATACATAGATATGCCACAAATGCCAACATGTGGATGAAGTTTCTGAATTCTTCTGTTTGAAAGATGCTTTTCCTGCTTGCTCTTTGTCTCAATGCTATTTTTGTTTTAAATTATGCATACATGTAGCGTTATTTTGTTGTTGCTTTTATGTAAGTTTTTGGCTGAAGGGTTCAGTGGATATATTTGTTTCTTAGTTTTAACTTGTTTTTATAGCATTGATTTCTCTCTGTCATCTATCAGTTATATAAACATAGGAAATATATAGTTTCCTCTTTATTTTCAGTTAAATGCCTTAATTTTAAGGAAGAAAAAAAATACACCATGTACTCTTAAGTTTCTATGTAAAAATACTTAGGAAAATACCGTTTATGGAATTGATGCAAAAATCACAAGCATTGTTTTTGAAATAGTTTAATAGAAAACTATTTCAATGAAGATATGTGCTTTCAATGATTTTACAATATTAATTTTTACTCTTAATCAAGATGTTATTCTAATCCAGACAATAAAAAAATAAAGTTTCTGTAATATCTACAATAAGAGCCAAAAAATGTACATACAAACCAAATTTGTATATACATATGGATAGATGTGTAGGTATATACATCAACACACACACATTATTAAATAGATGATATCCCAGTTTTATGTTAGTAGCATGTTAAAACTAAATGCAGAATGAAAAATCAGATGTTGTTTTTCAAGAATCAGCTAAAACACTAAACCTGTATGTCACAACTCAGTTATAAGCGGCTGATTCCCCAGGGTAAATTCCAGGCATGTAAGAGTATGGCATTCAGTATTTAATTAGGCTGACTGTGTGGCCGGTGAGAGGTGGGCAGCAGTTGAAGGGGATTCGAATGAAAGCACCTGCCAAAGAGAAACCATCTTTATTGGAAGGGAATCATAGAGCAGTTTAACTCTGCAAGGACGTTCAGAAACATCTGCTACACACTCACAATTACTGGGTATCATTCTGAAAATTATGAAAACACTTATTTGTCAAGATATGTTTACTTCTTTGTTCATTACAGTATCATTCACTGACTTCAAGACATGGAAATAGCCTATATGTTCTTTGTTGTACAATTGAATCAATAAATAGTTGTAAATAGGTTCAATGTACTATTCAGTCACATAAATGAAGGTATATTGCCATTTTTTTAAAATATATTTTATTGATATTTTACAGAGAGGAAGGGAGAGAGATAGAGAGCCAGAAACGTCGATGAGAGAGAAACATCGACAAGCTGCCTCTTGCACACCCCCTACTGGGGATGTGCCCACAACCAATGTACATGCCCTTGAACGGAATCGAACCTGGGACCTTTCAGTCCACAGACCTATGCTCTACTACTGAGCCAAACCGGTTTCGGCTATATTGCCATTTTGGATAACGTGGATAAATCCTGACAGTATCACGCTAAGTTAAATGTCACACAGAAATTGAAAGCCATATGATTTCACTCATACAGGGTTAACCAAACAATTGAACAGTGGATAGCTCCATTTTGAAAATGAAATGAATTTTAATAAACATTAACATTACAATTATTCAAAACTGTGTGTATACATTTTTTGGACACCTTATGTGGGCATATAAAACAGAGCAACAAATGAACAAGCAAAACAAAAACAAACGCATAGACACAGACAGTAGGATGGTGTTTGCCAGAGGAGTAACTGGGTTGAAAGAATATGAGGAGGGGAAGGGGGTTAAATATTTGTTCAAGAGGGTAGACTAGACTTTGAATGCTGAGCACACAATGCAGTATACAGGTGATGTATTATGCAATTGTACACCTGGAACATATATGATTTTATTATCAAATGTCACTCAATTAAATTTTGAAAGAAAAGATTGGCCTGTGCAGTGAGGTCCGTGGGTGATAAATCAGATGTGACCTTTCCTGTTCTAGATACAGGAATGGGAGCCAAAAATAATTCTCAGAACCTCCTGGCCCTGATTCTTCTCAGCATGCTCTACTCACAAACATGGATCTTGCCTGATTTGGAAGCAGAATTTCTGAGATAAGATCCTGTTCAATTGAGACAAATGAACCTTCTGTCTTCAGCTAAAATGAGAATGTCCTCCCCTATGGCAACTAGCAGTCTGTATCTGTGAATCTATTTCTATATTGTGTGGTCATTTATATTCTTCTTTAAATTCCACAGACAGGTGAAATCATACGGTATTTGTGTCTTTCCGGTGGTAATTTAAAAACAAGATTCAAATTAAAAGACTGAGCTTCTGTTACTTTTGGACAACTGAGTTTTCCCCCCATTATATAGAATTTATTGAGATACCAGTTTGATATGCTAACCAAGATTTTTTAACATCCAATCAACATGATAAGTCCTTCGCATAATCCCTTACTGCAGGTGCATACATATTGGATGCGAGTAATGAGAAATGGGCAATTCTTTGGACTTGATCAACAAGAGAAACATTGCACCAAGGTGATTCTTGGAAGTTGAGTTTCTGAATTTAGATAAAGAAGAGTAACTGAGGAATGTTTCAGTCAAATGCTACAAAATCTTAACAAATACTCAAACTGCTCCCTGTTTTCATATTGAACATTATATTTTTTTCAGTTTCTATCTTTTGAAGTTGAACTTCCCTACAGGGAAATATGCCAAGAAGCAGTAGGTGACTTAATACTTCGTTCAGCTTGAACAGAGTAGCTCTTATGTTTATGACATGCAGATCATCAGTGTTATATGGCATCAATTTCTGGGGTAAAAACTTCTATACTTTATTCTCTCATAAACCATATAAGCCATTGTCAATAAGGCTACCCATCTTTTTAATCCAGTGATATTTCCCAAGTTTCTGAGGTCCATATTTAAAATATTTGTAAAAATATATGTATTATATTCTGAGGAAGAAATTGACTATACTTGGTGACTAGAATAGCAGTTTTAGGAGAAAATTACCTTGATCAACTTTCAGAGAGGCTGACATGTTGCAAATTGCATTCGCTGAAAATGGCAGGTAGGTTCATTTTTAAGCAGTAGTATTTAAGAAAATGTACTTTGAAATATAAACGTTTCATTTTGGTGTTTCCATGAAGCCCTTTCCGCAGTGTAACACAGCATGTTTCCACGTGTCATGGCGTCATCCAGCCTCATGGATGGCAGCTTGGGTCCTCATCCATGACTTGCATGCAGAGGCTGTAACATGGAACAAGCAAGGGTGAACTAGCCACTCACTTGCATTCTGTTGCACAAAATGTCAGCATCAGAAATTGCACCAATGCTAGGAAAAACCTCACCTTTAGGACTCCAGGTTAGAGGAAGTGTCATGTCTGTGTAAAGAAAAGATGTCTAATGAGAAGAGCTGTTCATTCACAGAGCAATGGGTCAGGAGCAGCACTGAAGTACAGACAGAGTTGATCTCTGCTGAAGACAAAGAAAGAAGCTTCCTCATTAAACACAAACACTTGGTCGCTAGACCCTACTGTCCTCTACTATTGCAAAAAAAATTAGCAAAAGTTATGATCAAATGTGTGCTAAAATCAGGCTAGTTTCTTTTTTGTACATGCTTTGATTCTAAGTAGCAGAATAAAGCACCAAAATTAAATTAATGAAGTAGAAAATAAATATTTTCCCTCCAATGTGTCTCAGAGAAGAAATTAGTTTTATAGATTCTGTCAGAGAGCATCATTTGCAAAGGACAAATGCCTCTATAAAAGATACATTGTTAATTTTGCAAAATTTGGGTCTGAATATATACATTTCCATATGTGACAAGAAAACATCCTTTATTAGGGTCTAAGGGAACTACTTCTGCATTTAAGTTTGCCTGAGTGGATTTCATAATAAACTGATAAAGTTCATTCATACTCAGTTACCAAAATGACATTGTAAAAATCATTTCTAAAATACTGCCTATCCTGTCCTCCTTGTGTTAGGAAAACCAGACATGCGGATGGAGTTTCCACCAGTGACATTAGTGGTCTCTTGGATGATCAAACTCCCAAAGACTACCCGGAGTTCCTTATTGAAAAACGAGCAAGGTAAAGTGAATACACTGTTTTCCTCAGACACATTATGATTAATTAAACTGGAAATAATATTTTCCGTGTGAGCGATTCATTCACTTTGTTTCATAGTGATAATATTCAATATAGTTAGATGCACCAGGCCCATGCATTAGGACATATGGCTTTGTTTTTACTAAAATAATCACTGGTTCTGACAAAGCTATAATTTCTGGGTAGCAAATATTTGTAAATCTACAAACAAACTCTAGTAGACACAGGAAACTATCTATATGAAACAATATCAAGTGTAGCATATTTTATGATAAAAGAGTATTTTTTTAACTTTCAATCCAAGCATTGGAAGGTTATTTCTTTAAGTAGCCAATAACTTACTATGTAGAAACCACCATTTTTGGGCAAAACTTCTAAATGTGCATCTTTTTAAAGTCCTTTTAGTTGAAAGTATTACATACATTCCCTCTCTTCTCTGTGACCCTCTATTTTCTCCCAGTGGCAGAACACTATTGCAAAGAGTTCCTCATTTGTGTATTTTTTTATAAAGCATTTGCTCAGACAATGCAAACTATATCTTAAAAATGCTTAATATATTAGATTATTCCTAGTTTTCCCAATCTTAAGCTCAGGAGTATTATCCTTTTATAGTATTTGTGATAGAAAATGAGTGGGGTGTTGGAATACCTTTATAACTGGCACCAAGGATTCTAGAAATGTTGACATATATATATAATTTTAAACCATTTCTTTGCTTTTGCTCATATGTATTAGCTATGACATCTCAGAAGAAAAGAGACCGGTGGAACGCGAAGTAGAACTTGACTTTGCTGCTACTGTTGTAAACAGCTTTTTTAGAATGAAACCTAAGAAGAAGAAAAAGAAGAATTTTTTGACAGAAAAAGTAAAGAAACAGCAAACTTGCTTAACTTGATAAATTATGAATGACTTTCAAAATACAAGCTACATAGGCAGCCTTTCCTATCTCTCTGTCTCACCATCTATACTGTGCAGCAGGAATTCTCAACCTTGGCTGCCATTAGACAATCTGGGAGAATTTTTTGAATACCTGTTTGGGCCCCACACAAAACCATGGCCAGGAAATTAGTGCCTCTGGGGATGTGGCTCTAGACATGGGCATTTCTTAAGCCTTCCCAGTTTGCCTCCACTGTGTCTGCAGGGGGGGCGGGGAATGACTGTAGGGGCATCTACTGTGAATGTGGAAACAAGTTTTAAATAAAGTGCTGGTTTTGAACCTTAGGAGCAGAGACCACTACCAATTTGGTGTCACTTGGAAGTCCCCATATGAGCCTTTCAACTCCCTTTTTTCACTCAATTAAAGCTATGAATTATTCTTCTTCTGGGAGTCTGTAAATCCTGAGCCTCTCTGGGGTGTGCAGACTTTGGAGCACAATACATATGAAGTGGGTGGCTCTCTCTTTTTATTCCAATTTTTTTTTTTTTACATGTAGAGTGTTAAGGACAATTCGGAATGGTGAGGACTGACAAAATGACATTCTTTCTCCAACAGATTGTAATTCTGAAAAGATAGGGTAAGCTTCTTTAAGGATAAGGACCACTTCATAATCAATTGCTAGCATTATAGATAACTATTTAGACCACAGAGAACTTTATAGAGCACAGATAATATTACAGGTTACATATCATCATTTCTTTAGATGCTTCCTCATCTAAGAGCCTTAAAATGTACATTTTTCTTCCTGGTCTACAGGAAGGCAAAAGGATGATTCGAAACACAACTGTTTGAAAGAAAGCTGATGACAAGTTTCCAGTGGTGAGCATATCCATGCATTCTTATCAGATTCCAAAAGCCATCATCCAGCTATTTCAGTAGGTTCCCTTTATCCAGCTATAAAATGGAGGAGAGTGGCCCACACCACACTAATGAGAAAACTGGCTTTCCTATTGAGGTCATGGCACGCTGCTCATAGTGATTTCAGGATTTATCGGATGATCCAATGCTAGTATCTTACTAAATATATGTATAGAGAAATGGCACCAAAAATACAGATAAAATACCAAAGCACTGTGGGCCAAATTGGATTCCTTGAAACATAGGAAGCTTCATGCATATATGAAAACTCATGTTCTTTTTATCTAGAAGGTGAAAGTAAATACTATGACTACTATAGTATCCACTATGAAATATTGTTTTAGTAGAGAAAATATAAATTGTGGTTTTTTCATTTGTTAACTAATAAGATTATTATCACAATTGCTTTTATATCTACACATCCTATTTCATTTCAGAGTAAATTGATATTTACATTACCTCATATAACATATTTATAATACTTGGCTTAGTTAAATTTTATGTTATCACTGTATGAGTGTTGGCAAATATTTCTCTGATGGCTCAAGAGGACATATTGTTTGTTTGATTGTTGTTGTTTTTTTCTTTTTTCTTTTTTGGTCTATAGGGTTTCATTTTAAAATACTCAAGTATGATTTTGTGATATAAAAGCAGCTGCAAATAATATGTAAATGAAATGGGAGCAGCTGTGTTACAATAAAGCTTTATTCCTAAAACATGAAAGTAGGCTAGAGTCCAACCATGAAGGGATCGAGGAAATTAAAGGAGACCCAAACTCAGAAAGAGTGAAATTCATTGTCCAACTTCAGCCCTGGTGTTCAAGAGAGTCCTCAGTATTGGGTAGGTTGTCTGTGCAGACAATGGCACACTTGGAGACTTGTGTGTACTGACTACCCTTTACTTCTATGATACATTCATGCTCAGGGGTGTGAGGCATGCCAATTTTTGTTCATAAATGGATAGTTCAGAGCAATGGGTCGCTTTGCTCACAACAGGAAGGTAGTCCTATGTAGCTCCTTTAAGAACTGTTTATAAGCAGAAAGCCTCTCCATGACATTATACACACAGCAGACATTAAAACACAGAAGAGGGTTAATCACTGTGTCCTTTGTAAATTGTAAGATCACTTATGAAATTACATCTTCCATTCCTATTTTGAGATGTCCTTTTGGATAACTTCTTTTTCACAAGCAATCTTGTGGGTCAGCCATTTGTGAAAAGTACAAATGGGGAATTAGTGACTGGTCACAGGGCCCCTTCCCATCCCAGGGCCTTTCTACCCATCAGGCCTTTGGAAGATGAGCTCCTGATAGCCCACCACATGCTCTCCTGCCACAGGCTGTGGACAAGGGGCACAGGGAAAGAGTTGTTCATCAAATGAGTGGATTAAAGTGTGAAATTAAGATGCTGTCAATGAAAATATTTACCTGCTAATATATCAATTCTTTCTTTTTTCAGAATTATAGAAGAATCATGATATAGATTAAGTAATTCTAGCATGTCTTTCGAGGATGTAATTTCAGAAAACATTCTTAGATGAAATAAAACCAAATAAAGTTGTGTTGTGCATATTACAGTTTAGTCCAATATGACAATTATAATGAATACATTGCATTTAATCTTGGGAATCTTAAGTTTGTGAAAATCTTGAATTTCTTTTGCTGTGTATATTTGAAGTGTGAACATTTTCTGTCAAATTCAATAGCACATCAAAAAATACTTCACAATCAAGTGGGTTCATATCAAGTGCACAAGAACAGTTCAACATATACAAATGAAATCAATAACATATACCACATTAATAGAATAAATGATAAAAATGGTATTGTATTAATAATAAACATTAATTAATAATTAATAAATGTGAAAATCATTGATAAAATACGACATCCATTTTGATTCAAATATTCAATAAAATTGGAATAGAAGGAAAGATCCTCAACATAATTAAGGCCATGTTTGAAAAACCCTCAGTTAATATCATACTCCATTGTAAAAAACTGAAAGTTTTCCTTTAAGATCAAAAAAAGACCAGGATGTCCACTCTCACTATTCTTGTTCAGCATCATGCTGGGAATCCTAGCCAGAGCAATAAGGCAATAGAAAGAAATGAAGGCATCTAAATAGAGAAGGAAAAATCAAACTGTCACTTTTTGAGGAATATATGATTCTGCACATAAGCCAATTAGAGAAAGATAAATTTCACAGGATCTCACTCATTTATGGAATATAATGAAAAACATAACTGATGAAGAAAAACAGATCCAAAGAGAGAAGAACTGATCAGACCATCACACCAGAGGAAGGTAGGGGAGGATGGAGGTAAGGGGGAGAGATCAAACAAAGATCTTGTATGACTGCATATAATCTTAACCAATGGACACAGACACCAGGTGGGTGAGGGCATGAGTGAGAGGATGGGGGGGCAGTAGATGGGCTGATAAGGACACATTTAGCACTTTAATCAATAAAGAAAATAAAAACCCCTAAAGACTACACACACACACACATACACACACACACACACACACACGGACACGGACACTATTAGAAAGAAATACAGTCGTGGTGCAGGATAAAAATTCAAAGTGCAAAAATGTATTGCCTTCCTATATACTAACAAGTGACAGAAAAATAAATGAAAAAACATCCTTTTGCAATTGCAACCAAAGAATAAAATGCCTAGAAATAAACTTAACCATAACATGAAACACCTATATACTGCAAATTGCAAAGCATTATTAAAAGAGATTGAACAAGCCCAACAAAATGAAAAAAATATTCTGTGTTCATGGATTGGAAGACTCAACATAGGTAAAATAGCCATATTACCCAAAGTAATATGTAGATTTAATGAACTCGCATCAAAATACCAAGCAATTATCAGCTTTGTGTGGAACCATAATAGACCACAAATAGCCAAAGTAAACCTGAGGGAAAAAAGGATAAGCTGGAGCTATCATGATACCTGACTTCAAATTATACTACAAAGCCATGATAATAAATCCAGCATGGTATTGGTAGAGAAACAGTCACACAGATCAATGGATCAGAATATAAACCAGCTATAAAACCACTTGTATATGGACAAATAATTTTCTACAAAGGAGCTTGAAAAACACAGTAACTTTGCAGCTGTAAAGATATTCTCTTCAAAAAATGGTGCTGCAAAAAATGTAAAGCTACATGGAAACAAATGAAACTGGATTACTGTTGGGCCCATGTAAGAAAATTAATTCAAAATAGATCAAAGACCTAAATATAAGACTGAAACAATACATAACATAGAGTAAAATGTAGGTGCCAAACTTAGGCACCTGGATGGTAGAGAACATTTTATGGACTTGACCCCAGAGGCAAGGGAAGTAAAGCAAATATAAAGCAATGGGACTGTATGCAAATAAAAAGCTTCTTCATAGCAAAAGAACCTGAACAATACAAAGAGGTAGCCAATCAGATGGGAAAAGATATTTACAACCAGTAGCTTCAACAAAGTTTTCATTTCCAAACTGTATAAAGGATTCATAAAACTGAACAATAAACAAACAACCCAATCATAAAGTGGGCAGAGTAACTGAAAATAAACCTCTCCTAAAAGACATACAAACAGACCATATATATATATATATATATATATATATATATATATATATATATATATGAAAAGATATTCAACCTCACTGGCAATTAAGGAAATCAAACTACCACCTCATACATGTTAGAGAGCCCATTATCAAGAAGACAATAATTAACAAGTATAGGAAAGGTTGTGGAAATAAAGGAAGCCCTACTTCAACTGCTAGTAGAAATGTAGATTGATACAATCACTACTGAAAGCAGTCAGGAGATTCTTTAAAAATTTGAGAATAAAGCTACCATATAACACAGAAACAACTCCCTTTCCTGAGTATATACCTAAAAGCCTTGATATCTTGTATTTACAAAGATATATGCACCCCTATTTTCCTTGCAGTATTATTCATGGTGGCCAAGACATGAAACAACCAATATGTCCTGAGATAAGAGGACTGGACAAAAAGATGTGATGCATACACACAATAGAATACTACTCAGTCATAAGAAAGGATGAAAAAGTGCTATTTGCAACACCATGGATGAACCTTGAGAACAGTATGCTATGTGAAATAAATAAATCGGAAAAAGCTAAGAACTATATGATTTTACTCATCTCCTACCTAATAAAAGAGTAATATTCAAATTAACCGGCATTCCACATCATAAGGCACACCCACAAGCCATGCCTATCAGCCAATCAGAGCGAGTATGTAAATAAACCCAACCAAGATGGCTACAGCCACAGAGAGCAGGAAGGAGGCATTTCCTGAGCAATGGAGGAAGCCAAGCTTTCTGCATGCCCTAGCTGGCCTAAGCCTCCACTCAAGGATACTAAGTTTTAATTATAGAAAGTAAACTAATCCAAACAGAAAGGGCTGCCACCACAGAACTTACAGGAGGCTTGGCTGTGCTCCAGTCTACAAAGTTTTAATTGTAGAAAATAAATTTATGCCAGATACCAGGGCCTCCACTTGGGTTGCTTGAGGGCATGGCCAGCCTGCAAACCACCAGTGGCTCCTTTCTCAGACTTCCCCATGCTTCAAGGGAACCCCGGCTCCGATCTGGGACAATCTTCAGGCCAAAGAAGCTGGCCCGGGTACCAGGCCTCTATCCTAGCTAATAAAAGAGTAATATGGAGATTGAATATACACTCCAACACACAATATATGAGTTAATACTGAAGAGGAACAAGCCACTTGCTCCACAGTCCCAGGCATCTGTGACTGCAGCCTAGGGAATGCCCCCACCCACAGTCTCCAATGTGTGTGGCTGGCCCTGATAAAGCTGGTCCAGGACCTCAGTGTCTGTGGTTGAACAGAGGGAGGAAAGCCTAGATCCCAGGTGCCAGCAACTGGCAGGAGCTGGGAATCCTGGTCCTGGATGTGGGGCCAGGCAGAGGATGTTAAGGACAATCACGCCAGCAGAGGAGCAGTTAGGGACAATCAGGCAGGCAGGCAGAGATGGTTAGGGACAATCAGGAAGGCAGGCAGAATAGTTAAAGGGAATCAGGCAGGCAAGTAGGTTAGCAATTAGGAGCCAGCAGGCAGTCAGACATCCCCCGAGATTAAAGAGGGTCAGGCTAGGTTGAGTGACTGACCCCCTTTCCCATACAAGAATTTCATGGACAAGGCCTGTAAAAAAAAAAAAAATATATATATATATATATATATATATATATATATATATATATGTGTGTGTGTGTGTGTGTGTGTGTGTGTGTGTGTGTGTGTGGTATGTGTGTGTGTGTGTGTATATATATATATATATATATATATATATATATATATATATAAACATGAATAAGTTTCCACATGACTCCCATGAAAATTTAAAAAGTGAATTGATGCTCTGTAATAAGAGAGAATTATATATTTATAACCATAAGAAACAGGTTTGGTGCACTTCAAATCTATTCCTGCACCTAATATTTTTATTTTCTGAAGAAAACTCTATGGTTCTGGTTATCACATTAATCATTTCCTTGTACATTTGCTGCTAAATAATGAAAAAAATATTTCTTATTAAACGTGGTAGTTTATTTATCTAATGAAAAGGACATTTCCTCTTGATCTTTTACATCCTGATCTCACTCACTAGAGATTTGTATAAAGCAGATATAATGACAAGAACTCCCAGACCTATTCACCCTGGGGGAGAGCTGCTGTGACCTCTTTCAGAGTTCTGTGATGGCTCAGCCCTGACTACAGGCCTATAAAATGGTGGGCTTTGAACTGCTGGTCAAAGTAGAGGAAAAGAAGCTCCTGGCAGTAATACCCAACTCTTAGCCAGTCCCAAATTCTAGTTCAACTCTAAGGGTGAGAACTGATGGAGACAAAGGAAAGACTCCCACACACCTACTAAGTATATATACATATATATGCCACAAATGCCAACATGTGGATGAAGTTTCTGAATTCTTCTGTTTGAAAGATGCTTTTCCTGCTTGCTCTTTGTCTCAATGCTGTTTTTGTTTTAAATTATGCATACATGTAGCATTATTTTGTTGTTGTTGTTGCTTTTATGTAAGTTTTTGGCTGAAGGGTTCAGTGGATATATTTGTTTCTTAGTTTTAACTTGTTTTTATAGCATTGATTTCTCTATGTCATCTATCAGCTATATAAACATAGGAAATATATAGTTTTCTCTTTATTTTCAGTTAAATGCCTTAATTTTAAGGAAGAAAAAAATATACCATGTACTCCTAAGTTTCTATGTAAAAACACTTAGGAAAATACCGTTTATGGAATAGATGCAAAAATCACAAACATTGTTTTTGAAATATTTTTAATAGCAAACTATTTCAATGAAGATATGTGCTTTCAATGATTTTACAATATTAATTTTTACTCTTAATCAAGATGTTATTCTAATCCAGACAATAAAAAAATACAGTTTCTGTAATATCTACAATAGGAGCAAAGAAATGTACATACAAACCAATTTTGTATATACATATGGATAGATGTGTAAGTATATACATCAACACACACACATTATTAAATAGATGATACCCCAGTTTTATGTTAGTAGCATGTTAAAACTAAATGCAGAATGAAAAATCAGATGTTGTTTTTCAAGTATCAGCTAAAACATTAAACCTGTATGTCACAACTCAGTTATAAGCGGCTGATTCCCCAGGGTGAATTCCAGGAATGTAAGAGTATGGCATTCAGTATTTAATTAGGCTGACTGTGTGGCCGGTGAGAGGTGGGCAGAGGTTGAAGGGGATTCTAATGAAAGCACCTGCCAAAGAGAAACCATCTTTATTGGAAGGGAATCATAGAGCAGTTTAACTTTTTCTAATAAGTTGAAAATCATTTTCGAAACTCTGCAAGGACGTTCAGAAACATCTGCTACACACTCACAATTACTGGCTATCATTCTGAAAATTATGAAAACACTTATTTGTCAAGATATGTTTACTTCTTTGTTCATTACAGTATCATTTACTGACTTCAAGACATGGAAATAGCCTATATGTTCTTTGTTGTACAATTGAATCAATAAATAGTTGTAAATAGGTTCAATGTACTATTCAGTCACATAAATGAAGGCATATTGCCATTTTTTTTAAATATATTTTATTGATATTTTACAGAGAGGAAGGGAGAGAGATAGAGAGCCAGAAACGTCGATGAGAGAGAAACATCCACAAGCTGCCTCTTGCACACCCCCTACTGGGGATGTGCCCACAACCAATGTACATGCCCTTGAACGGAATCGAACCTGGGACCTTTCAGTCCACAGACCTATGCTCTACTACTGAGCCAAACCGGTTTCGGCTATATTGCCATTTTGGATAACGTGGATAAATCCTGACAGTATCACGCTAAGTTAAATGTCACACAGAAATTCAAAGCCATATGATTTCACTCATACAGGGTTTACCAAACAATTGAACAGCGGATAGCTCCATTTTGAAAATAAAATGAATTTTAATAAACATTAACATTACAATTATTCAAAACTGTGTGTATACATTTTTTGGACACCTTATGTGGGCATATAAAACAGAGCAACAAATGAACAAGCAAAACAAAAACAAACGCATAGACCCAGACAGTAGGATGGTGTTTGCCAGAGGAGTAACTGGGTTGAAAGAATATGAGGAGGGGAAGGGGGTTAAATATTTGTTCATGGGGGTAGACTAGACTTTGAATGCTGAGCACACAATGCAGTATACAGGTCATGTATTATGCAATTGTACACCTGGAACATATGATCTTATTAACAAATGTCTCTCCATTAAATTTTGAAAGAAAAGATTGGCCTGTGCAGTGAGGTCCGTGGGTGATAAATCAGATGTGACCTTTCCTGTTCTAGATACAGGAATGGGAGCCAAAAATAATTCCCAGAACCTCCTGGCCCTGATTCTTCTCAGCATTCTCTACTCACAAACATGGATCTTGCCTGATTTGGAAGCAGAATTTCTGAGATAAGATCCTGTTCAATTGAGACAAATGAACCTTCTGTCTTCAGCTAAAATGAGAATGTCCTCCCCTATGGCAACTAGCAGTCTGTATCTGTGAATCTATTTCTATATTGTGTGGTCATTTATATTCTTCTTTAAATTCCACAGACAGGTGAAATCATACGGTATTTGTGTCTTTCCGGTGGTAATTTAAAAACAAGATTCAAATTAAAAGACTGAGCTTCTGTTACTTTTGGACAACTGAGTTTTCCCCCCATTATATAGAATTTATTGAGATACCAGTTTGATATGCTAACCAAGATTTTTTAACATCCAGTCAACATAAGTCCTTCGCATAATCCCTTACTGCAGGTGCATACATATTGGATGTGAGTAATGAGAAATGGCCAATTCTTTGGACTTGATCAACAAGAGAAACATTGCACCAAGGTGATTCTTGGAAGTTGAGTTTCTGAATTTAGATAAAGAAGAGTAAGTGAGGAATGTTTCAGTCAAATGCTACAAAATCTTAACAAATACTCAAACTGCTCCCTGTTTTCATATTGAACATTATATTTTTTTCAGTTTCTATCTTTTGAAGTTGAACTTCCCTACAGGGAAATATGCCAAGAAGCAGTAGGTGACTTAATACTTCATTCAGCTTGAACTGAGTAGGTCTTATGTTTATGACATGCAGATCATCAGTGTTATATGGCATCAATTTCTGGGGTAAAAACTTCTATACTTTATTCTCTCATAAACCATATAAGCCATTGTCAATAAGGCTACCCATCTTTTTAATCGAGTGCTATTTCCCAAGTTTCTGAGGTCCATATTTAAAATATTTGTAAAAATATATGTATTATATTCTGAGGAAGAAATTGACTATACTTGGTGACTAGAATAGCAGTTTTAGGAGAAAATTACCTTGATCAACTTTCAGAGAGGCTGACATGTTGCAAATTGCATTCGCTGAAAATGGCAGGTAGGTTCATTTTTAAGCAGTAGTATTTAAGAAAATGTACTTTGAAATATAAACGTTTAATTTTTGTGTTTCCATGAAGCCATTTCCGCAGTGTAACACTGCATGCTGCCACGTGTCATGGCCTCATCCAGCCTCATTGATGGCAGCTTGGGCCCTCGTTGATGACTTGCATGCAGAGGCTGTAATATGGAACAAGCCAGGGTGAACTAACCACTCACTTGCATTCTGTTGCACAAAATGTCAACATCAGAAATTGCACCAATGCTAGGAAAAACCTCACCTTTAGGATTCCAGGTTAGAGGAAGTGTCATGTCTGTGTAAAGAAAAGATGTCTAATGAGAAGAGCTGTTCATTCACAGAGCAATGGGGCAGGAACAGCACTGAAGTACAGACAGAGTTCACCTCTGCTGAAGACAAAGAAAGAAGCTTCCTCATTAAACACGAACACTTGGTCGCTAGACCCTACTGTCCACTACTATTGCAAAATAAAAATAGCAAAAGTTATAATCAAATGTGTGCTAAAATCAGGCTAGTTTCTTTTTTGTACATGCTTTGATTCTAAGTAGCAGAATAAAGCACCAAAATTAAATTAATGAAGTAGAAAATAAATATTTTCCCTCCAATGTGTCTCAGAGAAGAAATTAGTTTTATAGATTCTGTCAGAGAGCATCATTTGCAAAGGACATATACTTCTATAAAAGATACATTGTTAATTTTGCAAAATTTGGGTCTGAATATATACATTTCCATATGTGACAAGAAAACATCCTTTATTAGGGTCTAAGGGAACTACTTCTGCATTTAAGTTTGCCTGAGTGGATTTCATAATAAACTGATAAAGTTCATTCGTACTCAGTTACCAAAATGACATTGTAAAAATCATTTCTAAAATACTGCCTATCCTGTACTCCTTATGATAGGAAAGCCAGACATACGGATGGAGTTTCCACCAGTGACATTAGTGGTCTCTTGGATGATCAAACTCCCAAAGACTACCCGGAGTTCCTTATTGAAAAACGAGCAAGGTAAAGTGAATACACTGTTTTCCTCAGACACATTATGATTAATTAAACTGGAAATAATATTTTCAGTGTGAGCGATTCATTCACTTTGTTTCATATTGATAATATTCAATATAGTTAGATGCACCAGGCCCATGCATTAGGACATATGGCTTTGTTTTTATTAAAATAATCACTGGCTCTGACAAAGCTATAATTTCTGGGTAGCAAATATTTGTAAATCTACAAACAAACTCTAGAAGACACAGGAAACTATCTATATGAAATAATATCAAGTGTAGCATATTTTATGATAAAAGAGTATTTTTTTTAACTTTCAATCCAAGAATTGGAAGGTTATTTCTTTAAGTAGCCAATAACTTACTATGTAGACACCACCATTTTTGGGCAAAACTTCTAAATGTGCATCTTTTTGAAGTCCTTTTAGTTGAAAATATTACATATGTTCCCTCTCGTCCCTGTGACCCTCTATTTTCTCCCAGTGGCAGAACACTATTGCAAAGAGTTCCTCATTTGTGTATTTTTTTATAAAGCATTTGCTCAGACAATGCAAACTATATCTTAGAAATGCTTAATATATTAGATTATTCCTAGTTTTCCCAATTTTAAGCTGAGGAGTATTATCCTTTTATAGTATTTGTGATAGAAAATGAGTGGGGGTGTTGGAATACCTTTATAGCTGGCACCAAGGATTCTAGAAATGTTGGCATATATATCATTTTTAAACCATTTCTTTGCTTTTGCTCATATCTATTAGCAATGACATCTCAGAAGAAAAGAGACCGGTGGAACGCCAAGTAGAACTTGACTTTGCTGCTACTGTTCTAAACCGCTTTTTTAGAATGAAGCCTAAGAAGAAGAAAATGGAGAATTTTTTTGACAGAAAAAGTAAAGAAACAGCAAACTTGCTTAACTTGATAAACTATGAATGACTTTCAAAATACAAGCTACATAGGCAGCCTTTCCTATCTCTCTATCTCACCATCTATACTGTGCAGCAGGAATTCTCAACCTTGGCTGCCATTAGACAATCTGGGAGAATTTTTAAATGCCTGTTTGGGCCCCACACAAAACCATGGCCAGGAAATTAGTGCCTCCTGGGATGTGGCTCTAGACATGGCCATTTCTTAAGCCTTCCCAGTTTGACTCCACTGTGTCTCCAGGGTGGGGAAAAATGACTGTAGGCGCATCTACTGTGGATGTGGAAACAAGTTTTAACAAAAGTGCTGGTTTTTATCCTTAGGAGCAGAGACCACTAGCAATTTGGTGTCACTTGGAGCTCCCCATATGAGCCTTTCAACTCCCTTATTTCACTCAATTAAAACTATGAATTATTCTTCTTCTGAGAATCTGTAAAGCCTGAGTCTCTCTGGGGTGTGCAGACTTTGCAGCACAATACATACCAAGTGGGTGGCTCTCTCTTTTTATTCTAATTTTTTTTTTACATGTAGAGTGTTAAGGACAAATCGGAATGGTGAGGACTGACAAAATTCTGAAAAGATAGGGTAAGCTTCTTTAAGGGTAAGGACCACTTCATAATCAATTGCTAGCATTATAGATAACTATTTAGATCGCAGAGAACTTTATAGAGCACAGATAATATTACAGGTTACATATCATCATTTCTTTAGATGCCTTAAAATGTACATTTTTCTTCCTGGTCTACAGGGAGGCAAAAGGATGATTCAAAACACAACTCTTTGAAAGAAAGCTGATGACAAGTTTCCAGTGGTGAGTATATCCATGCATTCTTATCACATTCCAAAAGCCATCATCCAGCTATTTCAGTAGGTTCCCTTTATCCAGCTATAAAATGGAGGAGTGTGGCCCACACCACACTAATGAGAAAACTGGCTTTCTTATTGAGGTCATGGCAGGCTGCTCATAGTGATTTCAGGATTTATCGGATGATCCAATGCTAGTATCTTACTAAATATATGTATAGAAAAATGACACCAAAAATACAGATAAAATACCAAAGCACTGTGGGCCAAATTGGATTCCTTGAAACATAGGAAGCTTCATGCATATATGAAAACTCATGTTCTTTTTATCTGAAAAGTGAAAAATAAATACTATGACTACTATAGTATCCACTATGAAATATTGTTTTAGTAGAGAAAACATAAATCATGGTTTTTTCCTTTGTTAACTAATAAGATTATTATCACAATTGCTTTTATATCTACACATCGTATTTCATTTCAGAGTTAATTAATATTTACATTAGTTCATAAAACATATTTATAATACTTGGCTTAGTAAAATTTTATGTTATCACTGTATGAGTGTTGGCAAATATTTCTCTGATGGCTCAAGAGGACATATTGTTTGTTTGGTTGTTTTGTTTTTTTCTTTTTTCTCTTTTAGTCTATAGGGTTTCGGTTTAAAATACTCAAGTATGATTTTGTGATATAAAAGCAGCTGCAAATAATATGTAAAAGAAATGGGAGCAGCTGTGTTACAATAAAGCTTTATTCCTAAAACATGAAAGTAGGCTAGAGTCCAACCATGAAGGGATCGAGGAAATTAAAGGAGAGCCAAACTCAGAAAGAGTGAAATTCATTGTCCAACTTCAGCCCTGGTGTTCAAGAGAATCCTCAGTATTGGGTAGGTTGTCTGTGCAGACAATGACACACTTGGTGACTTTTGTCTACTGACTACCCTTCACTTCTAAGATACCTACATGGTCAGGGGTGTGATGCATGCCAATTCGTGTTCATAAAGGGATAGTACAGAGCAATGGGTCGCTTTGCTCACAACAGGAAGGTAGTCCTATGTAGCTCCTTTAAGAACTGTTTATAAGCAGAAAGCCTCTCCATGACATTATACAGACAGCAGTCACTAAATACAGAAGCGGGCTAATCACTCTGTCCTTTGTAAATTGTAAGATTATTTATGAAATTAGATCTTCCATTTTTATTTTGAGATGTCATTTTGAATAACTTCTTTTAAACAAGCAATCTTGTGGGTCAGCCATCTGTGAAAATTACAAATGGGGAATTAGTGACTGGCCACAGGGCCCCTTCCCATCCCAGAGCCTTTCTGCCCATCAGGCCTTTGGAAGATGAGCTCCTGATAGCCCACCACATGCTCTCCTGTCACAGGCTGTGGACAAGGGGCACAGGGAAAGAGATGTTCATCAAATGAGTGGATAATGGAATGATATTAAGATGCTGTAAATGAAAATATTTATTTGCTAATATAGCAATTCTTTTTTTTTCAGAATTATAGAAGAAACATCATTGGATGAAATAATTCTAGTTTGACAGAAAGCATTCACAGATAAAATTAAGACCAAATAAAGCTCTGTTGTACATATTGATAGCTATTATGATTACATTGCATGTAATATTTGGAATTCTTAAGTTTGTGAAAATCTTGAATTTCATTTGCTGTGTACATTTCAGGTGTGTACATTTACTATCAAATTCAATAGCACATCAAAAAATACATCACAATCAAGCGGGTTCATTTCTTGTGCACAAGGACAGTTCAACATATAAAAATGAAATCAATATAATACAAAACATTAATAAAATAAATGATTTAAATAAAATTGTATTAATATATGTGAAAATCATTGATAAAGTACAACATCCATTTTGATTAAATTCTCAATAAAATTGGAATAGAAGGAAAGTTCCTCAACATAATAAAGGCCATTTATGATAAACCCTTAGTTAATATCATACTCCATGGTGAAAAACTGAAAGCTATTCCTCTAAGAACAGGAACAAGACCAGGATATCCACTCTCACTATTCTTATTCAGCATCATGCTGGAAATCCTAGCCAGAACAATAAGGCAAGAGAAAGAAATGAAGGCATCTAAATAGGGAAGGAAAAATCAAACTGTCACTTTTTGAGGAATATATGATTCTGCATATAAGCCCGTTCCACAGACAGAGAAATATTGATAAGACCATCAAACCTCAGAGGAAAGGCAGGGGAGGGTGGAGGAAAGGGGGAGAGATCAAACAAATAACTTTTATGCATGCATATTAGTTTACCCAGTGGATTCAGACACAACATGGGTGAGGACATGAGTTGGGGGGGGGAGTGCATGAGGCAATAAGGAAAAATGTAGCACTTTAATAAAGAAATAAAAATTAAAACCCTAAAAACTTCACACACACACACACACACACACACACACATACATACACACACACACACACACACACACACACACACACACACACACTATTAGAAAGAAATACAGTCATGATGCAGGATAAAAAAATCAAAGTGCAAAAATTCATTGCCTTCCTCTATAATAAGGACAAATGTCAGACAAAAAAATGAAAAATTGCTTTTACAGTTGCAACCAAAAAATAAAATGTCTAGGAATACACTAAACAAAGAACATGAAACACCTATATACTGAAAATTACAAAGCATTATTAAAAGAGATTGAAAGAGCACAACAAAATAAAAAATAAACATTCCATATTCATGTATTGGAAGAAATCAACATAGTTAAAATAGCCATATTACCCCAAGCAATTTGTAGATTTAATGCAATCCCCATCAAAATTCCAAGAAATTATTGGGTTTGTGTGGAAACGCAAAAGACCACAAATAGCCAAAGTAATCATGAGGACAAAAAAGAACAAAGCTGGATCTATCATTCTACCTGACTTCAAATTATACTACATAGCTATGATAATAAATAATCATGGTATTGGTAGAAAAAGAGATACACAGATCAATGGATCAGAATAGAGACCAACTATAAAACTACATGGTATATGGACAAATAATTTTCTACAAATGAGCCAGAAACACACTTTATCTTTATAGTTGTAAAGATAGTCTCTTCAAAAAGTGGTGCAAGAAAAACTGGAAAGCCACTAGCAAAAGAATGAAACTGGATTACTGTTGGTCCCCATGTTCAAAAATTAATCCAAAATAGGTATAAAATCTCAATATAAGACTGAAACAATAAATTACATAGAGGAAAATGTAGGTGTCACACTTAGGGACCTGTGGGGTAGAGAACATTTTATGGACTTGACCCCAGAGGCAAGGGAAGTAAAGCAAATATCAAGCAATGGGACTGTATCCAACTAAAAAGCTTCTGCATAGCAAAAGAAACTGAACAATACAAAGAGGTAGCCAACCAGAGAGGAAAATATATTTATAAACAGTAGCTTCAACAAAGGCTTAGTTTCCAAACTGTATAAAGAATTCATAAAACTGAACAATAAACAAACAAACACCCCAATCATAAAGTGGGCAGAGTACCTGAAAATACAGCTCTCCCAAAAGACATACAAACAGCCTATATATATATATATATATATATATATATATATATATATATATATATATATTTATATATATGAAAAGATATTCAACCTCACTGGCAATTAGGAAAATGCAAATCAAACTACCACCTCAAACCTGTTAGAGTGGCCAAGACATAACAAGTTTTGGAAAGGTTGTAGAAAAATGGAAGCCCTCCTCCAACTTCATGTAGGAATGTAGATTGATACAACCACTATGGAAAGCTGTGAGGACATTCCTCAAAAATTTTATATTAAAGATACCATATGTCCCAGAAACCTCTCCCTGTACTGAGTATGTACCCAAAAACTTAATATCTTGTATTCACAAAGATATATGTACCCCTATGTTCATTACAGTATTATTCATGGTGGCCAAGATATGAAACAACTAATGTAACCAGAGATAAGAGGACTCAATACAGAAGATGTGATTCATATACACAATAGAATACTACTCAGTCATAAGAAAGGATGAAATAGTGCTATTTGCAACAACATGGATGGACCTTGAGAACATTATGCTAAGTGAAATAAGTCAGTCAGAAAGAGCTAAGAACTATATGACTTTACTCATCTCCTACCTAATAAAAGAGTAATATGCAAATTAACCATCATTCCACTTCACAAGGCACACACATCAGCAAATCAGAGCAGGTATACAAATAAACCCAACCAAGATGGCTACAGCCACAGAGAGCAGGAAGGAAGGATTTCCCCAGCAATGGAGGAAGCCAAGCTTTCTGCATGCCCTTGCTGGCCTAAGCCTGCACTCAAGGAAACAAAGTTTCAATTATAGAAGGTAAAAATATCCAAACAGAAATGACTGCCACCAAGGAGCTAGCAGGAGGTTTGGCTGGGCTCCAGTCTACTAAGTTTAATTATAAAAAGTAAATATATCCCAGATACCAGGACGTCCACTTGGGTTGCTTGGGGACATGGCCAGCCTGCAAACCACCACAAGCCCCCCTCTCTCAGGCTCCCCATGCCTCAAGGGAGCCCTCACCCTTACCTGGGACACCCTTCAGGCCAAACCAGCTGGCCCCCACCCGGGCACCAGGCCTCTATCCTAGCTAATAAAAGAGTAATATGGAGATTGACCATCACTCCAACACACAGTATGTGAGTTAAGACTGAAGAAGAAAAAGCCACTTGCTCTACAGTCCCAGGTGCTGGAGGCTGCAGCCTACGAAGCCCCCCACATACAGTCACCAGTATCTGTGGCTGGCCATGACAGAGCTGGCCCAGGACCACAGTGTCTGTGGTTGGCCTGAGGGAGGAAAGCCTGGGTCCCAGGTGCCTGCAACTGGCAGGAGCTGGGAATCCTGGGACCTGGATGTGGGGCCAGGCAGAGGTTGTTAGAGACAATCAGGCAGGCAGGCAGAGATGACTAGGGGCAATCAGGAAGGCAGACAGAAGAGTTAAAGGCAATCAGGTAGGCAGGCAGGTGAGTATTTAGCAGCCAGCAGGCAGTCAGACATCCCCCTAGGGGTTCCATATTAGAGAGGGTGCAGGACAGGTTCAGAAAATGCCCCCTTCCCCATGTATGAATTTCATGTACCAGGCCTTTAATTTTATATATTACATGGATTAGTTTCTACATGAATTCCATAAAATTTTAAAAAATGAATTGATGCTTTGTAATAAGAAAGAATTACATATATATAAAACCTTAAGAAACAGGTTTGTTGCATTTCAAATCTATCCCTGCCCATAATATTTTTATTTTATTGAGAAAACTCAATGTTCCTGGCTATCATATTTATCATTTGCTTATACATTTTCTGCTAAATAAACATCAAAATATTCATCATTAAACTTTGTACTGTTTTTATCTAATGAAAAGGACATTTCCTCTTGATCTTTTACATGCTGAACTCCCAAACTATAGATTTGTATGAATCAGATATAATGACAAGAACTCGCAGACCTATTCACCCTGGGGGAGACCTGCTGTGACCTCTTTCAGAGTTCTGTGATGGCTCAGCCCTGACTACAGGCCTATAAAATGGTGGGCTTTGAACTGCTGGTCAAAGTAGAGGAAAAGCAGCTCCTGGCAGTAATACCCAACCCTTAGCCAGTCCCAAATTCTAGTTCAACTCTAAGGGTGAGAACTGATGGAGACAAAGGAAAGACTCCCACATACCTGGTAAGTATATATACATATGTATGCTATAAATGCTCACATATGGATGAACTTTCTGAATTCTTCTCTTTCAAATATGCTTTTCCTGCTTGCTCTTTGCCTCAATGCTGTTTTTGTTTTAAATTATGCATATATGTAGGGTTATTTTTTTTTTTTGCTTTTATGTAAGTTTTTGGCTGAAGGATTCAGTGGATACATTTGTTTCTTAGTTTTAACTTGTTTTTATAGCATTGATTTCTCTCTGTCATCTATCAGTTATATAAACATAGGAAATATATATTTCCCTTTATTTTAAGTTAAATGCCTTAATTTTAAGGAAGAAAAAATACACCATGTACTTCTAAGATTCTATGTAAAAAGTACTTGGGAAAATACCATTTATGGAATTGATGCAAAAATCACAAGCATTGTTTTTGAAATATTTTAATAGCAAACTATTTCAATGAAGATATGTGCTTTCAATGATTTTACAACATTAATTTTTACTCTTAATCAAGATGTTATTAAAATTCAGACATTAAAAAAATTAAGTTTCTGTAATATGTATAATAAGAGCCAAGAAATGTACTTACAAACCAATTTTGTATATACATATAGATAGATGTGTAGGTATATACATCAACATACACACATTATTAAATAGATGATTCCCCAGTTTTATATTAGCACATGTTAAAGCTAAATGCAGAATGAAAAATCAGATGTGGTTTTTTCAAGTACCAGCAAAAACAGTAAATCTGTATGTCACAACTCAGTTATAAGCGGCTGATTCCCCAGGGTGAATTCCAGGAATGTAAGAGTATGGGGTTCAGAATTTAATTAGGCTGACTGTGTGCCTGGTGAGAGGTGGGCAGCAGTTGAAGGGAATTCTAATTAAAGCACCTGCCAAAGAGAAACCCTCTTGATTAGAAGGGAATCATAGAGCAGTTTAACTTTTCTAATAAGTTGAAAATTATTTTCCAAACTCTGCAAGGACGTTCAGAAACATCTGCTACACACTCACAATTACTGGGTATCATTCTGAAAATTATGAAAACACTTATTTGTCAAGATATGGTTACTTCTTTGTTCATTACAGTATCTTTCACTGAGTTCAAGACATGGAAATAGCCTGTATGTTCTTTGTTGTACAATTGAATCAATAAATAGTTGTAAATAGGTACAATGTACTATTCAGTCACATAAATGATGGAATATTGCCATTTTGGATAACGTGGATAAATCCTGACCGTATCACGCTAAGTTGAATGTCAGACAGGAATTCAGAGCCATATGATTTCACTCATACAGGGTTTCCCAAACAATTGAACAGTGGATAGCTCCATTTTGAAAATTAAATGAATTTTAATAAACATTAACATTATAATTATTCAAAAGTGAGTGTATACATTTTGTGGGACACCTTATGTGGGGCATATAAAACAGAGCAACAAATACACAAGCAAAACAAAAACAAACGCATAGACACAGACAGTAGGATGGTGTTGGCCAGAGGAGTAACTGGGTTGAAAGAATATGAGGAGGGGAAGGGGGTTAAATATTTGTTCATGGGGGTAGACTAGACTTTGAATGCTGAGCACACAATGCAGTATACAGGTGATGTATTATGCAATTGTACACCTGGAACATATATGATCTTATTAACAAATGCCACTCCGTTAAATTTTGAAAGAAAAGATTGGCCTGTGCAGTGAGGTCTGTGGGTGGTAAATCAGATGTGACCTTTCCTGTTCTAGATACAGGAATGGGAGCCAAAAATAATTCCCAGATCCTCCTGGCCCTGATTCTTCTCAGCATGCTCTACTCACATGCATGGACTTTGCCTGATTTGGAAGCAGAAATTCTGAGGTAAGATCCCGTTCAATTCAGACAAATGAACGTTCTGTCTTCATCTAAATGAGAATGTCCTCCCCGATAGCCACTAGCAGTCTGTATCTGTGAATCTATTTCTATATTGTGTTGTCATTTATTTTGTCCCTTAAACTCCGCAGACATGGGAAATCATAAGGTATTTGTATCTTTCTGGTGGTAATTTAAAAACAAAATTCAAATTAAAAGAATTTAGCTTCTGTTATTTTGGACAAATGCGTATTTCCCCCATTATATAGAATTTATTGAAATACCAGTTTGATATGCTAACCAAGATTTTTTAACATCCAGTCAACATGATAAGTCCTTCACATAATCCCTTAGTGCAGGCGCATACATACTGGATGTGCATGAGAAATGAGCAATGGGTAATTCTTTGGACTTGATCAGTACAAAGACACATTGCACCAAGGTGATTCTTGGAAGTTGAGTTTCAGAATTTAGAAAAAGAAAAGTAATTGAGGAATGTTTCAGTCAAAATCTATAAAACCTTAAAAAATACTCTAACTTCTCCCTGTTTTCATATTGAATATTATATTTTTTTTCAGTTTCTATTTTGTGAACTTTAAATTCCCTACAGGGAGATATTGCCAAGAAGCAGTACATGGCTTAATAGTTCATTCAGCTTGAACTGAGTAGGTCTTATATTTATGACATGCAGCTCATCAGCATTGTATGGCATCAATTTCTGGGGTTAAAAAACTTTTACATTTTATTCTCTCCTATACCATAGAAGCCATTGTCAGTAATGCTAGCCATCTTTTAAATTGGGTGGTATTTCCCAAGTTTCTGAGTGTCCTTATTTAAAATATTTGTAAAACTATATGTATTGTATTCTGAGGAGGAAATTGATTATACTTTGCGACTACAATAGCATTTTTAGGAGAAAATTAACTTGATCAACTTTCAGAGAGGCTGACATTTTGCAAATTGCATTAGCTGAAAATGGCAGGTAGGTTCATTTTTAAGCAGTAGTATTTAAGAAAATGTACTTTGAAATATAAACGTTCTATTTCTGTGTTTCCATGAAGCCTTTTCTGCAGTGTAACACTGCATATTTCCACGTGCCATGGCCTCTTCCAGCCTCATTGATGGCAGCTTGGGCCCCTGTGCATGACTTGCATGCAGAGGCTGTAACATGGAACAAGTGGTGAACTGGCCACTCACTTGCATTCTGTTGCACAAAATGTCAGCATCAGAAATTGCACCAATGCTAGGAAAACCCCCACCTTTAGGACTCCAGGTTAGAGGAAGTGTCATGTCTGTGTAAAGAAAAGATGTCTAATGAGAAGAGCTGTTCATTCACAGAGCAATGGGTCAGGAGCAGCACTGAAGTACAGACAGATTTCACCTCTGCTGAAGACAAAGAAAGAAGCTTCCTCATTAAACACAAACACTTGGTCGCTAGACCCTAATGTCCTCTACTATTGCAAAGCAAATAGGAAAATGTATAATAAACTTTTTGCTAAAATCAGGATAGTTTCTTTTTTGTACATGCTTTGATTCTAAGTAGCAGAATAAAGCACCGAAATTAAGTTAATGAAGTAGAAAATAAATATTTTCCCTCCAATGTGTCTCAGAGAAGAATTAGTTTTATAGATTCTGTCAGAGAGCATCATTTACCAAGGACATATACCTCTATAAAAGATACATTGTTAATTTTGCAAAATTTGGGTCTGAATATATATATTTCCATATGTGATAAGAAAACATCCTTTATTAGAGTCTAAGGGAACTACTTCTGCATTTAAGTTTGCCTGAGTGGCTTTCATAGTAAACTGATAAAGTTCATTCATACTCAGTTACCAAAATGACATTGTAAAAATCATTTCTAAAATACTGCCTATCCTGTCCTCCTTGTGTCAGGAAAGCCAGACATGCGGATGGAGTTTCCACCAGTGACATTAGTGGTCTCTTGGATGATCAAACTCCCAAAGACTACCCGGAGTTCCTTATTGAAAAACGAGCAAGGTAAAGAGAATACACTGTTTTCCTCAGACACATTATGATTAATTAAACTGGAAATAATATTTTCAGTGTGAGCGATTCATTCACTTTGTTTCATACTGATAATATTCAATATAGTTAGATGCACCAGGCCCATGCATTAGGACATATGGCTTTGTTTTTAATAAAATAATCACTGGCTCTGACAAAGCTATAATTTCTGAATAGCAAATATTTGTAAATCTACAAACAAACTCTAGTAGACACAGGAAACTATCTATATGAAATAATATCAAGTGTGGCAAATTTTATGATAAAAAAGTATTTTGTAAACTTCCAATCCAAGCATTGGAAGATTATTTCTTTAAGTAGCCAATAACTTACTATGGAGACGGCACCATTTATGGGCAAAACTTCTTAATGAGCATTTAGAAGGTTTTAAGTCCTTTTAGTTGAAAATATTACATATGTTCCCTCTCTTCCCTGTGACCCTCTATTTTCTCCCAGTGGCAGAACACTATTGCAAATAGTTCCTCATTTGTGTATTTTTTTAATAAAGCATTTGCTTAGCCAATGCAGACTATATTTTAGAAATGCTTAATATGTTACATTATTCGTAGTTTCCCCAATTTTAGGCTCAGGAGTATTTCCCTTTCATTGTACTTGTGATAGAAAATGAGTGGGGTGTTGGAATACCTTTATAGCTGGCACCTAGGATTCTAGAAATGTTGGCATATATATCATTTTTAAACCATTTCTTTGCTTTTGCTCATGTTTAATAGCAATGACATCACAGGAAACAAGATGCCAAGGAAATACGAAGCAGTACTTGACATTGCCAAGGTGGCTTTAAAGCAATTGCATAAATGGAGGCGTAAGAAGAAGGAAAAGAAGAAATTGTTGGGGAAGAAAACCTAAAGAAACAGCAAACTTGCTTAACTTGATAAACTATGAATGACTTTCAAGATACAAGCTACATAGGCAGCCTTTCCTATCTCTCTATCTCACCATCTATACTGTGCAGCAGGAATTCTCAACCTTGGCTGCCATTAGACAATCTGGGAGAATTTTTAAATGCCTGTTTGGGCCCCACACAAAACCATGGCCAGGAAATTAGTGCCTCTGGGGATGTGGCTCTAGACATGGGCATTTCTTAAGCCGTCCCAGTTTGCCTCCACTGTGTCTGCGGGGGGGGGGGGGGGCGGGGGGGCGGGGAATGACTGTAGGGGCATCTACTGTGAATGTGGAAACAAGTTTTAAATAAAGTGCTGGTTTTGAACCTTAGGAGCAGAGACCACTAGCAATTTGGTGTCACTTGGAAGTCCCCATATGAGCCTTTCAACTCCCTTATTTCACTCAATTAAAGCTATGAATTCTTCTTCTTCTCAGAATCTGTAAAGCCTGAGTCTCTCTGGGGTGTGTAGACATTGGAGCACAATAAATACCAAGTGGGTGGCTCTCTCTTTTTATTCCAATTGTTGTTGTTTTTTACATGGGAGAGCGTTAAGGACAATTCAGAAGGGTGAAAACCGACAAAATGACATTCTTTGTCCAACAGATTTTAATTCTGAAAAGATAGGGTAAGCTTCTTTAAGGGTAAGGACCACTTCATAATCAATGGCTAGCATTATAGATAACTATTTAGACCACAGAGAACTTTATAGAGCACAGATAATATTACAGGTTACATATCATCATTTCTTTAGATGCTTCCTCATCTAAGAGCCTTAAAATGTACATTTTTCTTCCTGGTCTACAGGAAGGCACAATGATGATTCAAAAAACAACTCTTTGAAAGAAAGCTGATTACAAGTTTCCAGTGGTGCGCATATCCATGCAATATTATCAGATTCCAAAAGCCATCATCCAGCTATTTCAGTAGGTTCCCTTTATCCAGCGATAAAATGGAGGAGAGTGGCCCACACCACACTAATGAGAAAACTGGCTTTCCTATTGAGGTCATGGCAGGCTGCTCATAGTGATTTAAGGATTTATCTGATGATCCAATGCTAGTATCTTACTAAATATGTGTATAGAGAAATGGCACCAAAATTACAGATAAAATACCAAAGCACCGTGGGCCAAACTGGATTCCTTGAAACATAGGTAGCTTCATGCATATATACAAACTGATTTTCTTTTATCTATAAGGTGAAAGTAAATACTATGACTCCAATAGTATCCACTGTGAAATATTGTTTTAGTAGAGAAAACATAAATTGTAGTTTTTTCCTTTGTTAACTAATGAGATTATTATCACAATTGCTTTTATATCTACACATCCTATTTCATTTCAGAGTAAATTGATATTTACATTAGCTCATAAAACATATTTAGAATACTTGTCTTAGTAAAATTTTACTAAGTTATCACTGTATGATTGTTAGCAAATATTTCTCTGATAGCTCAAGAGGACACATTGTTTGTTTGCTTGTTGTTGTGGTGGTGTTTTCAAGTATGATTTTGTCGTATGAAAGCAGCTGCAAATAATATGTAAAAGAAATGGGAGCAGCTGTGTTACAATAAAGCTTTATTCCTAAAACATGAAAGTAGGCTAGAGTCCAACCATGAAAGGGTCGAGGAAATTAAAGGAGACCCAAACTCAGAAAGAGTAAAATTCATTGTCCAACTTCAGCCGTGATGTTTTTGAGAGTCCTCAGTATTGGGCAGGTTGTCTGTGCAGACAATGGCACACTTGGTGACTTGTGTGTACTGACTACCCTTCACTTCTAAGATACATGCATGGTCAGGGGTGTGAGGCATGCCAATTCGTGTTCTTAAATGGATAGTTCAGAGCAATGGGTCGCTTTCCTCACAACAGAAAGGTAGTCCTATGTAGCTCCTTTAAGAACTGTTTATAAGCAGAAAGCCTCTCCATGACATTATACAGACAGCAGACACTAAACACAGAAGCGGGCTAATCACTCTGTCCTTTATAAATTGTAAGATTATTTATGAAATTAGATCTTCCTTTCTTATTTTGAGATGTCATTTTGAATAACTTCTTTTAAACAAGCAATCTTGTGGGTCAGCCATCTGTGAAAATTACAAATGGGGAATTAGTGACTGGTCACAGGGCCTCTTCCCATCCCAGGGCCTTTCTGCCCATCAGGCCTTTGGAAGATGAGCTCCTGATAGCCCACCACATGCTCTCCTGTCACAGGCTGTGGACAAGGGGCACAGGGAAAGAGATGTTCATCAAATGGGTGGATAATGGAATGATATTAAGATGCTGTAAATGAAAATATTTATTTGCTAATATAGCAATTCTTTTTTTTCAGAATTATAGAAGAAACATCATTGGATGAAATAATTCTAGTTTGACAGAAAGCATTCACAGATAAAATTAAGACCAAATAAAGCTCTGTTGTACATATTGATTGCTATTATGATTACATTGCATTTAATATTTGGAATTCTTAAGTTTGTGAAAATCTTGAATTTCATTTGCTGTGTACATTTCAGGTGTGTACATTTACTGTCAAATTCAATAGCACATCAAAAAATACATCACAATCAAGCGGGTTCATTTCTTGTGTACAAGGACAGTTCAACATATAAAAATGAAATCAATATAATACAAAACATTAATAAAATAAATGATTTAAATAAAATTGTATTAATATATGTGAAAATCATTGATAAAGTACAACATCCATTTTGATTAAATTCTCAATAAAATTGGAATAGAAGGAAAGTTCCTCAACATAATAAAGGCCATTTATGATAAACCCTTAGTTAATATCATACTCCATGGTGAAAAACTGAAAGCTATTCCTCTAAGAACAGGAACAAGACCAGGATATCCACTCTCACTATTCTTATTCAGCATCATGCTGGAAATCCTAGCCAGAACAATAAGGCAAGAGAAAGAAATGAAGGCATCTAAATAGGGAAGGAAAAATCAAACTGTCACTTTTTGAGGAATATATGATTCTGCATATAAGCCCGTTCCACAGACAGAGAAATATTGATAAGACCATCAAACCTCAGAGGAAAGGCAGGGGAGGGTGGAGGAAAGGGGGAGAGATCAAACAAATAACTTTTATGCATGCATATTAGTTTACCCAGTGGATTCAGACAAAACATGGGTGAGGACATGAGTTGGGGGGGGAAGTGCATGAGGCAATAAGGAAAAATGTAGCACTTTAATAAAGAAATAAAAATTAAAACCCTAAAAACTTCACACACACACACACACACACACACACACACACACATACATACACACACACACACACACACACACACACACACACACTATTAGAAAGAAATACAGTCATGATGCAGGATAAAAAAATCAAAGTGCAAAAATTCATTGCCTTCCTCTATAATAAGGACAAATGTCAGACAAAAAAATGAAAAATTGCTTTTACAGTTGCAACCAAAAAATAAAATGTCTAGGAATACACTAAACAAAGAACATGAAACACCTATATACTGAAAATTACAAAGCATTATTAAAAGAGATTGAAAGAGCACAACAAAATAAAAAATAAACATTCCATATTCATGTATTGGAAGAAATCAACATAGTTAAAATAGCCATATTACCCAAAGCAATTTGTAGATTTAATGCAATCCCCATCAAAATTCCAAGAAATTATTGGGTTTGTGTGGAAACGCAAAAGACCACAAATAGCCAAAGTAATCATGAGGACAAAAAAGAACAAAGCTGGATCTATCATTCTACCTGACTTCAAATTATACTACATAGCTATGATAATAAATAATCATGGTATTGGTAGAAAAAGAGATACACAGATCAATGGATCAGAATAGAGACCAACTATAAAACTACATGGTATATGGACAAATAATTTTCTACAAATGAGCCAGAAACACACTTTATCTTTATAGGTGTAAAGATAGTCTCTTCAAAAAGTGGTGCAAGAAAAACTGGAAAGCCACTAGCAAAAGAATGAAACTGGATTACTGTTGGTCCCCATGTTCAAAAATTAATCCAAAATAGGTATAAAATCTCAATATAAGACTGAAACAATAAATTACATAGAGGAAAATGTAGGTGCCACACTTAGGGACCTGTGGGGTAGAGAACATTTTATGGACTTGACCCCAGAGGCAAGGGAAGTAAAGCAAATATCAAGCAATGGGACTGTATCCAACTAAAAAGCTTCTGCATAGCAAAAGAAACTGAACAATACAAAGAGGTAGCCAACCAGAGAGGAAAATATATTTATAAACAGTAGCTTCAACAAAGGCTTAGTTTCCAAACTGTATAAAGAATTCATAAAACTGAACAATAAACAAACAAACACCCCAATCATAAAGTGGGCAGAGTACCTGAAAATACAGCTCTCCCAAAAGATATACAAACAGCCTATATATATATATATATATATATATATATATATATATATATATATATATGAAAAGATATTCAACCTCACTGGCAATTAGGAAAATGCAAATCAAACTACCACCTCAAACCTGTTAGAGTGGCCAAGACATAACAAGTTTTGGAAAGGTTGTAGAAAAATGGAAGCCCTCCTCCAACTTCATGTAGGAATGTAGATTGATACAACCACTATGGAAAGCTGTGAGGACATTCCTCAAAAATTTTATATTAAAGATACCATATGTCCCAGAAACCTCTCCCTGACTTAGTATGTACCCAAAAACTTAATATCTTGTATTCACAAAGATATATGTACCCCTATGTTCATTACAGTATTATTCATGGTGGCCAAGATATGAAACAACTAATGTAACCAGAGATAAGAGGACTCAATACAGAAGATGTGATTCATATACACAATAGAATACTACTCAGTCATAAGAAAGGATGAAATAGTGCTATTTGCAACAACATGGATGGACCTTGAGAACATTATGCTAAGTGAAATAAGTCAGTCAGAAAGAGCTAAGAACTATATGACTTTACTCATCTCCTACCTAATAAAAGAGTAATATGCAAATTAACCACCATTCCACTTCACAAGGCACACACATCAGCAAATCAGAGCAGGTATACAAATAAACCCAACCAAGATGGCTACAGCCACAGAGAGCAGGAAGGAAGGATTTCCCCAGCAATGGAGGAAGCCAAGCTTTCTGCATGCCCTTGCTGGCCTAAGCCTGCACTCAAGGAAAAAATGTTTCAATTATAGAAGGTAAAAATATCCAAACAGAAATGACTGCCACCAAGGAGCTAGCAGGAGGTTTGGCTGGGCTCCAGTCTACTAAGTTTAATTATAAAAAGTAAATATATCCCAGATACCAGGACGTCCACTTGGGTTGCTTGGGGACATGGCCAGCCTGCAAACCACCACAAGCCCCCCTCTCTCAGGCTCCCCATGCCTCAAGGGAGCCCTCACCCTTACCTGGGACACCCTTCAGGCCAAACCAGCTGGCCCCCACCCGGGCACCAGGCCTCTATCCTAGCTAATAAAAGAGTAATATGGAGATTGACCATCACTCCAACACACAGTATGTGAGTTAAGACTGAAGAAGAAAAAGCCACTTGCTCTACAGTCCCAGGTGCTGGAGGCTGCAGCCTACGAAGCCCCCCACATACAGTCACCAGTATCTGTGGCTGGCCATGACAGAGCTGGCCCAGGACCACAGTGTCTGTGGTTGGCCTGAGGGAGGAAAGCCTGGGTCCCAGGTGCCTGCAACTGGCAGGAGCTGGGAATCCTGGGACCTGGATGTGGGGCCAGGCAGAGGTTGTTAGAGACAATCAGGCAGGCAGGCAGAGATGACTAGGGGCAATCAGGAAGGCAGACAGAAGAGTTAAAGGCAATCAGGTAGGCAGGCAGGTGAGTATTTAGCAGCCAGCAGGCAGTCAGACATCCCCCTAGGGGTTCCATATTAGAGAGGGTGCAGGACAGGTTCAGAAAATGCCCCCTTCCCCATGTATGAATTTCATGTACCAGGCCTTTAATTTTATATATTACATGGATTAGTTTCTACATGAATTCCATAAAATTTTAAAAAATGAATTGATGCTTTGTAATAAGAAAGAATTACATATATATAAAACCTTAAGAAACAGGTTTGTTGCATTTCAAATCTATCCCTGCCCATAATATTTTTATTTTATTGAGAAAACTCAATGTTCCTGGCTATCATATTTATCATTTGCTTATACATTTTCTGCTAAATAAACATCAAAATATTCCTCATTGAACTTTGTACTGTTTTTATCTAATGAAAAGGACATTTCCTCTTGATCTTTTACATGCTGAACTCCCAAACTATAGATTTGTATGAATCAGATATAATGACAAGAACTCGCAGACCTATTCACCCTGGGAGAGAGCTGCTGTGACCTCTTTCAGAGTTCTGTGATGGCTCAGCCCTGACTACAGGCCTATAAAATGGTGGGCTTTGAACTGCTGGTCAAAGTAGAGGAAAAGAAGCTCCTGGCAGTAATACCCAACCCTTAGCCAGTCCCAAATTCTAGTTCAACTCTAAGGGTGAGAACTGATGGAGACAAAGGAAAGACTCCCACATACCTGGTAAGTATATATACATATGTATGCTATAAATGCTCACATGTGGATGAACTTTCTGAATTCTTCTCTTTCAAATATGCTTTTCCTGCTTGCTTTTTGCCTCAATGCTGTTTTTGTTTTAAATTATGCATATATGTAGGGTTATTTTTTTTTTTTTGCTTTTATGTAAGTTTTTGGCTGAAGGATTCAGTGGATACATTTGTTTCTTAGTTTTAACTTGTTTTTATAGCATTGATTTCTCTCTGTCATCTATCAGTTATATAAACATAGGAAATATATATTTCCCTTTATTTTAAGTTAAATGCCTTAATTTTAAGGAAGAAAAAATACACCATGTACTTCTAATATTCTATGTAAAAACTACTTGGGAAAATACCATTTATGGAATTGATGCAAAAATCACAAGCATTGTTTTTGAAATATTTTTAATAGCAAACTATTTCAATGAAGATATGTGCTTTCAATGATTTTACAACATTAATTTTTACTCTTAATCAAGATGTTATTAAAATCCAGACATTAAAAAAATTAAGTTTCTGTAATATGTATAATAAGAGCCAAGAAATGTACTTACAAACCAATTTTGTATATACATATAGATAGATGTGTAGGTATATACATCAACATACACACATTATTAAATAGATGATTCCCCAGTTTTATATTAGCACATGTTAAAACTAAATGCAGAATGAAAAATCAGATGTGGTTTTTCAAGTACCAGCAAAAACAGTAAATCTGTATGTCACAACTCAGTTATAAGCGGCTGATTCCCCAGGGTGAATTCCAGGAATGTAAGAGTATGGGGTTCAGAATTTAATTAGGCTGACTGTGTGCCTGGTGAGAGGTGGGCAGCAGTTGAAGGGAATTCTAATTAAAGCACCTGCCAAAGAGAAACCCTCTTGATTAGAAGGGAATCATAGAGCAGTTTAACTTTTCTAATAAGTTGAAAATTATTTTCCAAACTCTGCAAGGACGTTCAGAAACATCTGCTACACACTCACAATTACTGGGTATCATTCTGAAAATTATGAAAACACTTATTTGTCAAGATATGGTTACTTCTTTGTTCATTACAGTATCTTTCACTGAGTTCAAGACATGGAAATAGCCTATATGTTCTTTGTTGTACAATTGAATCAATAAATAGTTGTAAATAGGTACAATGTACTATTCAGTCATATAAATGATGGAATATTGCCATTTTGGATAACGTGGATAAATCCTGACCATATCACGCTAAGTTGAATGTCAGACAGGAATTCAGAGCCATATGATTTCACTCATACAGGGTTTCCCAAATAATTGAACAGTGGATAGCTCCATTTTGAAAATTAAATGAATTTTAATAAACATTAACATTATAATTATTCAAAAGTGAGTGTATACATTTTGTGGGACACCTTATGTGGGGCATATAAAACAGAGCAACAAATGCACAAGCAAAACAAAAACAAACGCATAGACACAGACAGTAGGATGGTGTTGGCCAGAGGAGTAACTGGGTTGAAAGAATATGAGGGGGGAAGGGGGTTAAATATTTGTTCATGGGGGTAGACTAGACTTTGAATGCTGAGCACACAATGCAGTATACAGGTGATGTATTATGCAATTGTACACCTGGAACATATATGATTTTATTATCAAATGTCACTCAATTAAATTTTGAAAGAAAAGATTGGCCTGTGCAGTGAGGTCTGTGGGTGAAAAATCTGATGTGACCTTTCCTGTTCTAGATACAGGAATGGGAGCCAAAAATAATTCCCAGATCCTCCTGGCCCTAATTCTTCTCAGCATTCTCTACTCACATGCATGGACTTTGCCAGATTTGGAAGCAGAAATTCTGAGGTGAGATCCCGTTCAATTCAGACAAATGAACGTTCTGTCTTCATCTAAATGAGAATGTCCTCCCCTATAGCCACTAGCAGTCTGTATCTGTGAATCTATTTCTATATTGTGTTGTCATTTATTTTGTCCCTTAAACTCCGCAGACATGTGAAATCATAAGGTATTTGTATCTTTGTGGTGGTAATTTAAAAACAAAATTCAAATTAAAAGAATTTAGCTTCTGTTATTTTGGACAAATGCGTATTTCCCCCATTATATAGAATTTATTGAAATACCAGTTTGATATGCTAACCAAGATTTTTTAACATCCAGTCAACATGATAAGTCCCTCACATAATCCCTTAGTGCAGGCGCATACATACTGGATGTGCATGAGAAATGAGCAATGGGTAATTCTTTGGACTTGATCAGTACAGAGACACATTGCACCAAGGTGATTCTTGGAAGTTGAGTTTCAGAATTTAGAAAAAGAAAAGTAATTGAGGAATGTTTCAGTCAAAATCTATAAAACCTTAAAAAATACTATAACTTCTCCCTGTTTTCATATTGAATATTATATTTTTTTTCAGTTTCTATTTTGTGAACTTTAAATTCCCTACAGGGAGATATTGCCAAGAAGCAGTACATGGCTTAATAGTTCATTCAGCTTGAACTGAGTAGGTCTTATATTTATGACATGCAGCTCATCAGCATTGTATGGCATCAATTTCTGGGGTTAAAAAACTTTTACATTTTATTCTCTCCTATACCATAGAAGCCATTGTCAGTAATGCTAGCCATCTTTTAAATTGGGTTGTATTTCCCAAGTTTCTGAGTGTCCTTATTTAAAATATTTGTAAAACTATATGTATTGTATTCTGAGGAGGAAATTGATTATACTTTGCGACTACAATAGCATTTTTAGGAGAAAATTAACTTGATCAACTTTCAGAGAGGCTGACATTTTGCAAATTGCATTAGCTGAAAATGGCAGGTAGGTTCATTTTTAAGCAGTAGTATTTAAGAAAATGTACTTTGAAATATAAACGTTCTATTTCTGTGTTTCCATGAAGCCTTTTCTGCAGTGTAACACTGCATGCTGCCACGTGCCATGGCCTCATCCAGCCTCATTGATGGCAGCTTGGGCCCCTGTGCATGACTTGCATGCAGAGGCTGTAACATGGAATAAGCAAGGGTGAACTGGCCACTCACTTGCATTCTGTTGCACAAAATGTCAGCATCAGAAATTGCACCAATGCTAGGAAAACCCCCACCTTTAGGACTCCAGGTTAGAGGAAGTGCCATGTCTGTGTAAAGAAAAGATGTCTAATGAGAAGAGCTGTTCATTCACAGAGCAATGGGTCAGGAGCAGCACTGAAGTACAGGCAGAGTTCACCTCTACCGAAGACAAAGAAAGAAGCTTCCTCATTAAACACAAACACTTGGTCGCTAGACCCTAATGTCCTCTACTATTGCAAAGCAAATAGGAAAATGTATAATAAACTTTTTGCTAAAATCAGGATAGTTTCTTTTTTGTACATGCTTTGATTCTAAGTAGCAGAATAAAGCACCGAAATTAAGTTAATGAAGTAGAAAATAAATATTTTCCCTCCAATGTGTCTCAGAGAAGAATTAGTTTTATAGATTCTGTCAGAGAGCATCATTTACCAAGGACATATACCTCTATAAAAGATACATTGTTAATTTTGCAAAATTTGGGTCTGAACATATATATATTTCCATATGTGACAAGAAAACATCCTTTATTAGAGTCTAAGGGAACTACTTCTGCATTTAAGTTTGCCTGAGTGGCTTTCATAGTAAACTGATAAAGTTCATTCATACTCAGTTACCAAAATGACATTGTAAAAATCATTTCTAAAATACTGCCTATCCTGTCCTCCTTGTGTCAGGAAAGCCAGACATGCGGATGGAGTTTCCACCAGTGACATTAGTGGTCTCTTGGATGATCAAACTCCCAAAGACTACCCGGAGTTCCTTATTGAAAAACGAGCAAGGTAAAGAGAATACACTGTTTTCCTCAGACACATTATGATTAATTAAACTGGAAATAATATTTTCAGTGTGAGCGATTCATTCACTTTGTTTCATACTGATAATATTCAATATAGTTAGATGCACCAGGCCCATGCATTAGGACATATGGCTTTGTTTTTAATAAAATAATCACTGGCTCTGACAAAGCTATAATTTCTGAATAGCAAATATTTGTAAATCTACAAACAAACTCTAGTAGACACAGGAAACTATCTATATGAAATAATATCAAGTGTGGCAAATTTTATGATAAAAAAGTATTTTGTAAACTTCCAATCCAAGCATTGGAAGATTATTTCTTTAAGTAGCCAATAACTTACTATGGAGACGGCACCATTTATGGGCAAAACTTCTTAATGAGCATTTAGAAGGTTTTAAGTCCTTTTAGTTGAAAATATTACATATGTTCCCTCTCTTCCCTGTGACCCTCTATTTTCTCCCAGTGGCAGAACACTATTGCAAATAGTTCCTCATTTGTGTATTTTTTTAATAAAGCATTTGCTTAGCCAATGCAGACTATATTTTAGAAATGCTTAATATGTTACATTATTCGTAGTTTCCCCAATTTTAGGCTCAGGAGTATTTCCCTTTCATTGTACTTGTGATAGAAAATGAGTGGGGTGTTGGAATACCTTTATAGCTGGCACCTAGGATTCTAGAAATGTTGGCATATATATCATTTTTAAACCATTTCTTTGCTTTTGCTCATGTTTAATAGCAATGACATCACAGGAAACAAGATGAAAAGGAAATACGAAGTAGTACTTGACATTGCCAAGGTGGCTTTAAAGCAATTGCATAAATGGAGGCGTAAGAAGAAGGAAAAGAAGAAATTGTTGGGGAAGAAAACCTAAAGAAACAGCAAACTTGCTTAACTTGATAAACTATGAATGACTTTCAAGATACAAGCTACATAGGCAGCCTTTCCTATCTCTCTATCTCACCATCTATACTGTGCAGCAGGAATTCTCAACCTTGGCTGCCATTAGACAATCTGGGAGAATTTTTAAATGCCTGTTTGGGCCCCACACAAAACCATGGCCAGGAAATTAGTGCCTCTGGGGATGTGGCTCTAGACATGGGCATTTCTTAAGCCTTCCCAGTTTGCCTCCACTGTGTCTGCGGGGGGGGGGGGGGGGCGGGGGGGCGGGGAATGACTGTAGGGGCATCTACTGTGAATGTGGAAACAAGTTTTAAATAAAGTGCTGGTTTTGAACCTTAGGAGCAGAGACCACTAGCAATTTGGTGTCACTTGGAAGGCCCCATATGAGCCTTTCAACTCCCTTATTTCACTCAATTAAAGCTATGAATTCTTCTTCTTCTCAGAATCTGTAAAGCCTGAGTCTCTCTGGGGTGTGTAGACATTGGAGCACAATACATGCCAAGTGGGTGGCTCTCTCTTTTTATTCCAATTGTTGTTGTTTTTTACATGGGAGAGCGTTAAGGACAATTCAGAAGGGTGAAAACCGACAAAATGACATTCTTTGTCCAACAGATTTTAATTCTGAAAAGATAGGGTAAGCTTCTTTAAGGGTAAGGACCACTTCATAATCAATGGCTAGCATTATAGATAACTATTTAGACCACAGAGAACTTTATAGAGCACAGATAATATTACAGGTTACATATCATCATTTCTTTAGATGCTTCCTCATCTAAGAGCCTTAAAATGTACATTTTTCTTCCTGGTCTACAGGAAGGCACAATGATGATTCAAAAAACAACTCTTTGAAAGAAAGCTGATTACAAGTTTCCAGTGGTGCGCATATCCATGCAATCTTATCAGATTCCAAAAGCCATCATCCAGCTATTTCAGTAGGTTCCCTTTATCCAGCGATAAAATGGAGGAGAGTGGCCCACACCACACTAATGAGAAAACTGGCTTTCCTATTGAGGTCATGGCAGGCTGCTCATAGTGATTTAAGGATTTATCTGATGATCCAATGCTAGTATCTTACTAAATATGTGTATAGAGAAATGGCACCAAAAGTACAGATAAAATACCAAAGCACTGTGGGCCAAACTGGATTCCTTGAAACATAGGTAGCTTCATGCATATATACAAACTGATTTTCTTTTATCTATAAGGTGAAAGTAAATACTATGACTCCAATAGTATCCACTGTGAAATATTGTTTTAGTAGAGAAAACATAAATTGTAGTTTTTTCCTTTGTTAACTAATGAGATTATTATCACAATTGCTTTTATATCTACACATCCTATTTCATTTCAGAGTAAATTGATATTTACATTAGCTCATAAAACATATTTAGAATACTTGTCTTAGTAAAATTTTACTAAGTTATCACTGTATGAGTGTTAGCAAATATTTCTCTGATAGCTCAAGAGGACACATTGTTTGTTTGCTTGTTGTTGTGGTGGTGTTTTCAAGTATGATTTTGTCGTATGAAAGCAGCTGCAAATAATATGTAAAAGAAATGGGAGCAGCTGTGTTACAATAAAGCTTTATTCCTAAAACATGAAAGTAGGCTAGAGTCCAACCATGAAAGGGTCGAGGAAATTAAAGGAGACCCAAACTCAGAAAGAGTAAAATTCATTGTCCAACTTCAGCCGTGATGTTTTTGAGAGTCCTCAGTATTGGGCAGGTTGTCTGTGCAGACAATGGCACACTTGGTGACTTGTGTGTACTGACTACCCTTCACTTCTAAGATACATGCATGGTCAGGGGTGTGAGGCATGCCAATTCGTGTTCTTAAATGGATAGTTCAGAGCAATGGGTCGCTTTCCTCACAACAGAAAGGTAGTCCTATGTAGCTCCTTTAAGAACTGTTTATAAGCAGAAAGCCTCTCCATGACATTATACAGACAGCAGACACTAAACACAGAAGCGGGCTAATCACTCTGTCCTTTATAAATTGTAAGATTATTTATGAAATTAGATCTTCCTTTCTTATTTTGAGATGTCATTTTGAATAACTTCTTTTAAACAAGCAATCTTGTGGGTCAGCCATCTGTGAAAATTACAAATGGGGAATTAGTGACTGGTCACAGGGCCTCTTCCCATCCCAGGGCCTTTCTGCCCATCAGGCCTTTGGAAGATGAGCTCCTGATAGCCCACCACATGCTCTCCTGTCACAGGCTGTGGACAAGGGGCACAGGGAAAGAGATGTTAGTCAAATGGGTGGATAATGGAATGATATTAAGATGCTATAAATGGAAATATTTATTTGCTAATATAGCAATTCTTTCTTTTTCAGAATTATAGAAGAAACATCATTAGATTAAATAATTCTAGTTTGACTTCCAAAGACGCAATTTCAGAAAACATTCACAGATAAAATAAGACCAAATAAAGCTGTGTTGTACATATTGATAACTATGATTATTACATTGCATTTAATATTTGGAATTCTTAAGTTTGTGAAAATCTTGAATTTCATTTGCTGTGTACATTTCAGGTGTGTACATTTACTATCAAATTCAATAGCACATCAAAAAATACATCACAATCAAGCGGGTTCATTTCTTGTGCACAAGGACAGTTCAACATATAAAAATGAAATCAATATAATACACCACATTAATAAAATAAATGATAAAAATAAAATGGTATTAATAAATGTGAAAATCATTGATAAAATACAACATCCATTTTGATTAAATTCTCAATAAAATTGGAATATAAGGAAAGTTCCTCAACATAATAAAGGCCATGTATGATAAACCCTCAGTTAATATCATACTCCATGGTGAAAAACTGAAAGCTATTCCTTTAAGAACAAGAACAAGACCAGGATGTCCACTCTCACTATTCTTATTTAGCATCATGCTGGAAATCCTAGCCAGAGCAATAAGGCAAGGGAAAGAAATGAAGGCATATAAATAGGGAAGGAAAAATCAAACTGTCACTTTTTGAGGAATATATGATTCTGCATATAAGCCAGTTCCACAGACAGAGAAATATTGATAAGACCATCAAACCTCAGAGGGAAGGCAGGGGAGGGTGGAGGAAAGGGGGAGAGATCAAACAAAGAACTTTTATGCATGCATATTAGTTTACCCAGTGGATTCAGACACCACATGGGTGAGGACATAAGTGAGAGGGGGGTAGTGCATGAGGTAATGAGGAAAAATGTAGCACTTTAATAAAGAAATAAAAATTAAAACCCTAAAGACTTCATACACACACACACACACACACACACACACACACAAACACACACACACACACACACTATTAGAAAGAAATACAGTCATGATGCAGGATAAAAAAATCAAAGTGCAAAAATTCATTACCTTCCTGTATGATAAGGACAAATGTCACACAAAAAAATGAAAAATTTCTTTTACAATCGCAACCAAATAATAAAATGTCTAGGAATAAACATAAGAAAGAACATGAAACACCTATATACTGAAAATTACAAACCATTATTAAAAGAGATTGAAAGAGTACAACAAAATAAAAAATAAATATTCTATGTTCATGGATTGGAAGAAATAAATATAGTTAAAATATCCATATTACCCAAAGCAATTTGTAGATTTAATGCAATCCCCATCAAAATTCCAAGAAATTATCGGGTTTGTGTGGAACCACAAAAGACAACAAATAGCCAAAGTAATCATGAGGGGGAAAAAGAACAAAGCTGGATCTATCATTCTACCTGACTTCAAATTATACTACAAAGCTATGATAATAAATAATTATGGTATTGGTAGGAAAAGAGACACACAGATCAATGGATCAGAATAGAGCCCATCTATAAAACTACTTGTATATGAACAAATACTTTTCTACAAAGGAGCCAGAAACACACAGTATCTTTGCAGGAGTAAAGATATTATCTTCAAAAAGTGGTGCAAGGCCGAGACCGGTTTGGCTCAGTGGTAGAGCGTTGGTCTGCGGACTAAAAGGTCCCGGGTTCGATTCCGGCCAAGGGCATGTGCATTGGTTGCTGGCACATCCCAGGTGTGGGGTGTGCAAGAGGCAGCTAGTCGATGTTTCTCTCTCATTGACGTTTCTGGTTCTCTATCTCTTTCCCTTCCTCTCTGTAAAATATCAATAAAATATTTTTAAAAAGTGGTGCAAGGAAAATTGGAAAGCCACATGCAAAAGAATGAAACTGGATTATTCTTAGACACCATGTTCAGAAATTAATTCAAACTAGATCAAAAACCTAAATATAAGACTGAAACAATACATAACATAGAGGAAAATGTAGGTGCCAAACTTAGGGACCTGGGTGATAGAGAACATTTTATGGACTTGATCCCAGAGGCAATGGAAGTAAAGCAATATAAAGCAATTGGACTATATCCAACTACAAAGCTTCTGCATAGCAAAAGAAACTGAACAAAACAAAGAGGTAGCCAACCAGAGAGGAAATGATAGTTACAAACAGTAGCTTCAACAAAGGTTTAGTTTCCAAACTGTATAAAGAATTCATAAAACTGAACAATAAACAAAAAACCCAATCATAAAGTGGGCAGAGTACCTGAAAATACAGCTCTCCCAAAAGACATACAAACAGCCTATATATATATATATATATTTATATATATATATATATATATATATATATATATATATATATATATTTATATATATATATATGAAAAGATATTCAACCTCACTGGCAATTAGGAAAATCAAATCAAACTACCACCTCAAACCTGTTAGAGTGGCCAAGACATAACGAGTATTGGAAAGGTTGTAGAAAAATGGAAGCCCTCCTCCAACTTCATGTAGGAATGTAGATTGATACAACCACTATGGAAAGCTGTGAGGACATTCCTCAAAAATTTGATATTAAAGCTACCATATGACCCAGAAACCTCTCCCTGTACTGAGTATGTACCCAAAAACTTAATATCTTGTATTCACAAAGATATATGTACCCCTATGTTCATTACAGTATTATTCATGGTGGCCAAGACATGAAACAGCCAATGTGACCCGAAATAAGAGGACTCGATATAGAAGATGTAATTCATATACACAATAGAATACTACTCAGTCATAAGATAGGATGAAATAGTGCTATTTGCAACAACATGGATGGACCTTGAGAACATTATGCTAAGAGAAATAAGTCAGTCAGAAAAAGCTAAGAACTATATGATTTTACCCATCTCCTACCTAATAAAAGAGTAACCATCATTCCACTTCACAAGGCACACACATCAGCCAATCAGAGCAAGTTTACAAATAAACCCAACCAAGATGGCTACAGCCACAGAGAGCAGGAAGGAGGCATTTCCCCAGCAATGGAGGAAGCCAAGCTTTCTGCATGCCCTTGCTGGCCGAAGCCTCCACTCAAGGAAACAAAGTTTCAATTATAGAAGGTAAACAAATCCAAACAGAAATGACTGCCACCAAGGAGCTAGCAGGAGGCTTGGCTGTGCTCCAGTCTACTAAGTTTTAATTGTAGAAAGTAATTATATCCCAGATACCAGGGCCTCCACTTGGGTTGCTTGGGGGCATGGCCAGCCTGCAAACCACCACAAGCCCCTCTCTCAGGCTGCCCCATGCCTCAAAGGAACCCTCACCCTTACCTGGGACACCCTTCAGGCCAAACCAGCTGGCCCCCACCCGGGCACCAGGCCTCTATCCTAGCTAATAAAAGAGTAATATGGAGATTGACCATCACTCCAACACACAGTATCTGAGTTAAGACTGAAGAAGCGAAAGCCACTTGGCTCTACAGTCCCAGGTGCTGGAGGCTGCAGCCTACGAAGCCCCCCACATACAGTCACCAGTATCTGTGGCTGGCCATGACAGAGCTGGCCCAGGACCGCAGTGGCTGTGGTTGTCCTGAGGGAGGAAAGCCTGGGTCCCAGGTGCCTGCAACTGGCAGGAGCTGGGAATCCTGGGACCTGGATGTGGGGTGAGGCAGAGGTTGTTAGGGACAATCAGGCAGGCGGGCAGAGATGACTAGGGGAAATCAGGCAGGCAGACAGAAGAGTTAAAGGCAATCAGGTAGGCAGGCAGGTGAGTATTTAGCAGCCAGCAGGAAGTCAGACATCCCCCTAGGGGTTCCATATTAGAGAGGGTGCAGGACAGGTTCAGAAAATGCTCCCTTCCCCATGTATGAATTTCATGTACCAGGCCTTTAATTTTATATATTACATGGATTAGTTTCTACATGAATTCCATAAAATTTTAAAAAATGAATTGATGCTTTGTAACAAGAAAGAATTACATATATATAAAACCTTAAGAAATAGGTTTGTTGCATTTGAAATCTATCCCTGCCCATAATATTTTTATTTTATTGAGAAAACTCAATGTTCCTGGCTATCATATTAATCATTTGCTTATACATTTTCTGCTAAATAAACATCAAAATATTCCTCATTGAACTTTGTACTGTTTTTATCTAATGAAAAGGACATTTCCTCTTGATCTTTTACATGCTGAACTCCCAAACTATAGATTTGTATGAATCAGATATAATGATAAGAACTCGCAGACCTATTCACCCTGGGGGAGAGCTTCTGTGACCTCTTTCAGCGTTCTGTGATGGCTCAGCCCTGACTACAGGCCTATAAAATGGTGGGCTTTGAACTGCTGGTCAAAGTAGAGGAAAAGCAGCTCCTGGCAGTAATACCCAACCCTTAGCCAGTCCCAAATTCTAGTTCAACTCTAAGGGTGAGAACTGATGGAGACAAAGGAAAGACTCCCACATACCTGGTAAGTATATATACATATGTATGCTATAAATGCTCACATGTGGATGAACTTTCTGAATTCTTCTCTTTCAAATATGCTTTTCCTGCTTGCTTTTTGCCTCAATGCTGTTTTTGTTTTAAATTATGCATATATGTAGGGTTATTTTTTTTTTTTTGCTTTTATGTAAGTTTTTGGCTGAAGGGTTCAGTGGATATATTTGTTCCTTAGTTTTAGCTTGTTTTTATAGCATTGATTTCTCTCTGTCATCTATCAGTTATATAAACATAGGAAATATATATTTCCCTTTATTTTAAGTTAAATGCCTTAATTTTAAGGAAGAAAAAATACACCATGTACTTCTAAGATTCTATGTAAAAAGTACTTGGGAAAATACCATTTATGGAATTGATGCAAAAATCACAAGCATTGTTTTTGAAATATTTTTAATAGCAAACTATTTCAATGAAGATATGTGCTTTCAATGATTTTACAACATTAATTTTTACTCTTAATCAAGATGTTATTAAAATCCAGACATTAAAAAAATTAAGTTTCTGTAATATGTATAATAAGAGCCAAGAAATGTACTTACAAACCAATTTTGTATATACATATAGATAGATGTGTAGGTATATACATCAACATACACACATTATTAAATAGATGATTCCCCAGTTTTATATTAGCACATGTTAAAACTAAATGCAGAATGAAAAATCAGATGTGGTTTTTTCAAGTACCAGCAAAAACAGTAAATCTGTATGTCACAACTCAGTTATAAGCGGCTGATCCCCCAGGGTGAATTCCAGGAATGTAAGAGTATGGGGTTCAGAATTTAATTAGGCTGACTGTGTGCCTGGTGAGAGGTGGGCAGCAGTTGAAGGGAATTCTAATTAAAGCACCTGCCAAAGAGAAACCCTCTTGATTAGAAGGGAATCATAGAGCAGTTTAACTTTTCTAATAAGTTGAAAATTATTTTCCAAACTCTGCAAGGACGTTCAGAAACATCTGCTACACACTCACAATTACTGGGTATCATTCTGAAAATTATGAAAACACTTATTTGTCAAGATATGGTTACTTCTTTGTTCATTACAGTATCTTTCACTGAGTTCAAGACATGGAAATAGCCTATATGTTCTTTGTTGTACAATTGAATCAATAAATAGTTGTAAATAGGTACAATGTACTATTCAGTCACATAAATGATGGAATATTGCCATTTTGGATAACGTGGATAAATCCTGACCATATCACGCTAAGTTGAATGTCAGACAGGAATTCAGAGCCATATGATTTCACTCATACAGGGTTTCCCAAACAATTGAACAGTGGATAGCTCCATTTTGAAAATTAAATGAATTTTAATAAACATTAACATTATAATTATTCAAAAGTGAGTGTATACATTTTGTGGGACACCTTATGTGGGGCATATAAAACAGGGCAACAAATGCACAAGCAAAACAAAAACAAATGCATAGACACAGACAGTAGGATGGTGTTGGCCAGAGGAGTAACTGGGTTGAAAGAATATGAGGAGGGGAAGGGGGTTAAATATTTGTTCATGGGGGTAGACTAGACTTTGAATGCTGAGCACACAATGCAGTATACAGGTGATGTATTATGCAATTGTACACCTGGAACATATATGATTTTATTATCAAATGTCACTCAATTAAATTTTGAAAGAAAAGATTGGCCTGTGCAGTGAGGTCTGTGGGTGAAAAATCTGATGTGACCTTTCCTGTTCTAGATACAGGAATGGGAGCCAAAAATAATTCCCAGATCCTCCTGGCCCTAATTCTTCTCAGCATTCTCTACTCACATGCATGGACTTTGCCAGATTTGGAAGCAGAAATTCTGAGGTGAGATCCCGTTCAATTCAGACAAATGAACGTTCTGTCTTCATCTAAATGAGAATGTCCTCCCCTATAGCTACTAGCAGTCTGTATCTGTGAATCTATTTCTATATTGTGTTGTCATTTATTTTGTCCCTTAAACTCCGCAGACATGTGAAATCATAAGGCATTTGTATCTTTCTGGTGGTAATTTAAAAACAAAATTCAAATTAAAAGAATTTAGCTTCTGTTATTTTGGACAAATGCGTATTTCCCCCATTATATAGAATTTATTGAAATACCAGTTTGATATGCTAACCAAGATTTTTTAACATCCAGTCAACATGATAAGTCCCTCACATAATCCCTTAGTGCAGGCGCATACATACTGGATGTGCGTGAGAAATGAGCAATGGGCAATTCTTTGGACTTGATCAGTACAGAGACACATTGCACCAAGGTGATTCTTAGAAGTTGAGTTTCAGAATTTAGAAAAAGAAAAGTAATTGAGGAATGTTTCAGTCAAAATCTATAAAACCTTAAAAAATACTCTAACTTCTCCCTGTTTTCATATTGAATATTATATTTTTTTCAGTTTCTATTTTGTGAACTTTAAATTCCCTACAGGGAGATATTGCCAAGAAGCAGTACATGGCTTAATAGTTCATTCAGCTTGAACTGAGTAGGTCTTATATTTATGACATGCAGCTCATCAGCATTGTATGGCATCAATTTCTGGGGTTAAAAAACTTTTACATTTTATTCTCTCCTATACCATAGAAGCCATTGTCAGTAATGCTAGCCATCTTTTAAATTGGGTGGTATTTCCCAAGTTTCTGAGTGTCCTTATTTAAAATATTTGTAAAACTATATGTATTGTATTCTGAGGAGGAAATTGATTATACTTTGTGACTACAATAGCATTTTTAGGAGAAAATTAACTTGATCAACTTTCAGAGAGGCTGACATTTTGCAAATTGCATTAGCTGAAAATGGCAGGTAGGTTCATTTTTAAGCAGTAGTATTTAAGAAAATGTACTTTGAAATATAAACGTTCTATTTCTGTGTTTCCATGAAGCCTTTTCTGCAGTGTAACACTGCATATTTCCACGTGCCATGGCCTCTTCCAGCCTCATTGATGGCAGCTTGGGCCCCTGTGCATGACTTGCATGCAGAGGCTGTAACATGGAACAAGTGGTGAACTGGCCACTCACTTGCATTCTGTTGCACAAAATGTCAGCATCAGAAATTGCACCAATGCTAGGAAAACCCCCACCTTTAGGACTCCAGGTTAGAGGAAGTGCCATGTCTGTGTAAAGAAAAGATGTCTAATGAGAAGAGCTGTTCATTCACAGAGCAATGGGTCAGGAGCAGCACTGAAGTACAGACAGAGTTCACCTCTGCTGAAGACAAAGAAAGAAGCTTCCTCATTAAACACGAACACTTGGTCGCTAGACCCTAATGTCCTCTACTATTGCAAAGCAAATAGGAAAATGTATAATAAACTTTTTGCTAAAATCAGGATAGTTTCTTTTTTGTACATGCTTTGATTCTAAGTAGCAGAATAAAGCACCGAAATTAAGTTAATGAAGTAGAAAATAAATATTTTCCCTCCAATGTGTCTCAGAGAAGAATTAGTTTTATAGATTCTGTCAGAGAGCATCATTTAACAAGGACATATACCTCTATAAAAGATACATTGTTAATTTTGCAAAATTTGGGTCTGAATATATATATTTCCATATGTGATAAGAAAACATCCTTTATTAGAGTCTAAGGGAACTACTTCTGCATTTAAGTTTGCCTGAGTGGCTTTCATAGTAAACTGATAAAGTTCATTCATACTCAGTTACCAAAATGACATTGTAAAAATCATTTATAAAATACTGCCTATCCTGTCCTCCTTGTGTCAGGAAAGCCAGACATGCGGATGGAGTTTCCACCAGTGACATTAGTGGTCTCTTGGATGATCAAACTCCCAAAGACTACTCGGAGTTCCTTATTGAAAAACGAGCAAGGTAAAGAGAATACACTGTTTTCCTCAAACACATTATGATTAATTAAACTGGAAATAATATTTTCAGTGTGAGCGATTCATTCACTTTGTTTCATATTGATAATATTCAATATAGTTATATGCACCAGCCCATGCATTAGGACATATGGCTTTGTTTTTAATAAAATAATCACTGGCTCTGACAAAGCTATAATTTCTGAATAGCAAATATTTGTAAATCTACAAACAAACTCTAGTAGAGACAGGAAACTATCTATATGAAATAATATCAAGTGTGGCAAATTTTATGATAAAAAAGTATTTTGTAAACTTCCAATCCAAGCATTGGAAGATTATTTCTTTAAGTAGCCAATAACTTACTATGGAGACGGCACCATTTATGGGCAAAACTTCTTAATGAGCATTTAGAAGGTTTTAAGTCCTTTTAGTTGAAAATATTACATATGTTCCCTCTCTTCCCTGTGACCCTCTATTTTCTCCCAGTGGCAGAACACTATTGCAAATAGTTCCTCATTTGTGTATTTTTTTAATAAAGCATTTGCTTAGCCAATGCAGACTATATTTTAGAAATGCTTAATATGTTACATTATTCGTAGTTTCCCCAATTTTAGGCTCAGAAGTATTTCCCTTTCATTGTACTTGTGATAGAAAATGAGTGGGGTGTTGGAATACCTTTATAGCTGGCACCTAGGATTCTAGAAATGTTGGCATATATATCATTTTTAAACCATTTCTTTGCTTTTGCTCATGTTTAATAGCAATGACATCACAGGAAACAAGATGCCAAGGAAATACGAAGCAGTACTTGACATTGCCAAGGTGGCTTTAAAGCAATTGCATAAATGGAGGCGTAAGAAGAAGGAAAAGAAGAAATTGTTGGGGAAGAAAACCTAAAGAAACAGCAAACTTGCTTAACTTGATAAACTATGAATGACTTTCAAGATACAAGCTACATAGGCAGCCTTTCCTATCTCTCTATCTCACCATCTATACTGTGCAGCAGGAATTCTCAACCTTGGCTGCCATTAGACAATCTGGGAGAATTTTTAAATGCCTGTTTGGGCCCCACACAAAACCATGGCCAGGAAATTAGTGCCTCTGGGGATGTGGCTCTAGACATGGGCATTTCTTAAGCCTTCCCAGTTTGCCTCCACTGTGTCTGCGGGGGGGGGGGGGGCGGGGGGGCGGGGAATGACTGTAGGGGCATCTACTGTGAATGTGGAAACAAGTTTTAAATAAAGTGCTGGTTTTGAACCTTAGGAGCAGAGACCACTAGCAATTTGGTGTCACTTGGAAGTCCCCATATGAGCCTTTCAACTCCCTTATTTCACTCAATTAAAGCTATGAATTCTTCTTCTTCTCAGAATCTGTAAAGCCTGAGTCTCTCTGGGGTGTGTAGACATTGGAGCACAATAAATACCAAGTGGGTGGCTCTCTCTTTTTATTACAATTGTTGTTGTTTTTTACATGGGAGAGCGTTAAGGACAATTCAGAAGGGTGAAAACCGACAAAATGACATTCTTTGTCCAACAGATTTTAATTCTGAAAAGATAGGGTAAGCTTCTTTAAGGGTAAGGACCACTTCATAATCAATGGCTAGCATTATAGATAACTATTTAGACCACAGAGAACTTTATAGAGCACAGATAATATTACAGGTTACATATCATCATTTCTTTAGATGCTTCCTCATCTAAGAGCCTTAAAATGTACATTTTTCTTCCTGGTCTACAGGAAGGCACAATGATGATTCAAAAAACAACTCTTTGAAAGAAAGCTGATTACAAGTTTCCAGTGGTGCACATATCCATGCAATCTTATCAGATTCCAAAAGCCATCATCCAGCTATTTCAGTAGGTTCCCTTTATCCAGCGATAAAATGGAGGAGAGTGGCCCACACCACACTAATGAGAAAACTGGCTTTCCTATTGAGGTCATGGCAGGCTGCTCATAGTGATTTCAGGATTTATCTGATGATCCAATGCTAGTATCTTACTAAATATGTGTATAGAGAAATGGCACCAAAAGTACAGATAAAATACCAAAGCACCGTGGGCCAAACTGGATTCCTTGAAACATAGGTAGCTTCATGCATATATACAAACTGATTTTCTTTTATCTATAAGGTGAAAGTAAATACTATGACTCCAATAGTATCCACTGTGAAATATTGTTTTAGTAGAGAAAACATAAATTGTAGTTTTTTCCTTTGTTAACTAATGAGATTATTATCACAATTGCTTTTATATCTACACATCCTATTTCATTTCAGAGTAAATTGATATTTACATTAGCTCATAAAACATATTTAGAATACTTGTCTTAGTAAAATTTTACTAAGTTATCACTGTATGATTGTTAGCAAATATTTCTCTGATAGCTCAAGAGGACACATTGTTTGTTTGCTTGTTGTTGTGGTGGTGTTTTCAAGTATGATTTTGTCGTATGAAAGCAGCTGCAAATAATATGTAAAAGAAATGGGAGCAGCTGTGTTACAATAAAGCTTTATTCCTAAAACATGAAAGTAGGCTAGAGTCCAACCATGAAAGGGTCGAGGAAATTAAAGGAGACCCAAACTCAGAAAGAGTAAAATTCATTGTCCAACTTCAGCCGTGATGTTTTTGAGAGTCCTCAGTATTGGGCAGGTTGTCTGTGCAGACAATGGCACACTTGGTGACTTGTGTGTACTGACTACCCTTCACTTCTAAGATACATGCATGGTCAGGGGTGTGAGGCATGCCAATTCGTGTTCTTAAATGGATAGTTCAGAGCAATGGGTCGCTTTCCTCACAACAGAAAGGTAGTCCTATGTAGCTCCTTTAAGAACTGTTTATAAGCAGAAAGCCTCTCCATGACATTATACAGACAGCAGACACTAAACACAGAAGCGGGCTAATCACTCTGTCCTTTGTAAATTGTAAGATTATTTATGAAATTAGATCTTCCTTTCTTATTTTGAGATGTCATTTTGAATAACTTCTTTTAAACAAGCAATCTTGTGGGTCAGCCATCTGTGAAAATTACAAATGGGGAATTAGTGACTGGTCACAGGGCCTCTTCCCATCCCAGGGCCTTTCTGCCCATCAGGCCTTTGGAAGATGAGCTCCTGATAGCCCACCACATGCTCTCCTGTCACAGGCTGTGGACAAGGGGCACAGGGAAAGAGATGTTCATCAAATGGGTGGATAATGGAATGATATTAAGATGCTGTAAATGAAAATATTTATTTGCTAATATAGCAATTCTTTTTATTTCAGAATTATAGAAGAAACATCATTGGATGAAATAATTCTAGTTTGACAGAAAGCATTCACAGATAAAATTAAGACCAAATAAAGCTCTGTTGTACATATTGATTGCTATTATGATTACATTGCATTTAATATTTGGAATTCTTAAGTTTGTGAAAATCTTGAATTTCATTTGCTGTGTACATTTCAGGTGTGTACATTTACTGTCAAATTCAATAGCACATCAAAAAATACATCACAATCAAGCGGGTTCATTTCTTGTGTACAAGGACAGTTCAACATATAAAAATGAAATCAATATAATACAAAACATTAATAAAATAAATGATTTAAATAAAATTGTATTAATATATGTGAAAATCATTGATAAAGTACAACATCCATTTTGATTAAATTCTCAATAAAATTGGAATAGAAGGAAAGTTCCTCAACATAATAAAGGCCATTTATGATAAACCCTTAGTTAATATCATACTCCATGGTGAAAAACTGAAAGCTATTCCTCTAAGAACAGGAACAAGACCAGGATATCCACTCTCACTATTCTTATTCAGCATCATGCTGGAAATCCTAGCCAGAACAATAAGGCAAGAGAAAGAAATGAAGGCATCTAAATAGGGAAGGAAAAATCAAACTGTCACTTTTTGAGGAATATATGATTCTGCATATAAGCCCGTTCCACAGACAGAGAAATATTGATAAGACCATCAAACCTCAGAGGAAAGGCAGGGGAGGGTGGAGGAAAGGGGGAGAGATCAAACAAATAACTTTTATGCATGCATATTAGTTTACCCAGTGGATTCAGACAAAACATGGGTGAGGATATGAGTTGGGGGGGGAAGTGCATGAGGCAATAAGGAAAAATGTAGCACTTTAATAAAGAAATAAAAATTAAAACCCTAAAAACTTCACACACACACACACACACACACACACACACATACATACACACACACACACACACACACACACACTATTAGAAAGAAATACAGTCATGATGCAGGATAAAAAAATCAAAGTGCAAAAATTCATTGCCTTCCTCTATAATAAGGACAAATGTCAGACAAAAAAATGAAAAATTGCTTTTACAGTTGCAACCAAAAAATAAAATGTCTAGGAATACACTAAACAAAGAACATGAAACACCTATATACTGAAAATTACAAAGCATTATTAAAAGAGATTGAAAGAGCACAACAAAATAAAAAATAAACATTCCATATTCATGTATTGGAAGAAATCAACATAGTTAAAATAGCCATATTACCCAAAGCAATTTGTAGATTTAATGCAATCCCCATCAAAATTCCAAGAAATTATTGGGTTTGTGTGGAAACGCAAAAGACCACAAATAGCCAAAGTAATCATGAGGACAAAAAAGAACAAAGCTGGATCTATCATTCTACCTGACTTCAAATTATACTACATAGCTATGATAATAAATAATCATGGTATTGGTAGAAAAAGAGATACACAGATCAATGGATCAGAATAGAGACCAACTATAAAACTACATGGTATATGGACAAATAATTTTCTACAAATGAGCCAGAAACACACTTTATCTTTATAGTTGTAAAGATAGTCTCTTCAAAAAGTGGTGCAAGAAAAACTGGAAAGCCACTAGCAAAAGAATGAAACTGGATTACTGTTGGTCCCCATGTTCAAAAATTAATCCAAAATAGGTATAAAATCTCAATATAAGACTGAAACAATAAATTACATAGAGGAAAATGTAGGTGCCACACTTAGGGACCTGTGGGGTAGAGAACATTTTATGGACTTGACCCCAGAGGCAAGGGAAGTAAAGCAAATATCAAGCAATGGGACTGTATCCAACTAAAAAGCTTCTGCATAGCAAAAGAAACTGAACAATACAAAGAGGTAGCCAACCAGAGAGGAAAATATATTTATAAACAGTAGCTTCAACAAAGGCTTAGTTTCCAAACTGTATAAAGAATTCATAAAACTGAACAATAAACAAACAAACACCCCAATCATAAAGTGGGCAGAGTACCTGAAAATACAGCTCTCCCAAAAGATATACAAACAGCCTATATATATATATATATATATATATATATATATATATATATATATATATATATGAAAAGATATTCAACCTCACTGGCAATTAGGAAAATGCAAATCAAACTACCACCTCAAACCTGTTAGAGTGGCCAAGACATAACAAGTTTTGGAAAGGTTGTAGAAAAATGGAAGCCCTCCTCCAACTTCATGTAGGAATGTAGATTGATACAACCACTATGGAAAGCTGTGAGGACATTCCTCAAAAATTTTATATTAAAGATACCATATGTCCCAGAAACCTCTCCCTGTACTGAGTATGTACCCAAAAACTTAATATCTTGTATTCACAAAGATATATGTACCCCTATGTTCATTACAGTATTATTCATGGTGGCCAAGATATGAAACAACTAATGTAACCAGAGATAAGAGGACTCAATACAGAAGATGTGATTCATATACACAATAGAATACTACTCAGTCATAAGAAAGGATGAAATAGTGCTATTTGCAACAACATGGATGGACCTTGAGAACATTATGCTAAGTGAAATAAGTCAGTCAGAAAGAGCTAAGAACTATATGACTTTACTCATCTCCTACCTAATAAAAGAGTAATATGCAAATTAACCACCATTCCACTTCACAAGGCACACACATCAGCAAATCAGAGCAGGTATACAAATAAACCCAACCAAGATGGCTACAGCCACAGAGAGCAGGAAGGAAGGATTTCCCCAGCAATGGAGGAAGCCAAGCTTTCTGCATGCCCTTGCTGGCCTAAGCCTGCACTCAAGGAAAAAATGTTTCAATTATAGAAGGTAAAAATATCCAAACAGAAATGACTGCCACCAAGGAGCTAGCAGGAGGTTTGGCTGGGCTCCAGTCTACTAAGTTTAATTATAAAAAGTAAATATATCCCAGATACCAGGACGTCCACTTGGGTTGCTTGGGGACATGGCCAGCCTGCAAACCACCACAAGCCCCCCTCTCTCAGGCTCCCCATGCCTCAAGGGAGCCCTCACCCTTACCTGGGACACCCTTCAGGCCAAACCAGCTGGCCCCCACCCGGGCACCAGGCCTCTATCCTAGCTAATAAAAGAGTAATATGGAGATTGACCATCACTCCAACACACAGTATCTGAGTTAAGACTGAAGAAGAAAAAGCCACTTGCTCTACAGTCCCAGGTGCTGGAGGCTGCAGCCTACGAAGCCCCCCACATACAGTCACCAGTATCTGTGGCTGGCCATGACAGAGCTGGCCCAGGACCACAGTGTCTGTGGTTGGCCTGAGGGAGGAAAGCCTGGGTCCCAGGTGCCTGCAACTGGCAGGAGCTGGGAATCCTGGGACCTGGATGTGGGGCCAGGCAGAGGTTGTTAGAGACAATCAGGCAGGCAGGCAGAGATGACTAGGGGCAATCAGGAAGGCAGACAGAAGAGTTAAAGGCAATCAGGTAGGCAGGCAGGTGAGTATTTAGCAGCCAGCAGGCAGTCAGACATCCCCCTAGGGGTTCCATATTAGAGAGGGTGCAGGACAGGTTCAGAAAATGCCCCCTTCCCCATGTATGAATTTCATGTACCAGGCCTTTAATTTTATATATTACATGGATTAGTTTCTACATGAATTCCATAAAATTTTAAAAAATGAATTGATGCTTTGTAATAAGAAAGAATTACATATATATAAAACCTTAAGAAACAGGTTTGTTGCATTTCAAATCTATCCCTGCCCATAATATTTTTATTTTATTGAGAAAACTCAATGTTCCTGGCTATCATATTTATCATTTGCTTATACATTTTCTGCTAAATAAACATCAAAATATTCCTCATTGAACTTTGTACTGTTTTTATCTAATGAAAAGGACATTTCCTCTTGATCTTTTACATGCTGAACTCCCAAACTATAGATTTGTATGAATCAGATATAATGACAAGAACTCGCAGACCTATTCACCCTGGGAGAGAGCTGCTGTGACCTCTTTCAGAGTTCTGTGATGGCTCAGCCCTGACTACAGGCCTATAAAATGGTGGGCTTTGAACTGCTGGTCAAAGTAGAGGAAAAGAAGCTCCTGGCAGTAATACCCAACCCTTAGCCAGTCCCAAATTCTAGTTCAACTCTAAGGGTGAGAACTGATGGAGACAAAGGAAAGACTCCCACATACCTGGTAAGTATATATACATATGTATGCTATAAATGCTCACATGTGGATGAACTTTCTGAATTCTTCTCTTTCAAATATGCTTTTCCTGCTTGCTTTTTGCCTCAATGCTGTTTTTGTTTTAAATTATGCATATATGTAGGGTTATTTTTTTTTTTTTGCTTTTATGTAAGTTTTTGGCTGAAGGATTCAGTGGATACATTTGTTTCTTAGTTTTAACTTGTTTTTATAGCATTGATTTCTCTCTGTCATCTATCAGTTATATAAACATAGGAAATATATATTTCCCTTTATTTTAAGTTAAATGCCTTAATTTTAAGGAAGAAAAAATACACCATGTACTTCTAATATTCTATGTAAAAACTACTTGGGAAAATACCATTTATGGAATTGATGCAAAAATCACAAGCATTGTTTTTGAAATATTTTTAATAGCAAACTATTTCAATGAAGATATGTGCTTTCAATGATTTTACAACATTAATTTTTACTCTTAATCAAGATGTTATTAAAATCCAGACATTAAAAAAATTAAGTTTCTGTAATATGTATAATAAGAGCCAAGAAATGTACTTACAAACCAATTTTGTATATACATATAGATAGATGTGTAGGTATATACATCAACATACACACATTATTAAATAGATGATTCCCCAGTTTTATATTAGCACATGTTAAAACTAAATGCAGAATGAAAAATCAGATGTGGTTTTTCAAGTACCAGCAAAAACAGTAAATCTGTATGTCACAACTCAGTTATAAGCGGCTGATTCCCCAGGGTGAATTCCAGGAATGTAAGAGTATGGGGTTCAGAATTTAATTAGGCTGACTGTGTGCCTGGTGAGAGGTGGGCAGCAGTTGAAGGGAATTCTAATTAAAGCACCTGCCAAAGAGAAACCCTCTTGATTAGAAGGGAATCATAGAGCAGTTTAACTTTTCTAATAAGTTGAAAATTATTTTCCAAACTCTGCAAGGACGTTCAGAAACATCTGCTACACACTCACAATTACTGGGTATCATTCTGAAAATTATGAAAACACTTATTTGTCAAGATATGGTTACTTCTTTGTTCATTACAGTATCTTTCACTGAGTTCAAGACATGGAAATAGCCTATATGTTCTTTGTTGTACAATTGAATCAATAAATAGTTGTAAATAGGTACAATGTACTATTCAGTCATATAAATGATGGAATATTGCCATTTTGGATAACGTGGATAAATCCTGACCATATCACGCTAAGTTGAATGTCAGACAGGAATTCAGAGCCATATGATTTCACTCATACAGGGTTTCCCAAATAATTGAACAGTGGATAGCTCCATTTTGAAAATTAAATGAATTTTAATAAACATTAACATTATAATTATTCAAAAGTGAGTGTATACATTTTGTGGGACACCTTATGTGGGGCATATAAAACAGAGCAACAAATGCACAAGCAAAACAAAAACAAACGCATAGACACAGACAGTAGGATGGTGTTGGCCAGAGGAGTAACTGGGTTGAAAGAATATGAGGGGGGAAGGGGGTTAAATATTTGTTCATGGGGGTAGACTAGACTTTGAATGCTGAGCACACAATGCAGTATACAGGTGATGTATTATGCAATTGTACACCTGGAACATATATGATTTTATTATCAAATGTCACTCAATTAAATTTTGAAAGAAAAGATTGGCCTGTGCAGTGAGGTCTGTGGGTGAAAAATCTGATGTGACCTTTCCTGTTCTAGATACAGGAATGGGAGCCAAAAATAATTCCCAGATCCTCCTGGCCCTAATTCTTCTCAGCATTCTCTACTCACATGCATGGACTTTGCCAGATTTGGAAGCAGAAATTCTGAGGTGAGATCCCGTTCAATTCAGACAAATGAACGTTCTGTCTTCATCTAAATGAGAATGTCCTCCCCTATAGCCACTAGCAGTCTGTATCTGTGAATCTATTTCTATATTGTGTTGTCATTTATTTTGTCCCTTAAACTCCGCAGACATGTGAAATCATAAGGTATTTGTATCTTTGTGGTGGTAATTTAAAAACAAAATTCAAATTAAAAGAATTTAGCTTCTGTTATTTTGGACAAATGCGTATTTCCCCCATTATATAGAATTTATTGAAATACCAGTTTGATATGCTAACCAAGATTTTTTAACATCCAGTCAACATGATAAGTCCCTCACATAATCCCTTAGTGCAGGCGCATACATACTGGATGTGCATGAGAAATGAGCAATGGGTAATTCTTTGGACTTGATCAGTACAGAGACACATTGCACCAAGGTGATTCTTGGAAGTTGAGTTTCAGAATTTAGAAAAAGAAAAGTAATTGAGGAATGTTTCAGTCAAAATCTATAAAACCTTAAAAAATACTATAACTTCTCCCTGTTTTCATATTGAATATTATATTTTTTTTCAGTTTCTATTTTGTGAACTTTAAATTCCCTACAGGGAGATATTGCCAAGAAGCAGTACATGGCTTAATAGTTCATTCAGCTTGAACTGAGTAGGTCTTATATTTATGACATGCAGCTCATCAGCATTGTATGGCATCAATTTCTGGGGTTAAAAAACTTTTACATTTTATTCTCTCCTATACCATAGAAGCCATTGTCAGTAATGCTAGCCATCTTTTAAATTGGGTGGTATTTCCCAAGTTTCTGAGTGTCCTTATTTAAAATATTTGTAAAACTATATGTATTGTATTCTGAGGAGGAAATTGATTATACTTTGCGACTACAATAGCATTTTTAGGAGAAAATTAACTTGATCAACTTTCAGAGAGGCTGACATTTTGCAAATTGCATTAGCTGAAAATGGCAGGTAGGTTCATTTTTAAGCAGTAGTATTTAAGAAAATGTACTTTGAAATATAAACGTTCTATTTCTGTGTTTCCATGAAGCCTTTTCTGCAGTGTAACACTGCATGCTGCCACGTGCCATGGCCTCATCCAGCCTCATTGATGGCAGCTTGGGCCCCTGTGCATGACTTGCATGCAGAGGCTGTAACATGGAATAAGCAAGGGTGAACTGGCCACTCACTTGCATTCTGTTGCACAAAATGTCAGCATCAGAAATTGCACCAATGCTAGGAAAACCCCCACCTTTAGGACTCCAGGTTAGAGGAAGTGCCATGTCTGTGTAAAGAAAAGATGTCTAATGAGAAGAGCTGTTCATTCACAGAGCAATGGGTCAGGAGCAGCACTGAAGTACAGGCAGAGTTCACCTCTACCGAAGACAAAGAAAGAAGCTTCCTCATTAAACACAAACACTTGGTCGCTAGACCCTAATGTCCTCTACTATTGCAAAGCAAATAGGAAAATGTATAATAAACTTTTTGCTAAAATCAGGATAGTTTCTTTTTTGTACATGCTTTGATTCTAAGTAGCAGAATAAAGCACCGAAATTAAGTTAATGAAGTAGAAAATAAATATTTTCCCTCCAATGTGTCTCAGAGAAGAATTAGTTTTATAGATTCTGTCAGAGAGCATCATTTACCAAGGACATATACCTCTATAAAAGATACATTGTTAATTTTGCAAAATTTGGGTCTGAACATATATATATTTCCATATGTGATAAGAAAACATCCTTTATTAGAGTCTAAGGGAACTACTTCTGCATTTAAGTTTGCCTGAGTGGCTTTCATAGTAAACTGATAAAGTTCATTCATACTCAGTTACCAAAATGACATTGTAAAAATCATTTCTAAAATACTGCCTATCCTGTCCTCCTTGTGTCAGGAAAGCCAGACATGCGGATGGAGTTTCCACCAGTGACATTAGTGGTCTCTTGGATGATCAAACTCCCAAAGACTACTCGGAGTTCCTTATTGAAAAACGAGCAAGGTAAAGAGAATACACTGTTTTCCTCAAACACATTATGATTAATTAAACTGGAAATAATATTTTCAGTGTGAGCGATTCATTCACTTTGTTTCATATTGATAATATTCAATATAGTTATATGCACCAGGCCCATGCATTAGGACATATGGCTTTGTTTTTAATAAAATAATCACTGGCTCTGACAAAGCTATAATTTCTGAATAGCAAATATTTGTAAATCTACAAACAAACTCTAGTAGACACAGGAAACTATCTATATGAAATAATATCAAGTGTGGCAAATTTTATGATAAAAAAGTATTTTGTAAACTTCCAATCCAAGCATTGGAAGATTATTTCTTTAAGTAGCCAATAACTTACTATGGAGACGGCACCATTTATGGGCAAAACTTCTTAATGAGCATTTAGAAGGTTTTAAGTCCTTTTAGTTGAAAATATTACATATGTTCCCTCTCTTCCCTGTGACCCTCTATTTTCTCCCAGTGGCAGAACACTATTGCAAATAGTTCCTCATTTGTGTATTTTTTTAATAAAGCATTTGCTTAGCCAATGCAGACTATATTTTAGAAATGCTTAATATGTTACATTATTCGTAGTTTCCCCAATTTTAGGCTCAGGAGTATTTCCCTTTTATTGTACTTGTGATAGAAAATGAGTGGGGTGTTGGAATACCTTTATAGCTGGCACCTAGGATTCTAGAAATGTTGGCATATATATCATTTTTAAACCATTTCTTTGCTTTTGCTCATGTTTAATAGCAATGACATCACAGGAAACAAGATGCCAAGGAAATACGAAGTAGTACTTGACATTGCCAAGGTGGCTTTAAAGCAATTGCATAAATGGAGGCGTAAGAAGAAGGAAAAGAAGAAATTGTTGGGGAAGAAAACCTAAAGAAACAGCAAACTTGCTTAACTTGATAAACTATGAATGACTTTCAAGATACAAGCTACATAGGCAGCCTTTCCTATCTCTCTATCTCACCATCTATACTGTGCAGCAGGAATTCTCAACCTTGGCTGCCATTAGACAATCTGGGAGAATTTTTAAATGCCTGTTTGGGCCCCACACAAAACCATGGCCAGGAAATTAGTGCCTCTGGGGATGTGGCTCTAGACATGGGCATTTCTTAAGCCTTCCCAGTTTGCCTCCACTGTGTCTGCGGGGGGGGGGGCGGGGGGGCGGGGAATGACTGTAGGGGCATCTACTGTGAATGTGGAAACAAGTTTTAAGTAAAGTGCTGGTTTTGAACCTTAGGAGCAGAGACCACTAGCAATTTGGTGTCACTTGGAAGTCCCCACATGAGCCTTTCAACTCCCTTATTTCACTCAATTAAAGCTATGAATTCTTCTTCTTCTCAGAATCTGTAAAGCCTGAGTCTCTCTGGGGTGTGTAGACATTGGAGCACAATAAATACCAAGTGGGTGGCTCTCTCTTTTTATTCCAATTGTTGTTTTTTACATGGGAGAGCGTTAAGGACAATTCAGAAGGGTGAAAACCGACAAAATGACATTCTTTGTCCAACAGATTTTAATTCTGAAAAGATAGGGTAAGCTTCTTTAAGGGTAAGGACCACTTCATAATCAATTGCTAGCATTATAGATAACTATTTAGACCACAGAGAACTTTATAGAGCACAGATAATATTACAGGTTACATATCATCATTTCTTTAGATGCTTCCTCATCTAAGAGCCTTAAAATGTACATTTTTCTTCCTGGTCTACAGGAAGGCACAATGATGATTCAAAAAACAACTCTTTGAAAGAAAGCTGATTACAAGTTTCCAGTGGTGCACATATCCATGCAATCTTATCAGATTCCAAAAGCCATCATCCAGCTATTTCAGTAGGTTCCCTTTATCCAGCGATAAAATGGAGGAGAGTGGCCCACACCACACTAATGAGAAAACTGGCTTTCCTATTGAGGTCATGGCAGGCTGCTCATAGTGATTTCAGGATTTATCTGATGATCCAATGCTAGTATCTTACTAAATATGTGTATAGAGAAATGGCACCAAAAGTACAGATAAAATACCAAAGCACCGTGGGCCAAACTGGATTCCTTGAAACATAGGTAGCTTCATGCATATATACAAACTGATTTTCTTTTATCTATAAGGTGAAAGTAAATACTATGACTCCAATAGTATCCACTGTGAAATATTGTTTTAGTAGAGAAAACATAAATTGTAGTTTTTTCCTTTGTTAACTAATGAGGTTATTATCACAATTGCTTTTATATCTACACATCCTATTTCATTTCAGAGTAAATTGATATTTACATTAGCTCATAAAACGTATTTAGAATACTTGTCTTAGTAAAATTTTACTAAGTTATCACTGTATGAGTGTTAGCAAATATTACTCTGATAGCTCAAGAGGACACATTGTTTGTTTGCTTGTTGTTGTGGTGGTGTTTTCAAGTATGATTTTGTCGTATGAAAGCAGCTGCAAATAATATGTAAAAGAAATGGGAGCAGCTGTGTTACAATAAAGCTTTATTCCTAAAACATGAAAGTAGGCTAGAGTCCAACCATGAAAGGGTTGAGGAAATTAAAGGAGACCCAAACTCAGAAAGAGTAAAATTCATTGTCCAACTTCATCCGTGATGTTTTTGAGAGTCCTCAGTATTGGGCAGGTTGTCTGTGCAGACAATGGCACACTTGGTGACTTGTGTGTACTGACTACCCTTCACTTCTAAGATACATGCATGGTCAGGGGTGTGAGGCATGCCAATTCGTGTTCTTAAATGGATAGTTCAGAGCAATGGGTCGCTTTCCTCACAACAGAAAGGTAGTCCTATGTAGCTCCTTTAAGAACTGTTTATAAGCAGAAAGCCTCTCCATGACATTATACAGACAGCAGACACTAAACACAGAAGAGGGCTAATCACTCTGTCCTTTGTAAATTGTAATATTATTTATGAAATTAGATCTTCCTTTCTTATTTTGAGATGTCATTTTGAATAACTTCTTTTAAACAAGCAATCTTGTGGGTCAGCCATTTGTGAAAATTGAAAATGGGGAATTAGTGACTGGTCACAGGGCCTCTTCCCATCCCAGGGCCTTTCTGCCCATCAGGCCTTTGGAAGATGAGCTCCTGATAGCCCACCACATTCTCTCCTGTCACAGGCTGTGGACAAGGGGCACAGGAAAAGAGATGTTAGTCAAATGGGTGGATAATGGAATGATATTAAGATGCTATAAATGGAAATATTTATTTGCTAATATAGCAATTCTTTCTTTTTCAGAATTATAGAAGAAACATCATTAGATTAAATAATTCTAGTTTGACTTCCAAAGACGCAATTTCAGAAAACATTCACAGATAAAATAAGACCAAATAAAGCTGTGTTGTACATATTGATAACTATGATTATTACATTGCATTTAATATTTGGAATTCTTAAGTTTGTGAAAATCTTGAATTTCATTTGCTGTGTACATTTCAGGTGTGTACATTTACTATCAAATTCAATAGCACATCAAAAAATACATCACTATCAAGCGGGTTCATTTCTTGTGCACAAGGACAGTTCAACATATAAAAATGAAATCAATATAATACACCACATTAATAAAATAAATGATAAAAATAAAATTGTATTAATAAATGTGAAAATCATTGATAAAATACAACATCCATTTTGATTAAATTCTCAATAAAATTGGAATAGAAGGAAAGTTCCTCAACATAATAAAGGCCATTTATGATAAACCCTCAGTTAATATCATACTCCATGGTGAAAAACTGAAAGCTATTCCTCTAAGAACAGGAACAAGACCAGGATATCCACTCTCACTATTCTTATTCAGCATCATGCTGGAAATCCTAGTGAGAGCAATAAGGCAAGGGAAAAAAATGAAAGCATCTAAATAGGAAAGGAAAAAGTCAAACTATCACTTTTTGAGGAATATATGATTCTGCATATAAGCCAGTTCCACAGACAGAGAAATATTGATAAGACCATCAAACCTCAGAGGGAAGGCAGGGGAGGGTGGAGGAAAGGGGGAGAGATCAAACAAATAACTTTTATGCATGCATATTAGTTTACCCAATGGATTCAGACACCACATGGGTGAGGACATGAGTGAGAGGTGGGGAGTGCATGAGGCAATAAGGAAAAATGTAGCACTTTAATAGAGACATAAAAATTAAAACCCTAAAGACTTCAAACACACAAACACACACACACACACACACACACACACACACACACACACACACACACTATAAGAAAGAAATACAGTCATGATGCAGGATAAAAAATCAAAGCGCAAAAATTCATTACCTTCCTGTATAATAAGGACAAATGTCAGACAAAAAACTGAAAAATTTCTTTTACAATTGCAACCAAATAATAAAATGTCTAGGAATAAACATAAGAAAGAACATGAAACAGCTATATACTGAAAATTACAAAGCATTATTAAAAGAGATTGAAAGAGTACAACAAAATAAAAAATAAATATTCTATGTTCATGGATTGGAAGAAATAAATATAGTTAAAATAGCCATATTACCCAAAGCAATTTGTAGATTTAATGCAATCCCCATCAAAATTCGAAGAAATTATCGGGTTTGTGTGGAACCACAAAAGACCACAAATAGCCAAAGTAATCATGAGGGGAAAAAAGAACAAAGCTGGATCTATCATTCTACCTGACTTCAAATTATACTACAAAGCTATGATAATAAATAATCATGGTATTGGTAGAAAAAGAGACACACAGATCAATGGATCAGAATAGAGCCCATCTATAAAACTACTTGTACATGGAAAAAAAAATTTCTACAAAGGAGCCAGAAACACACAGTATCTTTGCAGGAGTAAAGATATTCTCTTCAAAAAGTGGTGCAAGGCCGAGACCGGTTTGGCTCAGTGGACAGAGCGTCGGTCTGCGGACTGAAAGGTCCCAGGTTCAATTCCGGCCAAGGGCATGTGCATTGGTTGTGGACACATCCCCGGTGGGGGGTGTGCAAGAGGCAGCTGGTCGATGTTTCTCTCTCATTGACATTTCCGGCTCTCTATGTCTCTCCCTTCCTCTCTGTAAAATATCAATAAAATATATTTTTTTAAAAAAGTGGGGCTAGGAAAATTGGAAAGCCACATGCAAAAGAATGAAACTGGATTATTATTAGACACCATGTACAGAAATTAATTCAAACTAGATCAAAGACCTAAATATAAGACTGAAACAATACATAACATAGAGGAAAATGTAGGGGCCAAACTTAGGGACCTGGGTGATAGAGAACATTTTATGGACTTGACCCCAGAGGCAAGGGAAGTAAAGCAAATATAAAGCAATTGGACTATATCCAACTACAAAGCTTCTGCATAGAAAAAGAAACTGAACAAAACAAAGAGGTAGCCAATCAGAGAGGAAATGATATTTACAAACAGTAGCTTCAACAAAGGTTTAGTTTCTAAACTGTATAAAGAATTCATAAAACTGAACAATAAACAAAAAACCCAATCATAAAATGGGCAGAGTACCTGAAAATACAGCTCTCCCAAAAGACATACAAACAGCCTATATATATATATATATATATATATATATATATATATATGAAAAGATATTCAACCTCACTGGCAATTAGGAAAATCAAATCAAACTACCACCTCAAACCTGTTAGAGTGGCCAAGACATAACAAGTATTGGAAAGGTTGTATAAAATGGAAGCCCTCCTCCAACTTCATGTAGGAATGTAGATTGATACAACCACTATGGAAAGCTGTGAGGACATTCCTCAAAAATTTGATATTAAAACTACCATATGTCCCAGAAACCTCTCCCTGTACTGAGTATGTACCCAAAAACTTAATATCTTGTATTCACAAAGACATATGTACCCCTATGCTCATTACAGTATTATTCATGGTGGCCAAGACCTGAAACTAATGTAACCCGAGATAAGAGGACTAGATAAAGAAAATGTGATTCATATACACAATAGAATACTACTCAGTCATAAGAAAGGATGGAATAGTGCTATTTGCAACAACATGGATGGACCTTGAGAACATTATGCTAAGTGAAATAAGTCTGTCAGAAAAAGCTAAGAACTATATGATTTTACTCATCTCCTACCTAATAAAAGAGTAACCATCATTCCACTTCACAAGGCACACACATCAGCCAATCAGAGCAAGTTTACAAATAAACCCAACCAAGATGGCTACAGCCACAGAGAGCAGGAAGGAGGCATTTCCCCAGCAATGGAGGAAGCCAAGCTTTCTGCATGCCCTTGCTGGCCGAAGCCTCCACTCAAGGAAACAAAGTTTCAATTATAGAAGGTAAAAATATCCAAACAGAAATGACTGCCACCAAGGAGCTAGCAGGAGGCTTGGCTGGGCTCCAGTCTACTAAGTTTTAATTGTAGAAAGTAATTATATCCCAGATACCAGGGCCTCCACTTGGGTTGCTTGGGGGCATGGCCAGCCTGCAAACCACCACAAGCCCCCCTCTCTCAGGCTGCCCCATGCCTCAAAGGAACCCTCACCCTTACCTGGGACACCCTTCAGGCCAAACCAGCTGGCCCCCACCCGGGCACCAGGCCTCTATCCTAGCTAATAAAAGAGTAATATGGAGATTGACCATCACTCTAACACACAGTATCTGAGTTAAGACTGAAGAAGAAAAAGCCACTTGCTCTACAGTCCCAGGTGCTGGAGGCTGCAGCCTACGAAGCCCCCCACATACAGTCACCAGTATCTGTGGCTGGCCATGACAGAGCTGGCCCAGGACCTCAGTGGCTGTGATTGGCCTGAGGGAGGAAAGCCTGGGTCCCAGGTGCCTGCAACTGGCAGGAGCTGGGAATCCTGGGACTTGGATGTGGGGTGAGGCAGAGCTTGTTAGAGACAATCAGGCAGGCAGGCAGAGATGACTAGGGGCAATCAGGAAGGCAGACAGAAGGGTTAAAGGCAAGCAGGTAGGCAGGCAGGTGAGTATTTAGTAGCCAGCAGGCAATCAGACATCCCCTTAAGGGTCCCATATTAGAGAGGGTGCAGGCCAGGTTCAGAAAATGTCCCCTTCCCCATGTATGAATTTGATGTACCCGGCCTTTAATTATATATATTATATGGATTAGTTTCTACATGAATCCCATAAAATTTTAAAAAGTGAATTGATACTTTGTAATAAGAAAAAATTACATATATACAACTTTAAGAAACAGATTTGTTGCATTTCAAATCTATCCCTGCACATAATATTTTTATTTTCTTGATAAAACTCAATGGTTCTCGCTATCATATTAATCATTTCCTTGTACATTTTCTGCTAAATAAAGATCAAAATATTCCTCATTGAACTTTGTACTGTTTTTATCTAATGAAAAGGACATTTCCTCTTGACCTTTTACATCCTGAACTCCCTCACTATAGATTTGTATGAATCAGATATAATGACAAGAACTCGCAGACCTATTCACCCTGGGGGAGAGCTGCTGTGACCTCTTTCAGAGTTCTGTGATGGCTCAGCCCTGACTACAGGCCTATAAAACGGTGGGCTTTGAACCGCTGGTCAAGGTAGAGGAAAAGAAGCTCCTGGCAGTAATACCCAACCATTAGGCAGTTCAAAATTCTAGTTCAACTCTAAGGGTGAGAACTGGTGGAGACAAAGGAAAGACTCCCACACACCTGGTAAGTATATATACATAGATATGTCACAAATGCTTATATGTGGTTGAAGTTTCTGAATTCTTCTGTTTGTAAGATGCTTTTTTTACATGCTCTTTGACTCAATGCTGTTTTTGTTTTATATTATGCATGTATGTAGGGTTATTTTTGTTTTTTGCTTTTAAGTCAGTTTTCAGCTGAAGGGTTCAGTGGATACATTTGTTTTTTACGTTTAAACTTGTTTTTATAGTGATGATCTCTATATGTCATCTATCAGTTATATAAATATAGAAAATATATATTTCCTCTTTATTTTAAGTTAAATGCCTTAATTTTTACAGGAAGAAAGAGAAGTATACCATATACTCCCAAGTTTCTATCCAAAAACTACATAGAGAAATTACGTTCATGGAATAGATGTAATAATCACAAGCTTTGTTTTTGAAATATTTGCCTTTTTATAGCATAATATTTCAATGAAGATATGTGTTTTAATGATTTTGCAATATTAATTTTTACTCTTAATCAAGATGTTATTCACATCCAGGCATTAAAGAAAAAAAGTTTCTGTAATATCTACAATTAAGAGCCAATAAATATACATACAAACCAATTTGGGTATACATATAATAGATAGATAGATATATAGGTATATACGTAAACATACACATCTTATTAAATAGATGATATCCCAGTTTTATATTATTCAGATGTTAAAACTAAATGCAGAATTAAAAATCAGTTGTTGTTTTTTTTTAACTGTTAACAAAAACACTAAACCTGTATGTCACAACTCAGTTATAAGTAGCTGATCCCCAGGGTTAATTCCAGGAAGGTAAGAATATGGCATTCAGTATATACTAGGGCTGACTCTGTGCCTGGTGAGAGGTGGGCAGCAGTTGAGGGAGATTCTAATTCAAACACCTTTCAGAGAGAAACCCTCTTGATTAGAAGGGAATCATAGAGCCGTTTAACTTTTCTGTTAAGTTGAAAATTATTTTCCAAATTCTGCAAGGACGTTCAGAAACATCTGCTACACACTCACAATTACTGGGTATCATTCTGAAAATTATGAAAACTCTTATTTGTCAAGATATGTTTACTTCTTTGTTCAATGCAGTATTATTCACTGAGTTCAAGACATGGAAACAGTCTATATGTCCTTTTTTGAACAATTGGATAAATAAATAATTGTACATAGGTACAATGTACTTCTTCAGTCCCATAAATGATGGAATATTGCCATTTTGGATAACGTGGATAATTCCTGACAGTATCATGCTAAGTGCAATGTCAGACAGAAAGTCAGAGCCATATGATTTCACTCATACAGGGTGTCCCAAACAATTAAACAGCAGATAGCTCCATGTTGAAAATTAAATGAATTTTAATAAACATTAACATTATAATTATTCAAAAGTGTGTGTATGCATTTTGTGGAACATCTTATGTGTGGTATACAAAACGGAGCAATAAACAAGCAAAACAAAAACAAACTCATAGACACAGACAGTAGGATGGTGGTTGCCAGAGGAGTAACGGGGCTGTGAGGAGATGAAGAGGGGAAGGGGGTTAAATATATGTTGATGGGAAGAGACTAGACTTTGAACCTCCAGCACACAATGCAATATACAGGTGATGAATTATACAATTGTACACCTGGAACATATATAATCTTATTAACAAATATCAGCCCGTTAAACATTTAATGAAAAGAATGGCCTGGCTGGTGAGGTCTGTGGGTGAAAAAATCTGATGTGACCTCTCCCGTTCTAGATACAGGAATGGGAGCCAAAAATAATTCCCAGATCCTCCTGGCCCTGATCCTTCTCAGCATGCTCTTCTCACAAATGTGGGCTGTGTCTGATTGGAAAGAAGGAACTCTGAGGTAACATCCCTTTCAATTCAGTGAAGTGAACCTTCTGTCTTCATCTAAATGAGAATGCACTGCCCTGAGGCAACTATCAGTCTGTATCTGTGAATCTATTTCTATATTGTGTGGTCATTTATTTTCTCCTTTAAATCCCACAGACAAGTGAAATCAAAAGGAATTTGTGTCTTTCTGATGGTAATTTAGAAACAAATTTCAAATTAATACACTGCCTGTTATTTTGGACAACTAAGTTTTTTCATCATTATATAAAATTTTTTGAAATACAAGTTTGATATGCTAACCAAGATTTTTTAACATCCAGTCAATACGATTAGTCCTTTGCATAATCCCTTACTGCAGCTGCATACATACTGGATGTGATTGAGTAATGAGCAATGGACAATTCTTTGGACTTGATCAATACAGAGAACAATTACACCAAGGTGAATCTTTGAAGTTGAGTTTCAGGATTTAGAAAAAGAAAAGTACTTGAGGAATGTTTCAATCAAATGCTGCTAAACCTTAACAAATACTCGATCTACTCCCAGTTTTCATATTGAATATTACAATTTTTTCAGTTTCCATTTTGTGAAATTTAACTTCCCTATAGGAAGATATTGCCAAGAAGCAGTACATGGCTTAATACTTCCTTTAGATTTTACTCAGTAGCTCTTATGTTTATGACATGCAGATCATGAGCATTGTACAGCATCAATTTCTGGGGTAACAAACTTTTACATGTTATACTCTCATTAAACATAGAAGCCGTTCTCAATAAGGCTACCCAGCTTTTTCATTGGTTGGTATTTCCCAATATTCATAGTGTCCTTATTTCAAGTAATTGTAAACCTATAAGTATTTTATTCTGAGGAAGACATTGATTATACTTGGTGACTAGAATAGCATTTTTAGGAGAAAATTAACTTGATCAACTTTCAGAGAGGCTGACATGTTGCAAATTGCATTACTGAAAATGGCAGGTGGCTTCATTTTTAACAAGTAGTATTTAAGACAATGTACATTAAAATATAAATGTTTTATTTTTGTGTTTCCATGAAGCCATTTCTGCAGTGTAACACTGCATGTTTCCACGTGTCATGGCCTCATCCAGCCTCATTGATGGCAGCTTGGGTCCCTGTCCATGACTTGCATGCAGAGGCTATAACATGCAATAAGCAAGGGTGAACTAGCCACTCACTTGCATTCTGTTGCACAAAATGTCAGCATCAGAAATTGCACCAATGCTAGGAAAAGCCCCACCTTTAGGACTCCAAGTTAGAGAGGAAGTGTCATGTCTGTATAAAAAAAAGATGTCTAATGAGAAGAGCTGTTCATTCACAGAGCAATGGGTCAGGAGTAGCACTGAAGTACAGTGTTCACCTCTACTGAAGACAAAGAAAGAAGCTTCCTCATTAAACACAAACACTTGGTCGCTAGACCCTAATGTCCTCTACTTTTGCAAAACAAATAGCAAAAGGTATAATCAAATGTGTGCTAAAAACAGGATAGTTTCTTTTTTGTACATGCTTTGATTCTAAGTAGCAGAATAAAGCACCAAAATTAAATTAATGAAGTAGGAAATATTTTCCCTCCAATGTGTCTCAGAGAATTAGTTTTACAGATTCTACCACAGAGCATCATTTACCAGGGGCATATACTTCTTTAAAAGGTACTTTGTTAATGGGGCAAAATTTGGATCAGAAAATATACATTTAGATATGTGACAAGAAAATATCTTAAATTAGGTTCTAAGGGAACTTCTACTGCATTTAAGTTTGCATGAGTGGCTTTCATAGTAAACAGATAAAGTTCATTCATACTCAGTTACCAAAATGACATTGTAAAAATCATTTCTAAAATACTGCCTATCCTGTGTTTCTTGTGTTAGGAAAGCCAGACATGCGGATGGAGATTCCACCAGTGACATTAGTGGTCTCTTGGATGCTCACTCTCCCGAAGACTACCTGGAGTCCCTTATTGAAAAACGAGCAAGGTAAACACATTATGACTAATTAATCTGAAAAATATATTTTCAGTGTTAGTGATTTATTCACTTTGCTTCAAATTAGTAATTTTGAATATAGTTAGATACACCAGGCCCATGCATTAGGACATAAGGCTTTGTAGTAATAAAATACTCACTGGCTCTGACAAAGCTATATTTTCTGGGTAGCAATAGTTTGTAAATCTACAATCAAACTGAAGTAGACAGAGTAAAATATCAATATTATATAATATAAAGTGTAACAAATTTTATGATAAAACAAAGTACTTCTTTTTAAATTCCAACTCAAACATTGGAAGGTTCTTTCTTTAAGTGGCCAATAACTTACTGGAGATGGCACCATTCAGGGGCAAAACTTCTAAATGAGCATCTTTTTTAAGTCCTTTTAGTTGAAAATATTACATATGTTCCCTATCTTCCCAGTGACCCTCTATTTTCCCTCAGTTGAAGAAAACTATTGCAAGTAGTTCCTCATTTGTGTATTTTTAATAAGGCATTCACACAGTTAATACAGAATATGTCTTAAAAATGCATAATGTGTTAGAATACTCGCAGTTTCCCCAATATTAGGCTTAGGAGTATTTTCCTTTTAGTGTATATGTGATAGAAAATGAGTGGGGTGTTGGAATACCTTTTTAACTGACACCTAGGATTCTAGAAATGTTGGCATATATATCATTTTTAAACCAAATCTTTGCTTTTGCTCATGTTTATTAGCAATGACACCTCAGAAGACCTGAAACCAGTGAAACGCCAAACAGATCATGAATTTGCTACTGCTTTTTACCGCTTCCTTACACAGAGGGCTGAAATGCAGAAAAAGAAGTAATTGTCTCAGAAGAATAAGTAAAGAAAGAGCAAACATTCTACCTTGATAAATTATAAATGACTTTTAAAACACAAGCTACATAGGGAACCTGATCTTTCTATCTCACCATCTATACTGTGAAGCAGGAATTCTCAACCTTGGCTGCCATTAGACAATCTGGGAGAATTTTTTGAATGCCTGTTTGGGCCCCACACAAAACCATGGCCAGGAAATTAGTGCCTCTGGGGATGTGGCTCTAGACATGGGCATTTCTTAAGCCTTCCCAGTTTGACTCCACTGTGTCTGCAGGGAGAGAAAAAATGACTCTAGGGGCATCTACTGTGAATGTGGAAACAAGTTTTAACAAAAGTGCTGGTTTTGAACCATGGAAAGCCCAGTCCACTAGCAATTTGGTGTCACATGGAACTCCTCATATGAGCATTTCAACTCCCTCATTTTACTAAATTAAGCTATGGATTATTCTATCTTCTGAAACTCAGTAAAGCCTGAGTCTCTCTGGGGTGTATAGACAATGGAGCACAATACAAAGAAAGTGGTTAGCTCTCTCTTTTTATTCCAATTAATTTGTTTACATGGAGAGTGTTAAGGACAATTCTGGATGGGTGAGAACAGACAAAATGATATACTTTGTCCAACAGATTGTAATTCTGAAAAGATAGTATAAACTTCTTTAAGGTTAAGAGCCACTACATAATCAATTGGTAGCATTATAGATAACTATTTAGACCACAGAGAACTTTATAGAGCACAGATAATATTACACGTTAAATATCATCATTTCTTTAGAAACTTCCTCATCTAAGAACCTTAAAATGTACATTTTCTCTTCCTGGTCTACAGGAAGGAACAAGGATAATTCAAAAAACAACTCTTTGAAAGAAAACTGATTACAAGTTTCCAGTGGTGAGTATATCCCTGCATTCTTATCACATTCCTACAGCCATCGTCCAGCTATTTCACTAGGTTCTCTTTGTCCAACTATGAAATGGAGAAACTGATCCCACCCCACACTAATGAGAAAACTGGCTTTCCTATTCAGGTCATAGAAGGCTGTCCATATTGCTTTAAGGATTTATCTGATGATCCATTGCTAGAATCTTACTTAATATATGTATAGAGAAATGGCACCAAAAATACAGAGTACCAAGGTCTCTGGGTCGAACTGGATTCCTTGAAATATAGGAAGCTACATGCATTAAATGTCAAACTCAGGTTCTTTTACCTATGCCTAATGTTTTAGATTATTCATAGTTTCCCAATTTTAGGGTTAGAAGTATTTTCCTTTTAGTGAAAGTAAATACTATTACTCCAATAGTATCCACAGTGAAATATTTTTTTTTACTAGAGAAAACATAAATTGTGGGGTTTTTTTGCCTTTGTTAACTAATAAGCTTATTATCACAATTGCTTTTATATCTACATATCCTATTTCATTTCTGAGTAAAGTAATATTTACATTAGCTCATAAAACATATTTATAATACTTGGCTTAATAAAATTTTTTGTTATCATCATATCATAGTTCGCAAATATTTCTCTGATGGCTCCAGAGAATATATTTTTTTGTTTGTTTTTTGGTCTATAGGGTTTCAGTTTAAAATACTCAAACATGATACTGTAGTATGAAAGCTGCTGGAAATAATGTGTAAAAGAAATGGGAGTAGCTGTGTTACAATAAAGATTTATTCCTAAAACATGAAAGTAGGCTAGACTCCAACCATGAAGGAGTCGAGGAGATTAAAGGAGACCCAGCCTCTCAGAAAGAGTGAAATTCATTGTCGAACTCCAGCCCTAGTGTTCATGAGAGTCCTCAGTAGTGGGCAGGTTGTCTGTGAAGACACCAGCACAATTGGTGACTTGTGCCCACTGACTACCCTGCACTTCTGAGGGACCCAGGAGATCAGGGAACATTAGTGGTCACAGATGGATACTTCAGAGCAATGGGTCCCTTTGCTCAAAACAGGAAGGTAATCCTATATAGCTCCTTTAAGAACTGTTTAAAAGCAGAAAGCCTCTCCATGACATTATACACACAGCAGACAATAAAACACAGAAGAGGGCTAACCACTGTGTCTTTTATAATTTGTAAGATCATTTATGAAATTACATCTTCCATTCTTATTTTGGCATGTTATTTTGGATAACTTCTTTTTCACAAGCAATCTTGTGGGTCAGCCATTTGTGAAAAGTACAAATGGGGAATTAGTGACTGGTCACAGGGCCCCTTCCCATCCCAGCTCCTTTCTACCCTTCAGGCCTTTGGAAGATGAGCTCCTGATAGCCCACCACATGCTCTCCTGTCACAGGCTGTGGACAAGGGGCACAGGGAAAGAGATGTTCATCAATTGAGTGGACCAAAGTGTGAAATTAAGATGCTGACAATGAAAATATTTATTTGCTAATATAGCAATTCTTTCTTTTTCAGAATTATAGAAGAAACATGATTAGATGAAATAATTCTAGTTTGTCTTTCAAAGATGTAATTTCAGAAATCCTTCTCAGATAAAATAAAAACAAATAAAATTGTTCTGTGCATATTACAGTTTAGTCTAATATGGTAACTATTATGATTGCATTTCATTTAATCTTTGGAATTCTTAAGTTTGTGAAAATCTTTAATTTCATTTGCTGTGTACATTTGAAGTGTGTACATTTTCTGTCAAATTCAATAGCACATCAAAAAATGCATCATCACAATCAGCGGGATCCTTTCAGGAGCACAAGGACAGTTCAAAATATAAAAATGAAATCAATATAATACACAACATTAATAAAATAAATGATAGAAATAAAATTTTATTAATAAATGTGAAAATCATTGATAAAATACAACATCCATTTTGATTCAAATACTCAATAAAATTCGAATAGAAGGAAAGTGCCTCAACATAATTAAGGCCATGTATGATAAACACTCAGTTAATATCATACTGAATGTTGAAAAACTGAAAGTTTTTCCTTTAAGATCAAGAAAAAGACCAGGATGTCCACTCTCACTATTCTTATTCAGCATCATGCTGGGAATCCTAGCCAGAACAATAAGGCAAGAGAAAGAAATGAAAGCATCTAAATAGGGAAGGAAAAATCAAACTGTCACTTTTTGAGGAATATATGATTCTGCACATAAACCAGTTAGAGAAAGATAAATTTCACAGGATCTCACTCATTTATGGAATATAATGAACAACATAAACTGATGAACAAAAACAGATCTACAGACAGAGAAACATTGATCAGATCATCACACCTCAGAGGGAAGGCAGAGGAGGGTGGAGGTAAGGGGGAGAGATTAACCAAAGATCTTATATGCATGCATATAAGCTCAACCAATGGACACAGACACCAGGTGGGAGAGGGTATCAGTGAGGGGGGGCAGTATATGGGGTGATAAGGACACATTTAGCATTTTAATCAATAAAGAAATAAAAAAAACCTAAAAACTACACACACACACACACACACACACACACACACACACACACAGACACTATTAGAAAGAAATACAATTATTGTGCAGGATAAAAATTCAAAGTGCAAAAATTCATTGCCTTCCTGTATGCTAACAAGTGTCATAAAAATAAATGAAAAAAAACATCCTTTTGCAATTGCAACCAAAGAATAAAATGCCTAGAAATAAACTTAAAAATAACATGAAATACCTATATACTGAAAATTGCAAAGCATTATTAAAAGAGATTGAAAAAGCACAACAAAATGAAAAAAAATATTCTGCATTCATGGATTGGAAGAATCAACATAGTTAAAATAGCCATATTACCCAAAGCAATATGTAGATTTAATGCAACTTGCATCAAAATACCAAGCAATTATCAGGTTTGTGTGGAACCACAAAAGACCACAAATACCCAAAGTAATCCTGAGGGTAAAAAGAACAAAGCTGGAGCTATCCTGCTACCTGACTTCAAATTATACTACAAAGCCATGATAATAAATACAGCATGGTATTGGTAGAGAAACATTCACACATATCAATGGATCAGAATATAACCCAGCTATAAAACCACTTGTATATGGACAAATAATTTTCTACAAAGCTGCCAGAACACACAGTATCTTTGCAGGAGTAAAGATATTCTCTTCAAAAAGTGGTGCAAGGAAAATTGGAAAGCCACGAGCAAAAGAATAAAACTAGATTACTGCTGGTCCCCATGTACAGAAATTAATTCAAACTAGATAAAAGACCTAAATATAAGACTGAAACAATGCATTACATAGAGGAAAATGTAGGTGCCAAACTTAGGGACCTGAGTGATAGAGAACATTTGATGGACTTGACCCCAGAGGCAAGGGAAGTAAAGCAAATATAAAGCAATGGGACTGTATCCAACTACAAAGCTTCTGCATAGCAAAAGAAACTGAACAAAACAAAGAGGTAGCCAACCAGAATAGGAAATGATATTTACAAACAGTAGCTTCAACAAAGTTTTAATTACCAAACTGTATAAAGGATGCATAAAACTTTACAATAAACAATGCAATCATAAAGTGGGCAGAGTACCTGAAAATACACCTCTCCAAAAAGACATACTAACAGCCAATATTTATATATATGAAAAGATATTCAACCTCACTGGCAATTATGGAAATCAAACTACCACCTCAAACTTATTAGATTGGCCATTATCAAGAAGACAAGAATTAAGCAGTATTGGAAAAGCTGTGGAAAAAAAGGAAGCCCTCCTTCAACTGCTGGTAGAAATGTAGATTGATACAACCACTATGGAAAGCAGTCAGGAGATTCCTCAAAAAATTGAGAATAAAGCTACCATATGACCCAGAACCATCTCCCTCTCCTGAGTATATACCAAAAAACCTTGATATCTTGTATTCACAAAGATCTATGTACCCTTATGTTCATTGCAGTATTACTCATGGTGGCCAAGACATGAAACAACCAATATGTCCCGAGATAAGAGGACTGGATAAAGAAGATGTGATGCATACACAGGATAGAATACTACTCAATTATAAGAAAGGATGGAATGGTGCTATTTGCAACACCATGCATGGACCTTGAGAACAGTATGCTAAGTGTAATAAGTCAGTCAGAAAAAGCTAAGAACTATATGATTTTACTCATCTCCTACCTAATAAAAGAGTAATATGCAAATTAACCAGCATTCCACTTCATAAGGCACACCCAGCAACCACGCCTCTCAGCCAATCAGAGCGAGTATGAAAAAAATCCAACCAAGATGGCTAAAGCCACAAAGAGCAGGAAGGAGGATTTTCCCCAGCAAAGGAGGAAGCCAAGCTTTCTGCCTGTCCTTGCTGGCCTATGCCTCCACTCAAGGCTACTAAGTTTTAATTATAAAAGGTAAACAAATCCAAACAGAAATGGCTGCCACCACAGAGCTAGCAGGAGGCTTGGCTCCACTCTAAGCTACAAAGTTTCAATTGTAGAAAGTAAATACATCCCAAATACCATGGCCTCCTCTTGAGTTGCTGGGGTGTATGGCCCCCCTACAAACGACCACAGGACCCTCTCTCAGGCCACCCTAAGCCCCAAGGGAAGCCCCACCCTGATCTGGGACACCTTTCAGGCCAAACCAGCTGGTCCCCACCCGTGTACCAGGCCTCTATCCTACCTAATAAAAGAGTAATATGGAGATTGACTATCGCTCCAACACATGATATATGAGTTAATACTGAAGAGGAACAAGCCACTCGCTCCTCAGTCCCAGGCATCTGTGACTGCAGCCCAGGGAATGCCCCCACCCACAGTCTCCAGTGTGTGTCGCTGGCCCTGAAAAAGCTGCCCAGGACCTCAGTGTCTGTGGTTGGCCTGGGGGAGGGAAGCCTGGGTCCCAGGTGCCTGCAACTGGAAGGAGCTGGGAATCCTGGTCCTGGATGTGGGGCCAGGCAGAGGGTATTAAGGAAAATCAGGCCAGCAGAGGAGCAGTTAGGGACAATCACGCAGGCAGGTAGAGATGGTTAGGGGCAATCATGCAGGCAGACAGAAAGGTTAGGGACAATCAGGCAGGCATGCAGGTGAACAGTTAGGGTGCCAGATTAGAGAGGGTCAGGTTAGGTTGAGAGACTGCCCCCCTTTCCCATACAAGAATTTCATGCACAAGGCCTGTAATGTATATATATTATATTGTTTATATATATATATATATATATATATATAGAGAGAGAGAGAGAGAGAGAGAGAGAGAGACAGAGACAGAGAGACAAAGACAGAGAGAGACAGAGAGACAGAGAGAGAGAATTAGTTTCTACATTAATCCCATATAAATTGAAAAACTAAATTAATGCTCTGTAATAAGAGAGAAATATATATATATATATATATATATATATATATATATACCCATAAGAAATAGGTTTGTTGCACTTCAAATCTATTCCTACACATCATATTTTTATTTTCTGATGAAAACTCAGTCATTCTGGTTATCATATTAATCATTTGCTATTACATTTGCTACTAAATGAAGATCAAAATATTTCTCATTAAATTTGGTACTGTTTTTATCGAATGAGCAGGACATTTCCTCTTGATCTTTTTCATCCTGAACTCACTCACTAGAGATTTGTATGAATCAGATATAATGACAAGAACTCTCAGACCTATTCACCCTGGGGGAGAGCTGCTGTGACCTCTTTCAGAGTTCTGTGATGGCTCAGCCCTGACTACAGGCCTATAAAATGGTGGGCTTTGAACTGCTGGTCAAAGTAGAGGAAAAGCATCTCCTTGCAGTAATTAGCCAGTCCAACCATTAGCCAGTCCCAAATTCTAGTTCAACTCTAAGGGTGAGAACTGGTGGAGACAAAGGAAAGACTCCCACATACCTGGTAAGTATATATACATGTATATACCACAAATGCTCACATGTGGATGAAGTTTCTGAATTCTTCTGTGTGAAAGATGCTTTTCCTGCTTGCTCTTTGTCTCAATGCAGTTTTTGTTTAAAATTATGCATGCATGTAGGGTTATTTTTTGTTTTTTGCTTTTATGTATGTTTTTGGCTGAAGGGTTCAGTGGATACATTTGTTTTTTACTTTTAACTTGTTTTTATAGCGTTGATCTTTCTATGTCATCTATCAGTTATATAAGCATAGAAAATATATTTTTTCCTCTTTATTTTAAGTTAAATGACTTAATTTATAGGAAGAAAGAAAAACACACCATGTACTCCCAAGTGTCTATGTAAAAACTACTTAGGAAAATAACGTCTGTGGAATTGATGTAAAAATCACAAGCTTTGTTTATGAAATATTTTTCTTTTTTATAGCAAACTATTTCAATGAAGATATGTGCTTTCAATGATTTTACAATATTAATTTTTACTCCTAATCAAGATGTTATTCAAATTCATGCATTAAAGAAGTAAAGTTTCTGTAATATCTATAATTAAGAGCCAAAAAATGTACATACAAACCAATTTTGTATATACATATAGATAGATGTGTAGGTATATACATAAACATATATACATTATTAAATAGATGATACCCCAGTTTTATATTAGTCACATGTTAAAACTAAATGCAGAATGAACAATCAGGTTTGTTTTTTTAACTATTAGCAAAAACACTAACTCTGTATTTCACAACTCAGTTATAAACAGCTGATTCCCCAGGGTGAATTCCAGGACTGTGAGAGTTTGTCATTCAGTATATACTTGGGCTGACTGTGTGCCTGGTGAGAGGTGGGCATCAGTTGAAGGGGATTCTAATTAAAGCACCTGCCAAAGAGAAACCCTCTTTTTATTAGAAGGGAATCATAGAGCAGTGCAACTTTTCTAATAAGTTGAAAATTATTTTCCAAACTCGGCAAGTACATTCAGAAACATCTGCTACACACTCACAGTTACTGGGTATCATTCTGAAAATTATGAAAACACTATTTGTCAAGATATGTTTACTTCTTTGTTCATTACAGGGTTATTCACTGTGATCAAAAGATGGAAATATCCTATAAATTCCTTGAACAATTGGATTAATAATTAGTTGTACATAGGTACAATGTACTATTCAGTCACATAAATGATGGAATATTGCCATTTTGGATAACGTGGATAAATCCTGACAGTATTACGCTAAGTGAAATGTCAGACAGAAATTCAGAGCCATATGATTTCACTCATACAGGGTGTCCCAAACACTCTAACAGCCAATAGCTCCATTTTGAAAATTAAATGAATTTTAATAAACATTAACATTATAATTATTCAAAAGTGTGTGTATACATTTTGTGGCACACCCTATGTGTGGCGTATAAAACAGAGCAACAAATGAACAAAGAAAACAAAAACAAACTCATAGACACAGACAGTAGGATGGTGGTTGCCAGAGGGGTATCGGGGCTGGAAGGAGATGAGGAGGGTAAGGGGGTTAAATATATGTTGATGACGGAAGACTAGACTTTGAAAGCTGAGCACACAATGCAATATATAGGTGATGTATTATACAACTGTGCACCTGCAACTTATATAATCTTATTAACAAATGTCACTCTGTTAAATTTTGAAAGAAAAGATTGGCCTGGCCAGTACGGTCTGTGGGTGAAAAATCTGATGTGACCTCTCCCGTTCTAGATACAGGAATGGGAGCCAAAAATAATTCAAAGATCCTCCTGTCCCTGATCCTTCTCAGCATGCTCTACTCACAAGCATGGACCTTGCCTGATTTGGAAGCAGAAATTCTGAGGTAAGATCCTGTTCAATTGAGACAATTTAAATTTTTTGTCTCCATCTAAATGAGAATGCCCTCCCCTATGGCCCATATCAGTCTGTATCTATGAATCTATTTCCATCTTGTGTGGTCATTTATTTTATCCTTTAATTCCCACAGAAAAGTGAAATCATAAGGTATTTGTGTCTTTCTGATGGTAATTTAAAACAAAATTCAAATTAAAAGAATTTACCTTCTGTTATTTTGGACAACTGAGTTTTTCCCCCGTTATATAGAATTTATTGAAATACCAGTTTGATATGCTAACCAAGATTTTTAAACATCAGGTCAACACGATTAGTCCTTTTCATAATCCCTTACTGCAGATGCATACATATTGGATGTGAATAATGAGCAATGGGCAATTCTTTGGACTTGATCAATACAGAGAAACATTGCACCAAGGTGATTCCTTGAAGTTGAGTTTCAGGATTTTGAGAAAGAAAAGTACTTGAGGAATGTTTCAATCAAATGCTACTAAACCTTAACACATACTCAAACTATTCCTTGCTTTCATATTGAATATTAAAATTTTTTCAGTTTCTATCTTGTGAAGTTTAACTTCCCTGCAGGGAGATATTGCAAAGAAGCAGTACGTGACTTAATACTTCGTTCAGATTTTACTCAGTAGCTCTTATGTTTATGACATGCAGCTCATCAACATTGCATTGCATCAATTTCTGGGGTAAAAAACTTTTACACTTTATTCTCTCATAAACCATAGAAGCCACTGTCAGTAATGTTACCCATCTTTTTATTGGGTCATATTTCCCAATATTCTGAGTGTCCTTGTTTCAAATAATTGTAAAATTATAAGTATTCTATTCTGAGGAAGAAATTGATTATACTTGGCGATTCGAATACCATTTGAAGGAGAAAATTAACTTGATCAACTTTCAGAGAGGCTGACATGTTGCAAATTGCTTTAGCTAAAATGGCAGGTGGCTTCATTTTTAAGAAGTACTTAATAAAATGTTTTTTGAAATATAAATGTTTTATTTTTGTGTTTCCATGAAGCCATTTCCGCAGTGTAACACCGCATATTTCCACGTGTCATGGCCTCTTCCAGCCTCATTGATGGCAGCTTGGGCCCCTGTGCATAACTTGCATGCAGAGGCTGTAACATGGAACAAGCCAGGGTGAACTAGCCACTCATTTGCATTCTGTTGCACAAAATGTCAGCATCAGAAATTGCACCAATGCTAGGAAAACCCCCACCTTTAGGACTCCAGGTTAGAGGAAGTGCCATGTCTGTGTAAAGAAAAGATGCCTAATGAGAAGAGCTGTTCATTCACACAGCAATGGGTCAGGAGCAGCACTGAAGTACAGACAGAGTTCACCTCTGCTGAAGACAAAGAAAGAAGCTTCCTCATTAAACACAAACACTTGGTCCCTAGACCCTAATGTCCTCTGCTATTGCAAAGCAAATAGGAAAATGTATAATAAACTTTTTGCTAAAATCAGGCTAGTTTCTTTTTTGTACATGCTTTGATTCTAAGTAGCAGAATAAAGCACCAAAATTAAATTAATGAAGTAGAAAATAAATATTTTCCATCCAATGTGTCTCAGAGAAGAAATAGTTTTATAGATTCTGTCAGAGAGCATCATTTACCAAGGACATATACTTCTACAAAAGGTACTACGTTAATTATGCAAAATTTGGGTCTGAATATATACATTTTGATATGTGACAAGGAAACATCTTAAATTAGGTTCTAAGGGAACTTCTTCTGCATTTAAGTTTGCATGAGTGGCTTTCATAGTAAACAAATGAAATTCATTCATACTCAGTTACCAAAATGACATTGTAAAAATCATTTCTAAAATACTGCCTATCCTGTCTTCCTTGTGTTAGGAAAGCCAGACATGCAGATGGAGTTTCCACCAGTGACATTAGTGGTCTCTTGGATGCTCCCTCTCCCAAAGACTACCCGGAGTCCCTTATTGAAAAACGAGCAAGGTAAAGAGAATACACTGTTTTGCTCAAACACATGATGATTAATTAATCTGAAACATATATTTTCAGTGTTAGTGATTTATTCACTTTGCTTCAAATGGTAATGTTGAATATAGTTAGATACACCAGGCCCATGCATTAGGACATAAGGCTTTGTAGTAATAAAATACTCACTGGCTCTGACAAAGCTATATTTTCTGGGTAGCAATGGTTTCTAAATCTACAATCAAACTGAAGTTGACACAGTAAAACATCAATATGACATAATATAAATTGTAACAAATTTTATGATAAAGCAAAGTACTTCTTTTTAACTTCCAATCCAAGCATTGGAAGGTTCTTTCTTTAAGTGGCCAATAACTTACTATGGAGATGGCACCATTCAGGGGCAAAACTTCTAAATGAGCATCTTTTTTAAGTCCTTTTAGTTGAAAGTATTACATGCGTTCCCTATCTTCCCAGTGACCCGCTGTTTTCTCCCAGGGGCAGAACACTATTGCAAATAGTTCCTCCTTTGTATATTTTTTTTATAAATCATTTGTCCATTTAATACAGAATATATCTTTAAAATGCCTAATGTGTTAGATTATTCCTAGTTTCCCCAATTTTAGGCTTCGGAGTACCTTTCCTTTTAGTGTATTTGTGATAGAAAATGAGTGGGGTGATGGAATACCTTTTTATCTGACACATAGGATTCTAGAAGTGTTGGCATGTATCTCATTTTTAAACCATTTCTTTGCTTTTGCTCATGTTTATTAGCAATGACATCTCAGAAGACCAGAGACGAGTGAAACGCCAATCAAAAAAAGTACAATTTCCTACTTCAATTATCCGCGACATTCTACAGAAGGCTGGGATGGAAAATAAGAAGTAATTGTCTCAGGAGAATAAGTAAAGAAACAGCAAACTTGCTATCTTGATAAACTATCAATGAATTTCAAAATATAAGCTACAGATGGAGCCTTACCTATCTCTCTGTCTCACCATCTATACTGTGAAGCAGGAATTCTCAACCTTGGCTGCCATTAGACAATCTGGGAGAATTTTTAAATGCCTGTTTGGGCCCCACACAAAACCATGGCCAGGAAATTAGTGCCTCTGGGGATGTGGCTCTAGACATGGGCATTTCTTAAGCCTTCCCAGTTTGACTCCACTGTGTCTGCAAGGTCAGGAAAAATGACTGTAGGGGCATCTACTGTGAATGTGGAAACAAGTTTTAAATAAAGTGCTGGTGTTGAAGCATGAAAATCAGAGTTGGACTAGCAATGTGGTGTCATGTGCAAGTCCCCTTATGAGCATTTCAACTCCCTTATTAAGCTATGAGTTGATTATTACTAAATCAAGCTATGAATTATTCTTTCTTCTGAGACTCAGTAAAGCTTGAGTCTCTCTGGGGTTTGTAGATATTGGAGCACAATACATGGAAGTGGGTGGCTCTCTCTTTGTATTCCAATTTTTTTTTTCATGGAGAGTGTTAAGGGCAATTCTGGATGGGTGAGGACAGACAAAATGACATACTTTGTCCAAGAGATTGTAATTCTGAAAATATAGTGTAAGCTTCTTTGAGGGTAAGAAACACTTCATAATCAATTGGTATTATTATAGATAACTACTTAGACCACAGAGAACTTTATAGAGCACAGATAATATTACACGTTAGATATCATCATTTATTTAGATGCCTCCTCATCTAAGAGCCTATAAATGTACATTTTCTCTTCCTGGTCTACAGGAAGGAACAAGGATGATTCAAAAAACAACTCTTTGAAAGAAAGCTGATGACAAGTTTCCAGTGGTGAGTATATCCCTGCATTCTTATCACATTCCTACAGCCATCGTCCAGCTATTTCACTAGGTTCCCTTTGTCCAACTATGAAATGGAGAAACTGATCCCACACCACACTGAGAAAACTGGCTTTCCTGGCTTTCCTATTGAGGTCATGGCAGGCTGCTCATATTGAATTAAGGATTTATCTGATGATCCACTGCTGGCATCTCACTTAATATAGAGAAATGGCACCAAAAATACAGAGTACCCAGGCAATCTAGCTCGAATTGCATTCCTTGAAGCATAGCAAGCTTCATACATTAAATGTCAAACTCAGCTTCTTTGACCTATGCCTAATGTTTTAGATTATTACTAGTTTCCCAATTTTAGGGTTAGAAGTATTTTCCTTTTAGTGAAGTTAATTACTATGACTCTAATAGTATCCACTGTGCAATATTTTTTTTTACTAGAGAAAACATAAATTGTGGTTTTATTGCATTGTTGACTAATAAGTTTATTATCACAATTACTTTTATATCTACACATCCTGTTTCATTTCTGAGTAAATTAATATTTACATTAGCTCATAAAACATATTTATAATACTTGGCTTAGTAAAAATTATATGTATTCACTATTTCAGAGTTGGCAAAAATTTCTCTGATGGCTCCAGAGGAAATTTTATTTGTTTGTTTTGTGGTCTATAGGGTTTCAGTTTAAAATACTCAAACATGATACTGTAGTATGAAAGCAGCTGCAAATAATGTGTAAAAGAAATGGGAGCAGCTGTGTTACAATAAAGCTTTATTCCTAAAACATGAAAGTAGGCTAGACTCCAACCATGAAGGGGTGGATGAGATTAACGGAGACCCAGCCTCAGAAAGAGTGAAATTCATTGTCCAACTTCAGCCCTGGTGTTCATGAGAGTCCTCAGTAGTGGGCAGGTTGTCTGTGAAGATACCTGCACAATTGGTGACTTGTGCCCACTGACTACCCTGCACTTCTGAGGGACATACATGGTCAGGAGTATGGAGCATGACTATTTGTGGTCATAGATGGATAGTTCAGAGCAATGGGTCCCTTTGCTCAAAACAGGAAGGTAATCCTATGTAGCTCCTTTAAAACCTGTTTATAAGCAGAAAGCCTCTCCATGACATTATACACACAGCAGACATTAAAACACAGAAGAGGGTTAATCACTGTGTCCTTTGTAAATTGTAAGATCACTTATGAAATTACATCTTCCATTCTAATTTTGGCATGTCATTTTGGATAACTTCTTTTTCACAAGCAATCTTGTGGGTCAGCCATTTGTGAAAAGTACAAATGGGGAATTAGTGACTGGTCACAGGGCCCCTTCCCATCCCAGGGCCTTTCTACCCATCAGGCCTTTGGAAGATGAGCTCCTGAAAGCCCACCACATGCTCTCCTGTCACAGGCTGTGGACAAGGGGCACAGGGAAACAGATGTTCATCCAATGAGTGGATCAAAGTGTGAAATTAAGATGCTGTCAATGACAATATTTAACTGCTAATATACCAATTCTTTCTTTTTCAGAATTATAGAAGAAACATGATTAGATGAAATAATTCTAGTTTGTCTTTCAAAGAAGTAATTTCAGAAAATATCCTCAGATAAAATTAAAACCAAATAAAAGAGAAACATTGATAAGACCATCACCCCTCAGAGGGAAGGTAGTGGAGAATGAAGGTAAGGGAGAGAGATCAACCAAAAATCTTGTATGCATGCATATAAGCTTAACCAATGGACACAGACACCAGGTGGCGGAGAGCATGAGCGGGGGGGGGGGGGGGGGGGAGTGGATATTGCGATAAGGACGTATATAGCACTTTAATCAATAAAGTAATAAAGAAACCTAAATACTGCACACACACACACAACACACAGATACAATACACACACACACACAGAGAGAGAGAGAGAGAGAGAGAGAGAGAGAGAGAGAGAGAGAATATTAGAAAGAAATACAGTCATGTTGCAGGATAAAAAATCAAAGTGCAAAAATTCATTGCCTTCCTGTATGCTAACAAGTGTCAGAAAAATGAATGGAAAAAAAAAACCTTTTTAATTGCAACCAAAGAATAAAATGCCTAGGAATAAACTTAACAAGAACATAAAAAACCTATATACTAAAAATTATAAAGCATTATTAAAAGAGATTGAAAAAACACAACAAAATGAAAAGAAAATATGTGTTCATGCATTGGAAGAATCAACATAGTTAAAATACCATAAAACTCAAGGCAAGGTATAGATTTAATGCAATCCTCATCAAAATACCAAGCAATTATCAGGTTTGTGTGGAACCACAAAAGACCATAAATCACCAAAGTAATTCTGAGGGAAAAAAGAAAAGGCTGGAGCTATCATGCTATTTGACTTCAAATTGTACTACAAATTGACTTCAAATTATACTACAAAGCCATGCTAAAAAATATGCATGATATTGTTAGAGAAACAGACACACAAATCAATGGATCAAAATATGACCCAGCTATAAAACCACTTGTATATGGACAAATAATTTTCTACAAAGAAGCCAGAAACACACAGTATCTTTGCAGGAGTAAAGATATTCTCTTCAAAAAGTGGTGCAAGGAAAATTGGAAAGCCACATGCAAAAGAATGAAACTGGATTATTATTGGACACCATGTACAGAAATTAATTCAAACTAGATAAAAGACCTAAATATAAGACTGAAACAATGCATTACATAGAGGAAAATGTAGGTGCCAAACTTAGGGACCTGGGTGATAGAGAACATTTGATGGACTTGACCCCAGAGGCAAGGGAAGTAAAGCAAATATAAAGCAATGGGACTATATCAAACTACAAAGCTTCTGCATAGCAAAAGAAACTGAACAAAACAAAGAGGTAGCCAACCAGAATGGGAAATGATATTTACAAACAGTAGCTTCAACAAAGGTTAAATTTCCAAACTGTATAAAGAATTCATAAAACTGAACAATAAACAAACAACCCAATCAGAATACCTGAAAATACACCTCTCCAAAAAGACATACTAACAGCCTATATATAAATGAAAAGATATTCAACCTCACTGGCAATTATAGAAATGCAAATTAAACTACCACCTCAAACTTGTTAGAGTGGCCATTATCAAGAAGACAAGAATTAACTAGTATTGGAAAAGTTGTGGAAAAAAAGAAAGCTCTCCTCCAACTGCTGGTAGAAATGTAGATTGATGCAACCACTATGGAAAGCAGTCAGGAGATTCCTCAAAAATTTGAGAATAAAGCTACCATATGACCCAGAACCATCTCCCTCTCCTGAGTATATACCAAAAAACCTTGATATCTTGTATTCACAAGGATATATGCACCCCTATGTTCGTTGCAGTATTATTCATGGTGGCCAAGATATGAAACAACGAATATGTCTTGAGATAAGAAGACTGGATAAAAAGATGTGATGCATACACACAATAGAATACTACTCAGTCATAAGAAAGGATGAGAAATTGCTGTTTGCAACAACATGGATGGACCTTGAGAACAGTATGCTAAGTGTAATAAGTCAATCAGAAAAAGCTAAGAACTATATGATTTTTCTTGTCTCCTACCTAATAAAAGAGTAATGTGCAAATTAACCAGCATTCCACTTAATAAAGCACACCCACAAGCCATGACTTTCAGCCAATCAGAGAAGAGTATGCAAATAAACCCAACCAAGATGGCTAAAGCCACAGAAAGCAGGAAAAAGTCTTTTCCCAGCAAAGGAGGAAGCCAAGCTTTCTGCATGCCCTTGCTGGCCTAAGCCTCCACTCAAGGCTACAAAGTTTTAATTATAGAAGGTAAACAAATCCAAACAGAAAAGGCTACAACCACAGAGCTAGCAGGAGGCTTGGCTCCACTCTAAGCTACAAAGTTTCAATTATAGAAAGTAAATATATCTCAAATATCATGGCCTCCTCTTGAGTTGCTGGGGTGCATGGCCCCCCTACAAACGACCACAGGCCCCTCTCTCAGGCCACCCTAAGCCTCAAGGGAAACTCCACCCTGATCTGGGACACCTTTCAGGCCACACCAGCTGGCCCCCGCCCGTGTACCAGACCTCTATCCTACCTAATGAAAGAGTAATATGGAGATTGACTATCACTCCAACACACAATATATGAGTTAATAATGAAGAAGAACAAGTCACTTGCTCCACAGTCCCAGGCATCTGTGACTGCAGCCCAGGGAATGCCCCCTCCCACAGTCTCCAGTGTGTGTCACTGGCCCTGATAAAGCTGACCTAGGACCTCAGTGTCTGTGGTTGGCCTGAGGGAGGAAAGCCTGGGTCCCAGGGGCCTGCAACTGGAAGGAGCTGGGAATTCTGGTCCTGGATGTGGGTCCAGGCAGAGGTTGTTAAGGACAATCAGGCCAGCAGAGGAGCAGTTAGGGTCAATCAGGCTGGCAGGCAGAGATGGTTAGGGACAATCAGGAAGGCAGGCAGAAGGGTTAGGGGCAATCAGGCAGGCCTGAAGGTCAGCAACTAGGAGCCAACAGGCATTCAGACATCCCCCAAGGGGTCCCAGATTAGAGAGTGTGTAGACCAGGTTGAGAAACTGACCCCTTCCCCATGCATAAATTTCATGTACCAGGACTTTAATTATATATATATTACATGGATTAGTTTCTACATGAATCCCGTAAAAATTTTAAAAAGTGAATTGATGCTTTGTAATAAGAGAGAATCGTATATTTATAACCATAAGAAACAGATTTGCTGCACGTCAAATCTATTCTTGCACATAATATTTTTATTTTCTTGAGAAAACTCAATGGTTCTGGCTATCACATTAATCATTTGCTTGTACATTTGCTGCTAAATAAAGATCGAAATATTTCTCATTAAACTTGGTTTCATTTTTATCTAATGAACAGGACATTTCCTCTTGATCTTTTACATCCTGAACTCACTCACTAGAGATTTGTATGAATCAGATATAATGACAAGAACTCTCAGACCTATTCACCCTGGGGGAGAGCTGCTGTGACCTCTTTCAGAATTCTGTGATGGCTCAGCCCTGACTACAGGCCTATAAAATGGTGGGCTTTGAACTGCAGGTCAAAGTAGAGGAAAAGAAGCTCCTGGCAGTAATACCCAACCCTTAGCCAGTCCCAAATTCTAGTTCAACTCTAAGGGTGAGAACTGGTGGAGACAAAGGAAAGACTCCCACACACCTGGTAAGTATATATACATATATATGCCACAAATGCTCACATATGGATGAAGTTTCTGAATTCTTTTGTTTCAAAGATGCTTTTCCGGCTTGCTCTTTGACTCCATGCTCTTTTTATTTTAAATTATGCATGCATGTAGGATTATTTTTTGTTTTTTGCTTTTATATAAGATTTTGGCTGAAGGGTTCAGTGGATACATTTGTTTTTTACTTTTAAACTTGTTTTTATAGCGTTGATATCTCTATGTCATCTATCAGTTATATAAACATAGGAAATATATATGTTCCTCTTTATTTTAAGTGACATATCAGTAGTTATTGTCTGTTCAGAGAGCCCCTTCCCATCCCAGTGCCTTTCTGTCTATCAGTCCTTTGGAAAATGTGCTCCTTACTTCCCACAACATGATCTCGTGTCACAGGCTGTCCACAGTTTTCTCTCTAGACTATTGGGAGGAAACAGTCACTCGGTCCTTCTCTTTTGCTTCCTGTAATTGCGGGTCTCCTGAAAGATGTGTCTCCTTTCCTACTTTAATTTACCTCATTTCCCCCACACAATTGTGCTCTTTCTATTCCTCTTCCTTGGGAACTTGCCTTGGCTTCCTAGTGTTGCTTCTTTCTCTTTGGCTCTTCTGTTTTCTACACAGTCATGGCTTCATGCACTGGGGCCACTTGCTCTGCTGTTTGTCCTACCCACATGTTAACCCCGTTTGTTCCAGTGACGGAAAATGTATGCAAATCTCCCACGATTTTCTTTGGTCTCTTAGACTTCAGAACTCAGAATTAATCAAAGGCGTGAAACAGTCTGAGGAGGATATATTCTGCATTGGAGAAATAGGGGAAACCCAGATAATAACCCAGAATAATTCTAAATATACTAGTAGTTTACCTTTATTGGACATCAGGGACTGATATGTGCATGGTCCTAGTTTAAGATCTAAGGAACTGACTCATAGTTCCTTTAGAATAAATTATGGTCAATATATTACCTACCCAGGAAAAAATATACCCTAAAGCAATATATTGTACATTATAATTTACAAAGTTTATTATGCATTACAACTAGTAGCCCATCTCATGATATCACACACATTAGGATGCCCACCGCTTCTGTGGGAGCCAGCGGGAACTGCAACACACTGCTGAGAGCCACATTACTTCCACAGGAGCTGGGAGAGACCTAAGCTGTTATAGTGGGAAGCGGGCCCGCTGTCTCCTTTCCAGGCCTGTGCTCAGCCACTGAGGCTGCAGACCAGCCCCGCTGTCCCTGTCCATGCTAGCTCTGGTTCCAGGGATCGGGCCTGAGCTGGGTGCGATGATAAAGCAAGCATTCCTTCTGGCCACTCATGCTGCCTGCTCTCAGCAGCTGCTCTCCTGGGACTGGATGGCTCTGGAGGTGCTGAGAGGACTGGGCACCTCCATATTCTGGTTATGGTGCTGCCATCTTTGTGATGGGGTGATGGTTGATTTGCATATTATCTTTTTATTAGATAGACTCAATTCTCATAAAAACTCTCTGAATTATTGTTGCTATTATCATTAGCAAAACAAACACATTGAAGCCAAGTGAATTAATTAACTGACCAGGATCACACACAAAGATATGTTAGAGCATTATGTAAACTCTCTGACTTAAGGCTTGTTCTACATGTGAACTCAGCCTGCAAAGGTTTGTTTCCTGCTAATGGAACTTTAGGCATCATTTTTTTTGTTGTTATTTGTTTCTTTCTTAATCCTCACCTAAGGATATTTTCCCATTGATTTTTAGATAGAGTGGAAGGGATGGGGCAAGACAGAGAGAGAAAAATCAATGGGAGAGGGACACATTTATTTTTTGCCTCCCATATGAGCCCTGACCAGGACTGGGTATCAAGCCTGCAATTGAGGTACATGCCTTTGACCAGAATTGAACCCAGATCCTTCAGTCTGCAGGCCAACACTCTATTCACTGAGCCAAACTGGCCAGAGCTAGACATCATTTAGTAGATGGGGCGTGTATGTCATTTTTTAAGTGGTCTTCCTTGGTGCTCTGAATGCAAAATAATTATTAAATGACATTCATTTGTTCTTTCATTTATTCACAACTGGAACCCCAAGTCATATATAAGTATGTTCTTTCTGGATCCCAGGACATTCCAAGAACAAAATAGAAGATAGCAGCCAAGTAGATAACTAAAAAGGAGCAGAAAAAAATAAAAAGGAGGTCAAACCAAAAGAGTGGAATCTCAAAAGCAGAGTTTCAAAAGACAGAAGTGTAATGCTGAGAATAAAATAAGATAATTATTAAATGAATGTGCATAGGATTTGGCAACATGGAAGCAATTCTTGGTCTTACAGGAAAGCTTATATAAATGGTTTTGGGCAGAAACCTAACTGCAACGGATTAAGGAGCATATGAATTGTATTATACTAGAGTCCCGGTGCATGAAATTTGTGCACTCTGGGTGGGAGAGAGGGTCCTCTCAGCCTGGCCTGCACCCTCTCTCAGTCCAGGAGCCCTCGGGGATGTCCTGGGGGCACAGGCCTAAGCTGTCAGTTAGACATCCCCAGCACGGCTGCAGAGGTGGAGAGGCTCCCACCCATAGAGGGCCCCTGGGAAGGCACATGGGCAATTTTCTTTAATTATCATCAGCTGGGCTCAGGGTGTCGACAGAGCCACGCCCTAGGAACATGCTTCCCCAATAAGGCTGGACATGTTAATCAGTTCTGATTTCACAGCAGCCCAGGTGTCAGCAGGGTGGGACTAGATATGTAAATCTAGGCCTAAAAAAATAAATGCGCTGCGTGGCTTGGGTAGTCATCCTTGCAGCCTCTCCATCAGAGAGAATGGATGGCGTCCCACCCAGCTCCCAGCTTTAAATCTATTTTTGCATCTGCTTTCTTTATTTCTATTATTTCTCAATCCCTGGCCGCCTCCACTTAGAACCGGTTCATTCATCTCTCTTTCTGCACTGGACGTGGAAAAGAGAGATCCCCACCATGTTTGGCCCCCACTGCATCAGGCCCCTGCACCCACCACTACAGCTGTGCTCACCAATGGTGAGTCTCGCTCAGGGGTTTTGGCTGAGTGGTGCTCCCCCTGTGAGAGTGCACTGACCACCAGGGGGAAGCTCCTGCATTGAGTGCTTGCTCCCAGGTGGTCAGTGTATGTCACAGTGACTGATCATTCCACCTGTCATTCTGCTGGTCATTATGCCATTTGGTCAATTTGCATATTAGAATGCTATCATATAAGATAATGTACAACTAAAATAGTAGCTAAATTTGTTTTGAAAATGATTCTAATGTATTTTACTTACAAATATTATATCTTTGGGTGGAAAAAAGTATGACTATGTTGGAAGAGGGAGATCCTACTGAGATATTAATGGGAGGTGAGGAGAGGGTGACACTTTGATTCTCCCAAGAAAAGAACCAGGAAAGGGAAAAACATAAGTCATTGAGAAAACAAAGAATTTGAGCGGGATCAAGAATTTAGGAGAAAGGATTCACTTCGCAAAGAGAAGTGTCTACTTCTGGAGAAGGAGAAAGGGGAGAGAAGACGCATCTATGTACACTCAGTTTTGGGGAGAGGAGAAAGTTCAATTACTTCACCATATATAACCTTGAGAGGGTTCTGGCAAGGAGTAAAAGGCATGATGGTGGCGTTGGGTCTGAAAAAAGGAGGTTTAGAAAAGCTGCTATAGGAGATGCAACAGACAGATATGTGGAGAGAAAAATGTCCATAGTAGAAAAGCTCCCACACAAGCATTCGTAGCATCATGTTCCCACTAGACTGTAATTTGAATGTTATGATAATATGCAAAAATTATCTTTACTGGAACAGAAAACTAGTTATTTTTAAGCTAAAACATGGGATTTAAAAGTGTTTTCACCCATTTCATGACCTTGTGCAGTGCTCTCAGCCTTCCTAAGATGAGAATTTGGTTGAAAAATTGAAAAGCACTACTTTTCAAAAAAGATATGTGTAGCAAATTCAGCTAGGAATCAAGGGGAAAACAAGTGCCACCATTATGAAGAAAATTTTAGGAGCCACAAAGAATTGAAAAACATATGGAGGCTACATAAGGTTTCTTTAGCTCTGCTTCTTGGTGGTTAAAATAATCCACAAATTGGAAGGACTTCAACTTGCATTATAGGGAAGAGAGCACCCAGGCCAGATCATTGTAATAATTCATTTGCCATCACTACTCTGTACCGAGACTACAAATGCAGAAAGAGAAGTTAAGACACAATTGCTGACAAATGTGCTGCGTGTATTGAAAACCAGAAAATTTGCAGCTGCCTCCCAGCCTCCATTGTGCATGCTAACAATGAGCCACGAAAGGGACATGAGGTAAATGTGGGGTTGATGCCGCAAGGCATTATGATGAAATATCTGGAGGACAATTTAATATGAAATATAAGCTGGTAAAAGAGACCAGCTGCCTGTTTAGAAGGATGACTCAAGCTAAAAACTCTAGCTTATATTTTATCATGAAAGATTTCCAACATATGAGCCTTCATTTGGGAGAAAACAGTTCTGGGTTTGCATGTGTAATGGGCATGCCTGCAAACTTCCCAAGATCTGATGGAACAGTTTTCCTCAGTCTAGTCAAAAGTCAAAATGTCTTTGGAAATCTAACATGCAGAAATCTTTTTAAATTTAATTTGATTTTTAAAAATCAGTTCCAGAGAGGGATAGAGAGACAGAAACATCAATGATTGAGAGGGAATTATTGATCGACTGTCTTCTGTACACCCTACACTGGAGATTGAGCTGCAACCCAGGCATGTACCCTGACTGAGAATCATACCTTGGTCTCTTGGTTAATAGGTCAACTCTCAACCATTGAGCCATGCCAGCTGGACCAGACCTAATAAAACATATATTCCTAAGTCTTTCTATATTCCATGGAATCTCAGAAACAGAAATATAATGATTCTTATGCAGTCGACTGACCAATCCTCCTATTTCAACCTCACATGAATCTCCCTTTTAGAGTTACCAGATGTACCCAACTCCTGAGTTCCTGCGGTCTTGCAATGTAATCTAAATCACCTTCCCCTGGGTATCACACACTACCAGCTTAGCTTTGAGCTTTTTTCATCCTGTAAAGTCAATCACCACGAGTCCATCTTCCTTCCAGCTTCCAGGATGTTGTTGCTGTAAGCTCCTCTTGTGTTTTCTATGTTCCGGTGCCAAAATCTGCCTCATCATCCCCTGACACAGGATATGTTGTTCTCACAGGACGCATTCACCTTTTTAACCAAAGTTAACATCCCTGTTATACCAACATCGTATTGCAAGCTCTAAAGGAATCCTTTAGCCACAACGGTCATGAGAACACTTCAGTCTATTCTTTCTCCTTCTTCAGTTAGGATATGTTTTGTTAGGTCTCCTTAGTTTAATCCAATGAAGGAATATAAATACATTTTACCAAAATAGATCACCTCTCCATCCTAAGACAAGCCCTGTGAAAATTCCTAGAAATGAAAACAGCCTGATGTTTATGGCCTACCTAACTGGGCTATGCTTGTAACAGAATCTGCCTGCAAATGAAATTCTGTGGCTCTAAAATAAAGTATATAGTTGAAGGCTTTCACCCATGTGTTTACTTATCACTTGTAAGTAAAAGTGTGAGCACCTAGGTCTTAGAAGCTTGTCTGAGAAAAGAAGGCAAGATGAGTCTAGAGGAATCTATCTGAGAGAAGTAAAAACATACATTCATACAAGGACATGTCCATTAATGTTCATAGAAACATTGTTCATAATAGCTCAAAGTGGAAATTACTCAAAAGGCCATCAACTGGTACACAAATAAACCAAATATAGATACTCATACAATGAAGTCTATATAGGATTTTAAAAGAGAGGTACTGATGCATATCATAACATAGATGAACCCCCAAAATAGTGCACTAGGTAAAAGAAGCCAGATGTAACACTCTACATATTTTATAACTCCATTTATATAAAATGTCTAGAAAGGGCAAATTTATAGAGACAAGGTATTTTGGTGATTGCCAAGAGCTGGGGGTAGAGGATATTGCTAATGTCATACCTTAGGAGATGTTTTAGATACCCAGAGCAGAAATTGAGTTATTAAATACAGGGAAGAAAATATAAGCTGTTTTACTCAGTTGTGAATCTACCTTTTTGCTTTGTGGGCAAGAAATTACTTAATTACAAACTTTAAGAGTCAGAAAAGTGGTTCATTGAGTGTCCACAAGTGACGTATACTTTCAGGTGGAAAATAATTTCATATCAATCTCTCTCAGCTCTGCTTGTACACAAAGGACACAAAATCAACATTTGCATTTTGTTTGATTATGAAGGAACATGACATTTAAGTATGAAATATTGGGCACAGAGAACACTTCCTTTTGATTTAGGATTAACATTTTGTTGTTGTTGCACCATTTCAACCCATAAATCAACTGATTCACATAAATGTCACAGAACTATTCTGCATATTGTCAGAAAATAAATATTCTACAAATATCTTCAGCAAGGACCTCTCCCTGTAATTAGCTCCTCATTATGTAGCTCACCCTTCAATTCACTCTAATAGTCCTGTATGCTAATTGCATAATATTTCATTGTTAGCAGAATGTGCACTGGTGCTCTCACCATTTAACAGAAGTTGGATCCTTAATCTAGACCTTTTGTAAATTAAAGTAAATTGCATGACACATCATACTTACAAAGTTTTGGTTTAGTTATTGAACATTATTATACTTAAAATATGGATAGATACATTTATTTTTTATTTTTCTTAAATATATTTTTTATTGATTTGAGAGAGAGAGAGAGAATCAATGATGAGAGAAATCATTGACAGGCTGCCTCCAGCACACCCTACACTGGTGATCAAGCTCACAACCTGGGCTGTGTCCAGACTGGGAATCAAACTGTGACCTTCTGGTTCATAGGTTGATGCTCAACCACCGAGCCACACCAGCCAAGCTGGACAGGTACATTTTAAGTTGTGTGTTTTGTAAGTGTGATGTATTACTCAACAGTTCATCTCCTAAAAATAGCTCAGTATTTCCTTGGATTCCTCATTCTTGTATTTAAAATGATAAATTCACCCCTGCAGCTGGGATAAAGGAGAACAGACTGGAATTGTTAAATTTAAAGATTAATAAGAGAGCTTTGTGGAATTGGGACCCTCGCTCATGAGGAAGGAGCTTCCGGTTGCATTTACTCCAGGGAGCTGAGAAGAAGGCACCATGGAACTTGTGAGGCTGAGAGCTACAGGGTGAGCTTTCGTCCTGCAGTTGTGATCACTGGTTGTGACTAATTGAATTTTCATTTCCCTAGTACTTGATTGACAGTCATTCGTAGCCAATCTTATTAAGTTAACTGGCGTGGTTTCTCTTCCTTGACCAGATCCTAACTCATAGAGGAGAGAAAATAGAAACAATGTCAGCAAGACCAAAAGAGGAAGAAAGCCAATAGGAAATAACAAAGTAAAGCCCAAAATTTTCAAGTATTCTAGGTAGCAGTATCCTGGGAACTGCAAAACATACCCAGGATTTATTTAGGGACTAGAAATAGGGGACGAGGTAAGAAAGGCAGAGGCCTGGTTACTAGAAGTAAGACCAGGAACACATTTTCTTTAGTGAGTTTTTAGTTCTGGTTCATTATAAGAGTCATTTAAACAATCTTATAATAATACCTATGCCTATGACCAACAAAGAACCTGCAGAGTCACAATCTCTTGGCATAGAGTCCAGAAATATGAATTTACTAAAAGTTAGTCTAGGTAATTCTGATATTCTTCAGGTTTAAGAATCACTAAACAAGGACTCCTTATACTTCTCTTCCTTGACCATATCCATCATGACAACCCCACCAACCCAAGATGATGACGGAGCCTATCACTGGGATCCAGGGGAAGAGGCTAAGAACACAAGAAGTCCGTGGACAAGCTGGCTACATAACAACTTCACAGCAGAACAAATTTCACCTTATAAGTTCTGCAAGTATTGTAGCCAACAAAAGATGGCCAACACAGAGAGGCCCCAAGGTTTGTTGTTGTTTTGTTTTGTAAGAGTATTTAAAATAGTTATGCCAAGACCAGTTTGGCTCAGTGGATAGAGCGTCGGCCTGCGGACTGAAGGGTTCCAGGTTCGATTTTGGTCAGGGGCATGTGCCTTAGTTGTGGGCATATCCCCAGTGGGGGTTGTGTAGGAGGCAGCTGATCGATGTTTCTTTCTCATCGATGTTTCTAACTTTCTATCTCTCTCTCCCTTCCTCTCTGTAAAAAATCAATAAAAATATATTTAATAAAATAGTTACCTGGCATACTGATAAAAATCCCTCTGACCCATCCCCTTGCTGCAGTTCAAAGTCTCTTTGGCCCCGTTCTCTTGCTCTATCTCAACACATAAATATAAATTTCACTTATCACTGAGATTTCTCCCTATTTGAGAATTTTTTTTCCATGCAGTGACTATTGGCACACAGCAGTGTTGAATAGGATGTTAATTTATTTTATTTTTTTAAATCAGGTTAGATTTTCTTCCGTTAACTATTCTGAGATCTTAAATAGAATAGGATGTTAATTTAAACCAAACAGAATTGGCAGCATTCATTGTCCCCTGGCTTCATGCCATGTTATGCTATTTTTCAAACATTTTTTTCCTATAATGTTAGTTTTAATTATGTCACACCAAAGCAAATGTGATCTAGAATTATAATAACCAAGATAAACTTTATAGCAGATGAAACCTCCCCTTGTAAAGAAAAAGCAGGAGAATCACAAGATAATCTGTTTCAAATATCAGCTAATTGGTGCTAAGTACTGTCCAATTGCATGGGGTGCCATCCAGTTGAAATTGAGCCAGGCCACCTGAAGCCCACGCCGTATGCACCAGCTGCCATGGATGTGGTTCAGAAAGCTGTCCCTGAAAAGAACTCTGGGCCATCTGTGTTTGCAGTTCTATTCATAAAATGTTTTCCAAATTATAGAGCTTCATCCGGTAACCTCACATCAAGACCTTCTCCAAAAGATTTTGAGATCATCACTCATTGGCATTTCTTGTTTCATTAGGAGGTTGCCATGATTTGAAGGGAAGGAGAACCAGGGTATGGTTGGAATCTAACCAGACTGTGGACTACATTTTCATCTTTCTAGAGTCAGGCAGTGTCTGACAAAAAATAAACAAATGAAAAACTTGTGTGCTAAATTGTACTGAAGAATCTTGTCAAGTGCTAAGCACAAGCTAGAACTTTAACAATATTTATTATCTCATAATGGAAATAATAGTTTTTATTATCCTAAAGAAAGGTGAGGAAACGTAAAACTTAAGACTCATCAGTTACTGAGTGGCAGATTCGAGATTTAGATATAGAAGTAGTGACCCCACACCTCTATTTGGCAATTTTCATTATCTCACATTCTTTCTGTCTTTCTGATTGTCCTTTAGAACTTCAGCTTTGGTTGTGATTTTTTTTTGCTCTTGAGCTGCCGGGAACCGAAACCTAACATTATCACTGGTAATAAAATGTAAAGGGAACTGGCCAACCTTGATGGCTCTGAATGGTCAGAGCTACTAACTCATTGACTCTAGGTTGAGTCACTAGTAATAAAATGTAAAAAGAACTGTCTAAGGAAACCAAACATTGTCACTATTGTTAATATGCAAAAAGAGATGGCCAACCTCAATGGCTCTGAAAGGTCAGAGCAATAGTAGAGCTTGAGGCAACTTTAGTTTGTTAATCGTATGTAAATTTTTGTTAATTTTCTGCTGCTGGAACTTTTCTGCCTAGGCAATGTCTTTGTCTGAGAATCTCAATAAAAGGGAATGGCAAAAGGCTAGATGAGGCCGGGGTGAGTCTTCCCACTAGAGGCTTGACTCCCCGCCTGGCCTGCATTTTCCCAAATTAACTCTTTTCCAGTCTCTTCATTTTTAGTGAACGACCTCCTCCAGAAACCGGACCCTGAGTGTGGGCCCTGAACCACGCTGGTCGTGGTAAGGGTTCCCACATCTGGCGCCTTCAACTTGGGACTTCTGGAGGAGATGATATTTTTCGCCTAGAGCGAAGGAGGAAAGGTACACCTGAAAACGGTGTGGAAAAAACTCACATGAAAAAGGTGAGGAAAAAATTCACCTGAAAAAGGTGAGGAAAAAATTCACCTGAAAAAGGTGAGGAAAAAATTCACCTGAAAAAGGTGTGGAAAATTCACCTGAAAAAGGTGAGGGAAATTCACCTGAAAAAGGTGAGGAAAAAATTCACCTGAAAAAGGTGAGGAAAAAATTCACCTGAAAAAGGTGTGGAAAATTCACCTGAAAAAGGTGAGGAAAAATTTCACCTGAAAAAGGTGTGGAAAATTCACCTGAAAAAGGTGAGGAAAAATTTCACCTGAAAAAGGTGAGGAAAAAATTCACCTGAAAAAGGTGAGGAAAAAATTCACCTGAAAAAGGTGTGGAAAATTCACCTGAAAAAGGTGAGGAAAAATTTCACCTGAAAAAGGTGTGGAAAATTCACCTGAAAAAGGTGAGGAAAAATTTCACCTGAAAAAGGTGAGGAAAAAATTCACCTGAAAAAGGTGTGGAAAAAATTCACCTGAAAAGGTGAGGGAAATTCACCTGAAAAAGGTGAGGGAAATTCACCTGAAAAAGGTGTGGAAAAATTCACCTGAAAAAGGTGTGTGGAAAATTCACCTGAAAAAGGTGTGTGGAAAATTCACCTGAAAAAGGTGTGTGGAAAATTCACCTGAAAAAGGTGTGGAAAATTCACCTGAAAAAGGTGTGTGGAAAATTCACCTGAAAAAGGTGAGGGAAAGCCCACGGCCAGCTGCAGCATCGCGAACTGTAAGTAGAGTGGGAAAGTCTTTCTTAACCAGGCTAATGGGGAAGAATTAGGTTATAAATATAAAAGTAAATTTTATTACAGAATTTGGCTTGTATGCTTAAAGAATGTGGTTTCTTGTTAAAATTAAAATCTTACTTTGTATTTGGAATTTAAAATCTGTAATAAGAAATGAAACTCCACTATTGAAACCACTTCTGATGCAGAGAAATTCAAAGCTGGCAGGAGAGGGCAAGCCTATCTGCTCTCTGCAATGAGATTACTGAATGCTTTGTTTAAAAGTTATAAAAGAACTCTTACATTAGGTGTTATCTTGGCCAAATTGGGTGCTAGTTACTACTTCAGAAAGCAAAAAAAGAATGAAAAAATTTGAGATCTGTCTTTATTTATTAAGCATGAAAAAATATGTAGCCAGATCTGTTGCTAAAACCTCCCAAAATAAGCTAAGGAATGGGGTATTTTGTATTTGAATGGCTACAAACTTACTCCAAATCCTGTGGCAAAAAAAAAAAAAAAAATATTTTTTTGGAAGTTTGCTTACATAAAATAAAAAAGTAAAGCTTCAATTTGCTTCTTAAAAAATTCTAGAGGACAGAATTGGAAGCTCTTAATTGATTATGTCTTGTATTTTTCTTAGAAATGTATAATGTTATTAATCGAGGACATGCAAAATATATTTGACTTACCAGCTTTAAAAGTTCAAAGTATAAATTAAATTGAGAAAAATTATGTAATAATGGTAATTAAAATACCTAAAAGTATAATTTGTTTTTGAGAAAATAAAATGTGTGTTTTCTCTAATAATCAAGGATTCAAAATAAGTTGCTTATTATTGGCCTAATTAAAAAGGAGGATTAATTCTGTGATCTCAACCAAAAATTTTCTATGCAAAAACTAGTCTAAATCTAGTTGATGTCTTAAGATAATAATAAAAAGTATTATAATATTTAGATCATATATAGATATTTGTTTGGTTTTTTTCCATGATAAAATTTCAAGGCCATAACAGATAATTCTTGGAAAGCTCCAAGGGCCCGGAGTAATACAAGAAATTTATTTTCTCTTAAAAGAAATATTTTTGAAACAGATCTAATATACTTGAAATTACATGGAAAGCCTTATCAAATAAAAATAAAAATACTTTAGATATTTTAGAAGGTTTACAGGCATGTATTATTACTGGCAAAGGAAAGAAGTTAATAACTCAAATAGGATATCAACCTTTTTAGGAGCGGTCACTGCTCAGTCTCCTCACCCTCATGCTGATCCTATACAATGGAAAGATGATAGACCTGTATGGGTGGATCAGTGGCCATTAACCAAGGAGAAATTAAGTCATATTCATGAATTAATACAAGAACAAATAGAGGCTGGTCACATAGAACCTTCCAATAGTCCCTGGAATACGCCTATATTTACAATCCCTAAAAAGGCGACAGGAAAATGGCGATTGTTACATGATCTTAGAGCGGTAAATGCTACTATGCATACCATGGGAGCTTTACAACCTGGACTTCCAGCGCCTTCACAAATCCCTTTAAATTGGTCCCTCATAGTAGTATATCTTAAGGATTGTTTTTTCACAATTCCCTTGGCACCTCAAGATAAAAAGAGATTTGCATTTTCAGTGCCATCTATTAATAATATAGAGCCTATGAAAAGATATCAATGGAAGGTTTTACCTCAAGGAATGGCCAATAGCCCTACTTTGTGTCAAAAATATGTGGCTCAAGCTATTCAGCCTTTAAGGGACAAATATTCCCAATGTTACATTATTCATTACATGGATGACTTGCTCTTAGCAAGCCCACGGGAAGAACAGACCTTAGCCATGTTTTCTCAATTAGAAGAGGAGCTCCCTAAATGGGGCTTAAGAATTGCTCCGGAGAAGGTACATAAAGGAAGTGCCTTTTCAATATCTGGGAACCATAATTGAAAGCCAAAGCATTAGGCCTCAGAAGGTGGAGATAAGAAAAGATTGTCTTAAAACTTTAAATGACTTTCAGAAATTATTAGGAGACATTAACTGGTTAAGACCTTATCTGAAAATCTCTACAGGAGAAATGACGAATTTGTTTAGTTTACTTAGAGGTGACTCTAATCTTTCTTCTCCTCGAACTTTAACTGATGAAGCTAGGAATGAGTTGCTAAGGGTTGAGCAGGCAATTTCCTCAGCCCAAGTAGCACGGGTACAGCCCGAATTACCTTTATTGGGACAAATTAACGCTACTAAAAATAGTCCCACAGGAGTCATCTTTCAAAATAAAAATTCTCCTGCCATTATTGAATGGGTCCACCTAGGACATCAATCCTCTAAAACTGCAGTTACATATGTAGAACTAATAGCCCATCTATTGTTTCTAATTAGGAGACGTTGTAAACAGCTTAGAGGGGAAGAGCCCCAGTGTATCTACCTCCCCCTAAATGGGAAGCAATTAGAAATGTTATTTCAAACTGATATAAATTGGCAAACTGGGTTAGGTGGATATTCAGGGGAACTTAGCTGTCATCTATTAAAGGATAAATTACTACAATTTTTATATAATACCTCCATTATTATACCAAAAAATACTAAGCAGGAACCTATTCCTGGAGCTTTAACTGTTTTTACTGATGGGTCATCAAATGGAAAAGCTGCCTATCATACAATAAATTCAAACCGAATCATATGGACCAGTCATACTTCTGTACAAAGAACTGAACTAGAAGCTATTAAGGCTGCATTGCAGGATTTCAAAGAGCCTCTTAATATTGTCTCTGATTCTTTTTATGCTGCAAACTTAGTAAATAGAATTGAAACTGCCCAATTGAAATGGCTTAGTGACCAAAGTTTATTTTTACTATTCTAACAAGTTCAGCAGATTGTACAACAGAGACAATATCCTTTTTATATTACTCATATCAGGGCTCATAGTGTCTTACCTGGTCCTTTAACCAAAGGAAATGCACAGGCTGATCAACTGGTTGCTTTATTAAAAGAAGCCTTAGAATCTCATCAGCTTTTACATCAGCCTGCAAAAATGTTGTCTAAACAATTCTCAATCACTCGACAACAGGCAAAACAGATTATTAAGGAATGTCCAACTTGTATGTTACATCTACCTCAAGGGCCTAACACAGGAGTCAACCCCAGAGGTTTGTTAAGAGGTCATATCTGGCAAATGGATGTAACACATTATAATTCCTTTGGACGCCTTGGGGCGTTACATGTCTCTGTAGATACCTTTTCAAAAGTCCTATGGGCTACTGCATCTACAGGAGAAACGGCAAAACAGGTTATTAATCATTGCCTGGCTGCTTTTGCCGTCATGGGAATTCCAAAAATTATTAAAACTGATAATGGGCCTGCTTACACAAGCTGTCAATTCCAGGAATTTTGTAAAAGGTGGAAAATTCAGCATATTACGGGAATACCATATAATTCCCAAGGACAGGCCATTATTGAACGACAGCATCAGCGGTTAAAATCCCAACTTGAAAAACAAAAAAAATGGGATGATGGAGAAATCACCTGTAGGTAGGCTGCACCAAGCCTTGATTACTTTAAATTTTTTCACTTGTGATGATGAAGGAAGGACGCCTATGGAAATACATTGGCATCAGAATAAAACAAAAGAAAATGGTCTAGCTAAATGGAAGGATCCCGAATCCGGTTTATGGAAGGGACCTGATCCATTGTTAACCTTTGGCAGAGGGTATGCTTGTATATTCCCAGAGAATTTTTCCAAACCTGTGTGGATTCCTGCTAGAAATATTAAACTGCAACAGGAATCCAAAAGAGAGAATAGCCAGACTAATGAGGACCTTGTGCCTGGAGCCACACCATGCAGCTCCAGACAATCAACTACTCCAGCTACAGAGGGCAGTGACTCCAAGCAGTCCACTGAAGATGAGCAGGAGGAGGACGAACCGGACAGCAAACAGCCCTGAGAACACGGGCATGGTAAAGAAGCCGGTACAGACACCTGACACTTGAGAATGTCTTTCTTGCCATGTTAGCAGTAGTCATCTACGGTAATTTTACCTGGAACAAATGTGGAAGTGCTTAGGACTTATGTTCCAGACCCTTCATGGGTAAAAGCCCTTATGTGGGCTGATCCCTTACTTAATGTAGTCACCAATAATTCTAATCATCTTGATCATCTAGGAAGAAAATGGGTGAGCAAGGAAGTATAATTACATAGGTCTTGCCACCCAGCTTCCCTTTTTGTATGACATAATCAAACCACTGTTCCTTTGTGTGTAAAAAAAAAAATAATAATAATAATAATAAAATAAAAAATTAAATAGAGGTTTCTGGCTTGCACCAAAGTAGAGGAATATCACTACTTGCTCCTGAGAGAGGTGCAGAGAATGTAACTAAGATCTTGTCTATATAAAAAGAAATTGACAGCCAGTTTGAATTTGAATTGTCATTGGCTTAGAGCAAAAAGTATTCTTGCATGGTATTATTCTACAATGTCATTAATTTTTAATGTAATAGCATATTTTATAATTATTACAAACAAATTTAAATTTAACTTTTGAATGTTTGGCAGCAATTTAAAGGACATGAAAGGATCTAATCCCTTCCACTGTGGAAAGTCTCACTGGGAAGGTACTTGAACATTCTATATTGGCCTTTCTTGCCTTAATTGCAAAGAGGAACCTCTCCTCAAAATCCAATTGCCTACAGCTGTTGCTTGAGTTTTCAATTCATGCTGAGGTTAAAGCCTTATGGTGGCTGGTACCATGGATCTGTTTCTCACACAATGGTGTGAGTGGGCCTTCCCTGGAGAAGCAACCTGGGTTCCCAAAGATCAATGCAGGGGCTCTGCCAGCAGGCGAGAGCATCCCAAGGCAGATACTGGGCATGAAGGCCATAGGGGCACAGGCTACCAAGGAGACAGAACTGAACCTCACATCACCCTGCTTGGCCCCAGAGGATGGCTGGTTAGCCAATGTCGGGTAAGATTCCTCAAGGGAGGAACAACCTAAGACAAGGGCCAGTCGCAAGGGGCCATCAGGAGAGAACTTGGGGGTCAACAGAGGTGGGGCACAGAACCTCACCCCCCCAATGTTGCAGGGGGTTGAATACTCGCCCCTGCTGAGGGAGGTCTCCTGCCCCATGGCTGCTTCGTGCTTCCCATGGCCAGCTCAGATCGGGACCCAGGCAACAAACGGATTTGGCCCAGTTCAGACTGAGATCCAGCTACAAACAAGAGACTTGGCCCAGCTCAGAAGGTACCCAGGCAACAGAGAAATGGCAATGGCTACTGCCCTATATCTAAATCTAGCCTAAATCTAGGAGTGCTCAGGGCTCTCTCAAGGATGCATATAATCCTTTCCATTAATTTTTACAGAGTAAACTAAAATTGTTGTTAAAAGTATTAAATTTGACCTTAAAATAAGTCAAGTTTTCAGATTAATTTAATTTGGCTAAACGAAATGAGTTAATATTCAAGAAAATTTAATTATACAACGGGCTGTTCCTAAAGTATTAATAAAATTTCTATTGATAGTTCATTTCATGGTAAAAATGGTTTAACATGCAATGTCATAGTTTTTGTGTAAAAAATTAAAATTTAAAAGTTATCAAAACAGCATCATAAAAAATTTCCAAAAACCTCCTAATAATTAAATAAAAAAGGGGGATAGTGGAAAAATACCATGTAGAAAAAATGTCCTGTAAGTAAATTACATATTAAAAAAAAAAAAAGAAAGAAAGAAAGAAAAATTTCTTTTGAAAACCAATTTTAATTTGTAATGATAACAATAAGATCACAAATAGTATCAAAATAAGTCAGGAAAATTATTTGGGCAGAAAGTATCCCAAGTAAAATTTATAGAAAAGATTCCTTTATTAATTTTGGTCGAGAGATGTTTATATATTTTCAGAAAACAACTCCAAGACCATGTGGATTCCTGCAACAGAGGAATTAGCAGGAATGTTCCAGCCATGAAGATAAGAGGAGAAACAGTCCAGACATGGAAGACGCTGAGGACGCCTTGCCATGCCAGCAGTCAGCAGCAGTGCTTTGCTGCAGGTTGCCCAGGACCAAACCAGAGACGGTCGGACCTGCATCGCCACTGTTTGTCCACCATCCAGATATCATTGCTGACATATACACATAAGGAACTTTGGGACTCAGAACTTTTGGACTCAGAACTTTTGGACACTGAAACCTTTTACTTAGAACTCTTGGACTTTGAAATTGAGACTCAAACATTTCGGTTCTTATATGTTTATTTCTGGTCTGTAAATGCAAGATTTTTTAAAGGAAGGAATTGGGGGGAGATGCCGGGAACCGAAACCTAACATTATCACTGGTAATAAAATGTAAAGGGAACTGGCCAACCTTGATGGCTCTGAATGGTCAGAGCTACTAACTCATTGACTCTAGGTTGAGTCACTAGTAATAAAATGTAAAAAGAACTGTCTAAGGAAACCAAACATTGTCACTATTGTTAATATGCAAAAAGAGATGGCCAACCTCAATGGCTCTGAAAGGTCAGAGCAATAGTAGAGCTTGAGGCAACTTTAGTTTGTTAATCGTATGTAAATTTTTGTTAATTTTCTGCTGCTGGAACTTTTCTGCCTAGGCAATGTCTTTGTCTGAGAATCTCAATAAAAGGGAATGGCAAAAGGCTAGATGAGGCCGGGGTGAGTCTTCCCACTAGAGGCTTGACTCCCCGCCTGGCCTGCATTTTCCCAAATTAACTCTTTTCCAGTCTCTTCATTTTTAGTGAACGACCTCCTCCAGAAACCGGACCCTGAGTGTGGGCCCTGAACCACGCTGGTCGTGGTAAGGGTTCCCACATTGAGCAAACCTTTGACACAAGTATTTTATGTCTCCTGAGAGAAAGGTGAAATGATTAAGACAGTGAGGGTAACGTAGCTGTGAAATTATTTTAAAAATTTATGTTTAGAAGATAGGGAGTTTTAAAACATGTAGACATACCAACAGAGAACTTAGACACAAAGTAGAGCCAAACCAGGCAAAACATATACGTTCAATAAACTTAAGGAAAAAATGCACTAAAGAAGTGAAAAGAATATATTTAGTTTTTTTTAATGTATGTTTATTGGTTTCAGAGAGGAAGGAAAAGGGAGAGAGAGATAGAAATATCAATGATGAGAGAGAATCATTGATCAGCTGCCTCCTACAAGCCCTACACTGGGGAAAAGCCAGCAACCTGAGAATATGTCTTGACTGAGAATCAAACCACAACCTCCTGGTTCATAGGTCAACGACACTTAACCACTGGCCATGCAGACCAGGCATACTTAGTTATTTTTAGTTTTGTTAAATATATTTTCATTGATTTCATATAGGAAGGGAGAGGTAGAAAAAGAAAGAAATATCAATGATGAGAGAGAATCATTGCTAGGTTGTCTCCTACACACCCCACACTGGGGATTGAGCCCAAAACCTAGCCATGTGCCCTGACTGGAAATTGAACTGTGACCTCCTGGTTCAGAGGTTAATGCTCAACCACTGAACCACACTGGCTGGACTCTATTTAGTTCTTTCTTTAAAAAGAAAACTTTTGCTGAAGGCATCATCTACTCTTCACAACCATTCAGTTAGTGGATGCTAAAAACATTGTAAAGATACATAAATAAATTGATGTGAAATGCATGTGTGACATCCCCTGATGCACTGGTGAGGAAAGAAATGTAAGTAAGCCATGCCCTTTATGGTATTTGTCTTCCATGGCCCCATTCCTAAGAACAGTGCCAGATAAAAGAAATGTGAAGATGACAAAGATAATTTGAAATGCAGCCTGAATCCAAGCATATGGCAAATGACATAGATATATAGCATCAACATAAAATAAATGGTGACCAGACTTGAAAATCTCCCAAGCAGACAAACCCATTTAGTCCATGTAAAGAGAACTAAATCTAGCCAAAACCGGTTTGGCTCAATGGATAGAGCATCGGCTGCGGACTGAAAGGTCCCAGGTTGGATTCCGGTCAAGGGCATGTACCTTGGTTGCGGGCAAATCCCCAGTAAGGGGTGTGCAAGAGGCAGTTGATAAATGATTCTCTCTCATTGATGTTTCTGACTCTCTATCCCTCTCTCTTCCTCTCTGTAAAAAATCAATAAAATATTTTTTTAAAAAAGAAAACTAAATCTAGTTTATTTCATGAACATAAGAGAAAGTTAACTTGGGTTATTTCTTGTAAACATCTGATCATCATAAGTAAGTCTCTCTGTTCATGAACAGCTTTCTATTCAATAAAATATTCATAACAAATAAAGATCTCTAAATTTTCTTTTGAATAATTAACATAATAATATTGATAATACATCATACATATTTTATGTATTATATTTATAACATATAAAAACTGCCAAGAACTGAAGTGAGGGAGAAATTATGTAAATATGTTTTAAAAATGTGACATTGCAATTGGAATACAAGTCAACAAGTCATCTAAGAAAAATGGTAATATAGTTTGTTTGGTCATTCATGCATGTACTAGATAGTGCTACATGTTAGAGGTTATATGATTTTCAATATCTATTCAACGTATCTAGATATAGTCCTAATTTAGTGAAGATTAAATGGTATTTAATTTTTTTTATATTGGGCAAAGAATTGGAAAAGACTTCTAAGAATATGTAAAAGACAGAAATTAGGGGGGGGGAGAAAATACAGAGTTAAAAGTTTGTTTTAAAACATAGAATTAGGAGCCAAATCAAGTTGTTACTGGGGCCAAATTTCTATTTAGTAGCCATTATGACCACAACACGATGAGAAATTGCCTGTATAAAAAATTTAGTTTCCAAGATCTGTTGTTTTGCTACTCAAAATGAAGCACTCCCACTCAAAAGACTACTTCAAGATTGCCTTTCCATAATTACTATTTTCCTTCCTTTATTAATTACTAGAAACCTGGTGCACAAATTCATGCATGGGTGGGGTCCTTAGGCCTACCCAGTGACCAGGGCTGATCAGGGCCAAGCCATTCAAAGCCTGCCAGCCGGGGGGGAGAGGGGGGAAGGGAAGGAAGAAGAGGAGGGTGGGGACAGAGGGAGGGACCATCGGCCAATCAGGGCCTGCTGGCCAGTGGGGAGGGACAGGATGTGGCAGGTTGGCCACTGACCCCAAAGAGGGAGCCAGCTCTTGGCCCCCCTGGGAAAGGGGTTGCATCCACTGCCATCCACCCCTAGTTCCCTGTCCCAGCCTGGGGCCCAAAAGCCCCAGTGGAGTTGGGAGAGAAGGTGATGGTCACTGGACGCCAATGCAACCAGCCAGATGTGGGAGATTGGCTGCAGGGGTGTACTGACCACCAGAGAACAATTCCTGCATTGAGCATCTTCCCCCTGGTGGTCAGTGAGCATCATAGAGACTGGTTGACCGATAATTCTGGTCATTTGGTCGTGATGGTCACTTAGGCTTTTATATATATACATGGGGCCCTTTCTATAAGTCATCTTCCCATTCACATGCAAAGACAGTGGTGGCCTGACCTTTCATGAGAAATAACTTATTTAATTTGAATCATATTAAAGTTGGTTATGCTCAGTGGTTGAGGGTTGACATAGGAATTAGGGGATCACAGTTTGATTCCCAGCAGGGCACTTGCCGAGGTTACAGGCTGATCCCCAGTGGGTGCTATGCAGGAGACAGCCAATCAAAGATTCTCTCTCATCATTGATGTTTCCATCTCTCTCTCTCCCTCTCCCTTCCTCTCTAAAATAAATAAAATTGTATTTTTTAAAAATACTCTTGAAGTTGGTTTAACGGGTGGCTTCAGGCAGGTAAAGATAATCATCTTTGAGGAGAAAAATTGAGAAACATTTCTCTGTTCCCATGTTATATTTTATCCTATATCAAGTAGCCAGATTATATTATTTACTTGTATATAATACAGGAGCGATCTGGAGGTTTTCCCTAATTAATGACATGTAAGATGAATACCTAAATTGGTCAGTTAAAATGTTTATATATTTCTCTCTGTATAGAAATTGCATCCCTCAAGATCCATCTGAATTACCCACTCTGTGAAAGCTTTGCAAATTTCAAACCATTCTCATCACAACAGGGAGGGGGTTTCTTCTCTGAACCTGAACCTCGGTGGAGGCATCCACGCCTGTCCTGTCACATTCAGTTTGTAGCATGCCACCTTTCGGGCACATATCAGTAACAAATGCTGGGACCCTACAGCTCAGAGGGTCAAAGTTGCACCTGATCTATCTATCACTTTGCAGCTACTACTGTGTTTCCCCGAAAATAAGATCTACTTCATGGAAACATAATACATCCCCTAAAAATAAGACCTAGTGCATCATTGGGAGCAAAAATTAATATGAGACACTGTCTTATTTTTGGGGAAACAGGGTAGCACAGGACTTGAATATAGTAGGAGCTCGATCTTTTCTAAATAAAGCAAAGAATCTTAAATTTGTGAGGTAGCATTAGATACAGTTGTTTACTTTTTATGTAACGCCCGGTAATGATGAAGTCTCAAATTCTTGAGAAATGTAATCTACTGGGTTATTTATTGAGTAAAATATGGAGAATCTTATGAGTTTTTAAAATCAGTGTTCAAGTAAAGATAAAGTTATATGCCTGAGGAAAAGGTTACTGAGGAGCTTTTTAAAAGCTTTGCCTCCCTCTTAGATCTCCCAGAATTCTCATGACAATGAAATGGGCGCTCCACTAGTTCCGTGAGAGTTAATAGAACATTGCACTGGGATTGATGTCACAAGTACATTCTAAACAGCCCCAAGTTCTGGTTATGTTAGAAATGAGAAACAACTTCATAGAACATTGTGGACTATAAAGTAAAATTCAAAATATTGCTATACTCAGGGAAGTGTGAATTATGTTATCGTTCCTTTCCTGAACCGACTCCTGGTTATGGTATGTTATATGTCCAAAATGTTGGTATTCACGAGACTGCCAGCTGGTAACTCATACATGCATTGTTTTCATCAAGTACAAGGACAAAAGCACTTTTCACTGTCTTTTGCTCACATCAAACAAATCACGGGATTATCAGCATTGCTCCAAATTGTTCATATGTGTATAAAATAAATTTTTTATTATTCTGGGCATTTTAAAAATATTTACTTCTGCATAGTAAAAAAAAAAAAAGGAAGAAGAAGAATGTTTTGAATTATACCTGTTCTTTTAATCATATTCTCTCATTCTGACCAGGTTGAGAAAAGCAATTGTCTTTCCTATTTTAGTCCCACAGGACTCATTTCACCAATGAAAATTCCCAAATAATTTAAACCTACGTCTAATGGAAACAAAGACAAATTAGTGGAACAAGAGCCAAACCTATGATATAACATTTTCTTTCACTCTTGGATACCTCTTTATTAAGTGAATTGTTCTGTTGTGAAGTTATCAGTCTAGCCTCTAAATCTATTTAGAAAGAAGCTTGGGATTTTATCTCAATGAATGAACTAATTAGATGTTACATAATGTAATAGAAACTATTACCACCGGGTCCTCTGAAAATAATGTGTACGCCTTTGTAAGGATCTTTTACTTTGTTATAGAGGCAAGGATGCTACAACTGTGAAGGGAAAAAATGGCATTCCACTCTGTGTTCTCCCACCAACCGAAAACATATGCAGTAAGAAATAATTGTTGGCAGAGAGCACAGCTAACCTCACCAAAGACATCACCACTGAATGTTATCCCCAAACTATGAGTGTGTATAGTGTCATAGAACAGAAGGAAAATTGGACTTGCCCCACCCAAATCACAAGGTAGATTTATACTTTAAGGCCAGAAAGTTCCTTTCCATTCCATTCCGAGGAGTGTCTGCCACCTATTGTTCATGTAGAAGACTACAGGAGTTGGAAATCCAGTCCCGCCCCTCCCCAAGTTAGCTCATTCACCAAGAATTCAATGGCCTTCCACATTCCTCTCAAGTCTCTTCCCTCTTATTAAAAATAGAAAATATTTGAGATTTTGAATCTTTGTGAATTACTGTAGCTATAATAAACATCTTTCTAAATGTGAAAAAAAAAGAAGTAATGGTGACTAAAAGGAAGAAAGGACTACATGAAAAAAGGGTTCTGTCGCCTTGATAGAGTTACGTGGTTTTCACATAGGGTTAAGACTGTTAAATATGTTGCTTGCTAAGAAACTGAAGTCTAGAATGGATACGCTTGTTTAATTTTAGACTTCTCTAGGTATTATTATTTTCTAAATTATTTTTATTGATTTCAGAAAAGAAGGGCAGGGAAGAGGTAGAAACATCAATGATGAGAGAGAATCAGTGATCCAGCTGCTTCCTGAACACCCCACATTGGGGATCAAGCTGGCAACCCAGGCATGTGTCCTGACCTGGAATAGAACTATGACCTCCTGGTTCATAGGTCGATGTTCAATCACTGAGCAACACTGGTTGGACTCAGGGTATTATTTTAACACATCTTGGAAAAGGTGACTATACATGCTAACTCAACTGTGTTTATAAAAATTTAAAAAATTTAAAAAGCCGAAACCAGTTTGGTTCAGTGGATAGAACATAGGTCTGTGGACTGAAAGGTCCCAGGTTTGATTCCGGTCAAGAGCACGTACATTGGTTGCAGGCACATCCCAGTTGGGGGTGTGCAGGAGGCAGCTGGTCAATGTTTCTCTCTCATTGGCACTTCTAGTTCTCTATCTCTCTCCCTTTCTCTCTGCGGAAAATCAATAAAATATAATAATTTTAAAAAACATCAAATTTACAAGTCATTACTACAGGAACAGTGAGTAGTCACACCTCTGCTAAAGTTCTCGTTGTTTCTCTTACTGCCAAATGGAAGGACAGAACATAAGCAAGACATTCTAGGCCAAAAAGTAGTCCTCTCTAGGAATCAAAGCTACAGAGGGGGGAAATGAAGTTTCCACAGGGCGCCTGATTAAAGAAAAGAACCCAGGCAGACGGAAGCAGACTAACATAATGGCTCTTTTGGTCCAGTGAGTACTGACCACAGGAGAAAAGGGGTTTACATTGTCACTCTCACTCCTATCTGACAAAGTCTAAAGGTTTCCAGGTCACCATGTACCCAGTTTTATCAGAGTGACTGTTAGATGTCGCATAACTATATAATTTATCTTCTGGCTGAAGTTAATCAAATAAACTAGGAGTTCTTTGAGGGCCAGTTGACCCTGACCTACACATATTCATGCTTCATAGCTTTCTCAATGAGGAAACTATTTCCGTCTTGGGCAGTCTTAAAAATAACAAGGAGCGTTTTCACAAGAACCTATACATGAGGTCGGGGGGAAATAACCATTTTCAGGTAGCTTTTCTTCCCAACACATGATTACACTCTTTATGTTTTGACGTTAGACTCTCAGGCTGGCCAGCGCTTATAGGAAAAAGAAAAGAAAGGCTATAGAGACTGGTCAAAATGCCACTGATTGAGATGGGAAAATGCTGTGTAAAAAAAAAATTGATGAAACCCACACATCTAGATAAAGGTTTTAGGGATAGCCACCTTGTCCTGAGTGTCAACATGTAGAGTAAGCACCTCGCCGGACTACAGCAAATGATGACGTCTGGAAAAAATCATTCTCCGCATAATCAGACAAAAGAAAAAAAAACAACAACAACAAATGATGGATGACTTAAAAACAAGTTCCTTCTTTTTCGGTGTCATTTACACATTATTAATGATTCACTCTAAAATTACTGAGTCTAAGATAAATACCACTTAGATTAAATTACGTGAAGTATAATGTATTTGATTTTAATTATCGACTCATTTATCATGGTTTGTGGTTAATTTCCTAAAACCTCATTTAGGCATGATCAGAAATGTTGTTTAATTATTCATGAATAAATTGTGTATTTTATAAACTTTCATCGGTGCTATCCATGCACACGGTCAAACAGTTCTACAAAGCTCAAGCACTTATTTTAAGGACTCAATTAGCTCTACATACGTGCCTTGCCTAGGAAAACACAGCTTCCTTAGACCCCTCACCTCCACCTCCAGGCAAGAATTTTAATTCTGTGGGGTGTCACCCCTGCTTAAAATATTTAGACTGCCACACCCTAACTTTTCAACCTTAGGCATAATCTACGCATTTGTACTGTCAAAGCTGGAGGTCACTTCTTTTCCTTCGCCTCTCTGTGCTCCACAGGCCCAGTTCTCATTTCCCTCCCTCTTCAATATTGTAGGTTATCATTGTGAGTTGGGTTATCAGATCATATAGAAATAGAACAAAAAGCTGATTGGGAGTTTTACACAAAACTGGAGTTGGGGCCCTAACCAGTTTGGCTCAGTAGATAAGAGAGTTGGCCTGCGGACTGAAGGGTCCAGGGTTTGATTCCGGTCAAGGGCATGTACATTGGTTGCATGCACATTCCCAGTGGGGGGGTGTGCAGCAGGCAGCTGATCAATGTTTCTTTCTCATCAATGTTTCTAGCTCTCTATCCTTCTCCTTCCTCACTGTAAAAAAAAATCAATAAAAATATATATTTTTTTAAATGGAGCTTTCATTTGTGGTTTTCACTGAGATCTGTGTGGTGGTGGAGGCAGACCTTGAAGGGAATCAAAGACAGCTACCTCGGTAGTTTCTATAGAATATTTCTACTGGCAAAGGAGGCTTGGCAAAATTTAGGGTTTGATTTTCTCAGCTTTGTCGGAACCTGCTCAGATTTTATTATCTCAATTTTCATGATCCATCTTACACAATTAATGTCTTAAATGTAACTCAAGAAATCCGAAAACGCTCAGTCTGACAAATTTCTTTATTTTCTGTGGGAATGTGTTCATGAAGGTACAGTATAGGACTGTATCATCAGCTATTATCAAATACTGATGCAAGAAAAAGACACTAGAAGTTTTCTATGTTTGTATAACTACATCAGTGGTGCTGATTTTGTTTCTCATTGTGCTCATATCAAAACAAACATGATAAATTCAGTGACATAAAATAAGATTATTCTCTTAAGAAAGTCTAATGTTTCCCCTTACTAGATGAGAGCTCAATTATAATAGCTTTTTTCTTAATCTGGGTTTCCTTTTTATATCTGCCTCCATCCAATGCAGGACTCTTATTCTTTTATCACAATCGCAATGGTTCTGTGGCTTTATTGCATTTGCTTTTTCTTATTGTATTAGAGCACTTTGCTCAGATTATCACTGTAGTATTGACTACATATGTCATTGCTAATTGCTGGCCTGCCCGAGGCAGTGAACTTCTTGGGTGCGGAGAACACAGGATATCCACTTTGACATACCGCTGTGCCAGGCACGTAGAAGATGGTAACACATTTTTATTGACTTGTACCATTGAATTATTTACAAGCTGCCTCAAATCCTTTTTGGTAGCAGGCAAAGTAAAACATAAATAACAATTCAAGTAAGATGTCACAAAGTGTGTTTGGACCTCTTGACACTGTAATAAAATATTTTACTGTTATTCTTCTAAGAAAAGATCATTTCTATGCTATTTTTATAAATAAGAATGTCACACAAAAAGTACGAAAAGTTGTCAGCACTGGGTATTTCTCTCAACACAAGGTGGTGAAAAGCTCTGATGTGTAAATCACTATTTTTAAGCACTGGAGAAAAGTGCTGAATATAACAGAAGTATAAACAATAGTAAGAAAATATACTTTATCATATCAGGTTTCTATTAATGGGATCCAACTTTCTTATACTTCTTAAGAGTATGATAATTAGAAAAATGGTAACAAATATAGCAATGTCCTTAGTCTGTCCTTTAACAGAATATCTGTAAGCACCAAAAGAAAACCTTGAAATAAGTGTCATTTAGGTTAATACAGGTGTAAGTGGAAGAGAAACACAAATCTATTTCCCATAATGTTCCTTCCAAACAAACTCATTTTGACACTAAGAGGCCTATGGAACAAAAGCTAAAGTTATAATGGGGTCTTAAGTGCTGGGTCCTATAATAAGCTTTTATTCAGGTTTTCTTAAAATATATATATATTTGTATTTATTTATTTTCATTTTTTATTGAGGTATTATATGTGTACATATCTCACCATTGCCCCCCCACATACTCCCATACATGCTATATTTGTATTTATTTCAGAGAGGTAGGGAGAGAGAGATAGAAACATAAATGATGAGAGAGAATCATTGTTTATCTGCCTCCTTCACACCCCTAACTGGGATGGAACCCACAACTTAGGCATGTGCCCTTGACTGGAATCGAACCCCCGAGCTGACACTCTATCCACTGAACCAAACCAGTTAAGGCCAGACACCAGGTTTGACTTAACTCTAGTAAGTTGTAGAAAAGTAATAGGGAATTCAGGATTCCAGGGTTCTAGTCCATAGCCCCTCTGTGACCTCAGGAGAGTCACCCTTTCCTGATATTTCATTTGAAGCTCTAGGTAGAGTAGAAGTGACATAGTAAGTACTAATATTTGCTAATACTTATTAATATTTTTCTTTCCCTACCTTACTAAATATCACTACATGATTATTCCCCCTATATACTACCCTATCTAGGAAGTATGGATGCTATAAGCTAGTAAACAAATTTATACTGAAAATAAAATAAAAACTACAATTTCAATTGTTTAATGGTTGGTATTATTCATAAGAGCAAATTTGATGTCAAACTAATATTCTTTCTTGTTTCAGAGCAATGGAAAATAGATGGGGAATGCTTGGCAGATAGCAGAAATTTTCACAGTTCTGGAGGCTGGCATGGAGATCAGCACCCTTGCAGATCTGGTGTCTGGTGAGAGCCCACTTCCTGTCCACGGAGGCCATCTTCTCGCTGTGCTCTCACATGATGGAAGAGAGAACAAGGGCCTGGGGCCATTTTCATAGGCAACAGTTCATATTCACAAGGGCTCTGACCTCATGACCTCATCGCCTCCCAAAGGCCCCATCTCCAAATACCATCACTCTGGGGATTAGATTCCAATATCTGAATTTTGGAGAAACAGAAATATTCAGTCTATCGCAGTCTCCCTGGAGTATGGTAGGGTAAGGTGGGGAGTTATAAAGATCTTTAAAACCTATCACACTTGGTTATTATTGTTTACCACTGGGACTGCATTTTCCAACCTTCATTCTGACAACATTTTCCATAGCTCTCGGTATTTTGAAGCTAAATATTTTATGAAGTTTAATTTGTATCAAGTTGGCAATCACCCTGATTACCATCTAACCAGTCAGTGCTATCTAATGCTTATAAATAAAAGGAGGTCTTTCATGGCTCTTATCTTTCATTTTAATGTAACATTTTAAAACAGAAATATAGTATATAGTAGCTTCTAATAATTGGAAATGTGTATTTTAAAAGTAAATGTATACTCAAAATTCAGAAAGAAAGAAGGAATATATTTTTGGCAGATTATCAGATGTTCCCATCTATGCTGTATAATGTCTACAGATAATATTTTCTATTTACTTACCTATTTATTATTTTTTAATTCTTTTTTTAAGTTATGTGATTTTAGTGAGCACATGAAAAATAATAATTAAAATTATTTAACTAATGTGGTTTGATATTACATTACTAGAGGCCCGGTGCACAAAATTTGTGCACTTGGGGTGGCAGAGGGGTCTCTCAGTCCGGCCTATATTCTCTCTCAGTCTGGGTGCCCTTAGGGGATGTCCAACTGAAGGCTTAGGCCCGCAGTCTGACATCCTTAGCGCTGCCATGGAGGCAAGAGAAGTTCCTGCCACTGCCACTGTGCTCACCAGCTGTGAGCCCGGCTTCTGGTGTACTGACCACCAGCAGGCAGCTCCTACATTGAGCGTCTGCCTTCTGGTGGTCAATGCACATCATAGCAACCAGTCATCCCCCCATTTGGTCAATTTGCATATTAGCCTTTTATTATATAGGATAATCATAAAAGAGAAATTAGGCTAATTAAGAGTATTTGGGGACTTTAAAATTATTTATTTTTCAACTCTGATGATAACTGAGTTTTAAATTATTTCAAATTAGGTTAACTCGTGATAATACACAGATCTCACTCATGCTTGCATTATTCAATCTTCTTGACTACATCTGTCACTTTTAATAAATGCTCAAAATTTCAACATCATCAATTATTTCCACCTCAAAGTGTTTGCCCTATAAAAATTATTAAATCAGTAGTCACAGAACAAAAGATTATACTAAGTACATTTTGAGTAAATTTAAAGAACAGTTGGTATAGTATTTAAAATATAAGATAAACTTGGTATAAAATGAAAACTAAAGAAAAAAATGAAAAATAGACATTGCCTCTCCTAACTTGACATATATTGTTTATGTGTAAACCTGCAAAAGGGGAACACCCATATGAAAGCCAGTTACATGATGTTAAATCACATTTAAAATATAATTTTATGCCTGACATGTTTATCTTATAACCTTATTAAAACACTATTTTAACATGTTTGAAGTATCTAGAAGTATTTTGAAAAGGAATAAGAAAATAACTCTCTCCATATCTTGGATTTGATGAAAGATATATAATTCTAAATAGAATTGTTATCTGGGGATAGATAGATCATCACTTTCCTCTTATGACTCATTTCTACTTCATTTTTTTTTCCTTTCCATCTAAGATAGAAATCATGGCTCCAAGAGTGGAGAGCAACAAACCAATTGTCCCTCTAAAGGTCAGTCTTAGTCATAGATAAGGCGGCGGGCATCTGGGGGGTATGACTTCAGAAGCACAAGCCGGGTTCCGGTTCCTAAAATACCTACTCCTTCATGCCCAAATTCATTCTGCAGGATATATTCTTGTACTTTAGGTAGGGATAAGACCAAAAATGTGAGCTCTTCAAACACATGCCACTTTGACTTAAATGTACAATGAGGACTACTATCCAAGTAAACCCTTCTAGCTGGAAGGGTTTTATAATGGAAAGGTAGAGAAGAAGGATTAAGATACAAGGTTCCTAAGTATCCCACATGGGTGGAGTTAAAGGGAAGGGAACAGTCCCATGAGTCAGATACACCTGGACTTACCTGGCCTCTGAAAGTCCCAAGGTAACCATTTGTAATGCAAGACTCAGGAAAGCATCAACTGGGGGACAGAGGTTGAAGGGAAGAAGGGGGTTATATGGGTCAAATGAGTTAGTGGCACCTAAGATGTTAGTTAGCTTAGAGTCTCACACAGAGTATCTCTTAAAACAGACAAGCAATTTTCCGTGGCACATAGATCAGGTGTGCATGGCTGTGTGCCTGGAAGGGGCATGAAGGAATATTAATCAGGTCACAGTGCATCGCAGACTGCATCCTGCCTCGAGACTCTGGTCTCATGGCTGTTCAGCCAGGCATTCACCTACTGATAAGGCTGTTCCCAGAGCCAGTCTGTGGTTGCTGCGGGGAGAAAGAGAATGGCATTTTGTTCTGATGCCTCTTGGAAACCTGCACAAGGTCTTATTCTCACAGCAATTCAATTCCATAAAAGTCACATGTGGTATAAAATAGCACGCAAATTATGCTGGGTTTTGATGCAGTGGTGCTTTTGTTAATGCATCTGCAGGAATAAAGCTTTTAATTAAGTAAACCATGAACTCTGGTTAGAATATGGGGGAGTAAGTCCTCAGACAACATAGAAATAGGGCACTCTTAGAGATGCCAGTTCATGTGGAACTGGCTCCAAACGCCCCTCAGAGATCCTCTCTGGGGGTAATAGCCATGAGATAAATTGTGGCATGTGAGAAACAGGCTGGAGAGATTACCGAAAAATGCCCAAACAATAAGGATCTGGACAATTCGGTATTTTCACCAAATCCATTAAAAAGGAACCCTATTTCCCCAGAGTAGAAGAGTGTGAATCATGCTCTTACAGCTCAATAACCAACAAAATAATCACAAGCACCTCTTTGAAAATAATTTGGTTTCTCTAGAAGGTTCTCCTTTCCCTGAAGAACTATTGGTTAAGGAGAAAGACTATGTATTTCAGTTAGCAAGTTATTTTTTAGGTGAAGTAAAAATATTCACGCTCAACCTATCTCAAGGAAACTGAAATATATCAAAAGAAAGCAAACCAGAGTTTGCCTTTGGTTGAGTTCTGAGTCCCTAGACCCAGTACGCACATCTAAGTTAGCTTAGACCAAATGGAAAAGAAGTCATTGCTATGTTTAGAAAGCCTACATAACACAGCCAAAACAGACAGAAAAAGTCTGTGCCGTGTCTCACTCCGGTCCTCAGCCCAAATTCCAAACCCAAGTCTTGGAATTACCTCTTGCCTCCATAAATAAACAGGAGGGGTGGGTGGGGGGAGAAAAAAAAAAAAAGAGAGAAAGTTTTCACTGAGAAAGAACTGTAGTTTGCATAGAATTTTGGGTGAACTCTAGTGTATGTAAGACTATGGTAAACATTTGACAGCCAACTTTTTGCTGTATTTCTCTTGGGTACAACTTAATTTGATCATATGATACCGAAGACTATGGCAATACCTCACACACTTTCATTGAATGCTGGATTCTAAAGGCAGGCATATCAGAGTCTCTTTATTGTCCTTCTCACCCAGCCGTTCCTGTACAGGTCCCTCTACTCGTGTCCCGTACTTATCCAAAATTACGGAGAGATATCCTTAAGAACAATATGGCAGGACTTACTTTAAAAAGCTCTCCCACCATGTGAAGGGGCAAGAAAACTGCTTACCAGATCAGAGATGTGGCAGGAAAGTTTTTCCATGCGGCGTAAGGAGAACCAAAACAGCAAAGTAATTTTTTTTTTTTATGTCACTCAAAACCCTAGTCCTGAATATGAATGAAAGGCAGCAGGACTTTAAACTATTGTATGGGGTAGGAATCCAAGTTTAAACATTCTGCCTAAACCTGGTGCAAATAAAGCAAACCTCTGAGCGCTTAACAGAAGTCAATGCAAAAGAGCTTTAAAGAAATGTTTCAAGACGAGTTCCTAGGAGCCACACATTTTTAAAAAATGCAATTTGAGCCAGATATTAATTCACACTCAAAAATTATAAACTCCATGATGAAGTAAAAAAAAAATACTATAAAGGAAGTACTTACATTTAGAGCAGGAATACCTAAAGTGGAATGTCATCAAAAGGTCACAAGTAATGAGATAGAACTAGATATGTCAGACAAATGTTAATAAAGGAAATCTAGCTTATCGGTTGCCTGGGCTGTCAGAACAATATACCACAGCCTGGGTAGCCTAAAATATAGAAATTAATTTTCTCACAGTTCTGGAGACTAGAAGTCCAAGGTCAAGGTGTTTTCCGCTATGGTGTCCTCTGAGGATTCTCTCCTTGGCTTGAAGATGTGTCTTCTTGCTCCTTCGTCCCATGATTGTCTCCCTGTGCATGCACACCCCTGAGGTCCCCTCCTCTACCTATAGAGAAAACAGTCACCTTAAATTAGGGCTCCATCCTAATGGCCTCACTTTTAGCTTAATTGTCTCTTTAAAGAATTTATCTTCAAATATGGTTTTGAGGTACTGGATCTTGGGACTTCGGTATATGAATTTGGGGGCAACACAACCCAGCCCAGAGCATCTGGTACATCCTCACTTCCATCAGATAATATGGTATTTAATATAAAAATGCACTAATAGGAATTTCCCAGCTGATTGAGCATTGACCTATGAACCAGGAGGTCACGGTTCGATTCCTGGTCAGGGCACAGACCCGGGTTATGGGCTCCATCCCCAGGGTGGGGAGTGCAGGAGGCAGTTGAACAATGATTCTATCTCATCACTGATGTTTCTCTCTCTCTCTCTCTCTTTCTCCCTTCCTCTCTGAAATCAATAGTAGGTATGAATGCACTAATAGGTATAAATTCACTGCACTGATAGAAGAGATGATTTCCCAAGGAAGTTCCGAAAGCCCTGGAACTATATACACAAAACAACTTAGCCTCAAAACATAGAAATCAAATATTATAAAGAAATGGACATATTCCTAATCTAAGCAAGGGCTGTTAATGTACTTATATGAGAATTGAGAGATCAAAGAATCAAAAATGAGTAAGGACTTAGAAGGTTTGGGTAATACAATTAACAGGCATGGCTATAAGTCTATACCTAACAATTGCAGAATACACGTAGTTTGAAATCAAACACTAAACATTTATAAAATTAAGACTACATACCGGTCCCCAAAGAAAATCTCAGAAGATCAATATCATATTATGGGTGGGGGGAAAAGCCACAAGCTAACCTGACTAATTCAGGGAAGGCCTGCACAGTGGTTTTGCAAACTCAAAGACTTCCAACCACAAAGCATGATCTGAAATTAAAAATTTAACTAAAAGCAGTTTATAGTAGGTAGTCATTTCCTAAGCCAGTATTTTCCCTGACAAAGATCAACTTCTGACCTTTACCCAGCCTACAGTCTTTCTGCATCTAAGATAACACCCCTGTGAAATGTCCGGGTAACTTATAACTTCCCTTTGTCTGACCCCTCAGGCTCAACGAATGGGACCAGAGTGGAGACCACAGATTCTCTCATTGATGCTATCATGTTAATTGTCAACTGTTAACTATCCTGTATCCCCCTATATAAAAGAAGCATGTGTCCATCATTTCACTTTTTATCCAATCCATTACTTTGAGGTTTTGCTTCCTGGCAATTGTCCACCATTTGGCTGAAATAAATTCACAAAAATTCTTTACAGATTTGAATGATTTTTTTTTACATTAACAATATTTACTACCTTCTCACTGTATTTTCCACAATTAAATTAAGTTAAAAATCTGGAGCAAAACGGTGCACCTAAAATTCTCCTTATGTAGAAATTTGAGTTTATTTATAAATAATTTCTGGATTAAAACTAAAGAGTAATGGGAATAATAAAAAACATCTGTAATAACAGTGAAGACAATACATATTAAAACTTGTGGCCTACAGCTGATACAGTATTGAGAAAGAAATGCATTGCTGTAATTGTAAATGTTTAAAAAAAATAAACACATTGAACATTATTAATTTCTTTACCCCCAAAAGATGGCAAGACAGTGGTGAGAATACAAAGACCAAAAAGGAAGAAAATCTTAAAACAGGGTCAGAAATTAATAATATAGCAGGCAAAGGGAAGTTCCCCAAAAAGTGAAAAGCTAAAATTACCATCTAAAACTGGAAGAGAACTATAGATAAAGCTCAAAAGAATTAAAAAGGACATGTTACCTACCGGTGAGATGATGAGACCTCATCTTGTCCTCTTGAAGGCAAGATTTCAATCAAGAGACAAAGTGCAGCAAAGTAAGAACTTATTGACCCCAGCAAAGATACACTTAGGGCAGTGGCACAGGAAGGTGAGCCCAGGCTGGGATGCCTGAGCTCGCTGGGGAGTCAGGGGGAAGGGGTGGAGGCAGGCTCAGGCATTTAGCCTGGGATGAGCTGTGCTGCCCACCGCTCCCCTGGTTACAAGTCTCATGGGGTTCCGCAGAGGGAAGAAGGGGAAAGAGAATGGCCCAGCGCGTGCCCCCCTGGAGGAGAGCCATAGCTGGGTCCTCTGTCCTGAGCACGCTGAGTTCTCTCTTGCAGTTGGAAATCTCAGGGGAGGTATAGGGAAGGCTCTCGGTAGGATGACTATATACCATCTTTCCAGGTGTGCTCTTTCAGGTCATGGTCTCCACTGATTGGTCAGTGCCAGGGCAGAGGGTCGTTAGTCAATGCAGCTGGTCCTGAGGCAGCCACAGCAGCACCTGTCTGGTGTTGCTGCCATTCGGGGGCTCAGGGCTGGAATACAACTGAGGCCTACAAGTTATCCTTAGGGAGGAAAAGGTCAGGGGGTCCATGTGGCACGGTCAGCCAGGGAGGAGAGGTTACCCTGGGGCAAGGTCCTTGCTCTCCCAGTTTTGTCCCTTCCAGGGCATCTGGGCTTTCTGCGTGGTGAGTTCCTGTACCTGTCCGTCTAACTGCCGATATCATTATGACTCCTCTCTTAATGATAATTTTTTTAAAAAAAATGAAATACAGCCTGACCAGTGTGGCTCATTTGCTTGAGCATCATTCCATGCACCAGGTGGTCAGTTTGATTTCCAGTCAGGGCACATGCCCGGGTTTGGGGTTCTATCCCCAGTAGGGGGTGTGCAGGAGGCAGCCAATCAATGTTTCTCTCATATTGATGTTTCTATGTCTATCTCTTTCTCATTTCCTCTCCCTCTTAAAAAAATCAATAAAAATATATTTTAAAAAAATGAAATACGTAAAAAAAATTGATTTAAAAAAACAGCCTATCCCGGTTTGGCTTAATGGATAAAGAGTCAGCCTGTGGACTGAAGGGTCCCAGGTTTGATTCAAGTCAAGGGCATGTACCTTGGTTGCGGGCACATCCCCAGTAGGAGGTGTGCAAGAAGCAGCTGATCGATGTTTCTCACTCATTGATGTTTCTAACTCTCTATTCCTCTCCCTTCCTCTCTGTAAAAAAAATCAATAAAACATATATTTTTAAAAGTTTTCTCTTAACAAAATAAGACAAATATACAGTTTAACTATAATATATATGTATGTGTGTAAGTGTATATGTATATATACATAGAATATAAATGTGCAAGTAAATGCCTATAACACTATTGAGGCCAAAATCTGAGCTCAGATATCTATTTATTTACCAGGTCTCAGATGCAGGTGAAGGTGGACTCGTGGTTCAAATATGCTCACCCAATGAAAACCATCACAAAAAGTGAAGAAAATATTTTTAAGCTTGCTTACAGACACAACAAGGCAGAGTTGTCCCTTTAGACTTGACTTACAAAAAAAAAATAACTTCACAGGTAAAATTATGGAGGATTTTAAGAGGGTGTGAGCAGAGCAGTCAGCCATTCTAGACCTGCTGAGCGCAGAGCACCACGTGACTACCGGAGAAGTGAAACGCCTTGAAGATGGGATAGCTTTCTTCTAAAAATTTTTTGTGTCTCAGGAGCTTCCAGCACATAATCAGATTTACCTTTGACAAAAGTCGCTCTTACAGGGAAGTCCAGGTAAGAAGTCTTGAAGCAGTTTTGCTATTAGTGAAAATACTCCTTCTCCACTCGTCCCTCTGAGCGTCCTGAAAAACTGGTCCCTTGAAAATGCTTTGTTCATCAAGCCTCAGAGATCCAGTTTCCGTGGGATACATTTAACTGGCACAAAAATTCAGTATATGCCTTTGCTTATATTTGGTCTTCCCTCTTCTTACGAATAGTGAATCATAAGATTGGAATCTTGATGGCGAATTCCACAATATAGTGACACTGTCTTCCGCAAAAATAAACTAGGGATGTGTATTTAAATAGAACGGAAATTATGCTTCAAACATGCTTTTTGATGCTAATGGCCTAAACGATTGTTACTGAGGACATCCTCCGATTTGGCTACATTTCCAAATGGCTTCAATAACCACTAAAACACTGCCAAAGCCCCGTGAGTTTCCATGAACTCTCTGCCTGTAATAGCATGCCGGAGGGAGAGAGAAAGAGGATGTGGCACAGCTGTCTCACAAAGGGGAACAAGATGGCTTTCAGAGAAGAGAGCCCCGTTTGTAAATATGAAAAGGAAGGTGCAAGCCAGTGTCTCCCTGGTGAGCGCGCTGGAGCAGCCCATGGTGTCATTGTGTTTCCTTCTCTTCTCTCTCTCTCTCTCTCTTTTTTAAGTATTTCATTTTTTTAAATATATTTTATTGATTTGTTACAGAGAGGAAGAGAGAAAGTTAGAAATATCCATCAGCTGCCTACTACTAAAGTGAATCTATAGATATCGTATATAACATATATATATATATATATATATATAGTGTATGTAAATATGTATTATCTATAATGATAAAAGCATAATATGCTAATTAGGCCAGATGTCCTTTCAGACAACCTTCAGACAAAGCCGGGGCTGTGAGGGAAGCCCAGGTCCCAGGTGCTGGCAGCTGGGGGAAGGAAGGCCTACTCTTGCACAAATTTTGTGCATGAGGCTTCTAGAATAGTATACTAGGCAGTATATTTCCTTGTAACTAAAACTTATTAACATCACTGCAAATTCCCTTGCCTTTTCATAGGTAGAAAAGACAGGACCCATCTGTCACAGAGAAGGAGACAGTTCCATAAATTTTCACTTGACTATCCAAGTTGGATTTAAGAAACACATTTTGGTGATTCATAGATATAGCACAAAGACAATATCGGCAATAAAACAGACCCATAAATAAAGGGAAATCAAACCTTCCATACAAGTAATCCATGTAAGAAATCATTTTGTAAAATTAGAGAAACGTGCTCTAAATTGACATGTACTCGCAAGTCTCTAAAATAAAAAAAATAAATGTTTGTAGTCTTCATCTTTTCAACACACAGAGTTCCTCCTCACCCCTCGAAAATGTGTTTTGTAGTTTTCCTAGACCCTTGCTTTCTAAAACAGGTTCAATAAAAAAAGTGATTAACTAACTCGTTAATGGGAATCCATCCTGTATTTTCCTTAATTAACCATACTGAGGAGGAGAGCAGCACTCCTCAAACCTTCAGGTGCATATAAATCACCCGGCGATCTTATTGAAATGTTGATTCTGATTCAGTAGGTCTGGGCGGAGACTCAGGAGGCATTTACATTTTGAGTGTGAACCAGCCAGTGCATGTTCCAAAAAGTAGATTTCAATGTAAGAAGGCTTCCGAAGTTCTTTTTTCTTTATTATTTGCTTCCATGTTAGTTATAGGAAATAGGCCGCAAAGTGGCCTAGGAAAACTGTTAGGAATATTGACAAGACCTGCTTGAGAGTAATTAAGTAATTTTTTCCTGAATTAATGTGTTGCTAAGACGCTGGGAAAAGAGTCCTCACAGGCATTAGCAAAGGAACACCTTCCGTTCTCCCTACTGACCTTGTAAAACGCCCCCGGACAGTTCAGCTATGAAAGTCAACCGAAAGTTCACTTTCTTCAACCCTTTCACCTTCTCAACCTTTCTCCAAGGTAGCAAAGCCCCCTGGCAAGAAGACAGGTTTTTGATAGGATTTAGTTGTGTGTGTGTTTAAAAACCCTCCCCTGAGGATATTTTCCCATTGATTTTTAGAGTGGCAGGAAGAGCTGGGGAGGAGCCTGTAACCAAGGCACATGCTCTTGACCAGAATCAAACCCGGGACCCTTAGATCAGCAGGCCAATGCTCTATCCGCAGAGACAACCTGGCTAGGGCGGGATTTAGGTGCAGATAAAGCAGAATCCAGTTAATTGTGTACTCCTGGGCAGCTCACCTCCACTTCCTAAGCCTCTGCTCTCTTACCTGTAAACATAGTAAAAAATCCTCTTCCTTTCACCGAAGTAACACCTCGAAGCACCAGACGCTGTTGTAGCCCTTGAGGTGGATCCATAAACAGAGAGACACAGACTTCTCCCTCCTATGTTTGTTGGGTGGGGATGTGTAGAAGAAGGCCTGACACACACCTGACACTCGGGAGGGGTAGTCATGAGCTGTGTTTGTGGCTTCCAGCCCGGACTCTTTCCAGCCAGGAAACTCCTAGGGAAGTGGAACTGCCATTTCCACCCATCCCTGGCAGCCCCCACTTACTAATTAAGGCTCACTGTGGTCCGGCCACAGGTCTGAGCCTTCACCAGGTGTCTACACTCATCCGACCCCCAGACCAAGCCTCTGAGGCGGTTTGTGAGTGTCTTCCTACAAGGATGAGGACACACAGGGAGGACATGAAGGAGTTTCCGGGCCACGGAGCTGGTGGATAACAGAGCCGGCATCTGGATGTGGTCTCCAGAGACCCTACTCTTAACTATCGCGCCTCCTCGGGGTGATGGCATTAGAACCCATTTTCTTAAATTTTATATTTATTGTTGAGAGTATAACAGATGTCCAACCAAGTGCAAAAAAAAAAAAAAATCATGTATTAAAAATGTCTGCGCCTAAGTATGTATTAGATGGGTTTGCTGTGCCCTCTGGTGGAGAACCAGACCAGGGAAAGCAAAGGAGCTTGGGTGCGCCAGGAAGATAAGCCCCCAGTGTGCTGGCATTCTGGGCTCTTGGAAAGTTGGCAATCTCAGGGAAATGGCTGGGAAACCCCTCAGGAATGGAATGTGAGGCTACCGAGGATGATTCCAGATGGTTGACATGACACGGCTCCCTCGCACATTGTTTACACACAGCAAAGCCTGCAGAGTGACAATGGTGGGGAGGGATCTTCCGGTAAAATCTCAAGGAATAAATATCAGATTACAATGTTATTAGAAATAATCTTAATTAAAAAAAAAAAAAAACTTTGCCAGCATGTAAAAAAAACAAAAAACAACAAACAAAAATCATGATCATGATCCATACATCTCCTAGGACAATGGAAACTAACGAGAAAATAAACAAACGGGACCACATCAAAACAAAAAGCTTCTGCACAGCAAAAGAAACCATCCACAAAATGGCAAGAGAGCCCAGCGCATGGGAGAACATATTTGCCAATGATGCATCCGATAAGGGTTTAGCCTCCAAAATTGATAGGGAACTCATGCAATTTAGCAAAAGGAAGATAAACAATCCCATCAAAAATGGGCAAAGGACCTAAATAGACATGTAAAAAATGCTCAAAGTCACCAATCATCCGAGAGATGCAAATCAAAACAACAGTGAAGTACCACCTCACACCTTTCAGAGTGGCTGTCATCAACAAGTCAACAAAGGACAAGTGCTGGAGAGAATGGGGAGAAAAGGGAACCCTCGTGCACTGCTGGTGCGAATGCAGACTGGTGCAGCCTCTGTGGAGAACAGTGTGGCATTTCCTCAAAAAACTAAACAAGGGGCTCTCATTTGACCCAGTGATCCCATTTCTAGGAATATATCCCAAGAAATCAGAAACACCAATCAAGAATATATGTACCCCTATGTTCATAGCAGCACAATGTACAATAACTTCACAAATTAAAAATATGGTGTTGTGAGAGCTCCACCTTGTGGCATGTTGTTTACATTGTAGGAAAGGGGGGATATTGGCAATCAGGGTCATATTATGAATGTAAGACATTACTTCAATAGAGGAACTATCGTTGTTTTCTGTTATATGCAGTCTTTTTGGCAGGTCCTCAGGCTATGTGGATGGGTATGACAATTTCCCAGCCACAGGATATGGACATGCTCAACTCTGGGCACCAGATAACACTCCAGTGTGAATATTGACTGATGGCAAGGCAGGCCAAGTTAGTACAGGTGTGAGTTGTCCTGGGGAAGTCCTAATCATATTAGGACCAGTGGCCCAGTGCACAAATTCGTGCACATTGAAAGGAAATTAGAATAAATATTTTAATATCACTATTTGCCCTTTCTCTATAATAGAAGTGTCAGAGATGAAAGAAAATTATAAAATGTACATGAACATAATATATAAATTGTTTAATAAAAACAGTAATATAACAATATTTCCCATGAAATATTTGTCAAAATCTTTATCATTAAATTTTTGAAATATGCTGGGTATTCTGGAAAATTTATATAATTTTCCTTTGCTACCACATCAAGTACATTTTCTACCAGATGGTTTTTCATTGGAGAAATTTAGGGATAGGCAAAATAGACATGTAACAGTCATTCCACCACAATTGGTTGATACAAAGGCAGTTTCTACCAGTATTGGTAGTACTTGTTGATGACTGTTCTCCAGCCATATTCTTTCCATGCCATTGCTTTCTTTTGGCTTCAGAGGTATAGTGTGCCAATGGTTGGTCTTCTGTACAGTCTGTGGATGCTGTGGCTTCTTTTGGATTCAGAGGTACATTGTGGCAATAGCTGGTCTTCAGACATACTCCGTCCACAATTTTGGCTTCAGAATGTCAACAAAAAACGTGACATCATCACCTGGTGCCCACAGCCACCCTTTTTGGGCTGGGCCGGGCTGTAGGTCGCCGTTTGTGCCATGGCAGTGTTGGCTGCGATTTGGTGGGCTGTAGCTCTGGGGCCTGTATCCCACATGGGGAAAGCCAAGTGTTGCTTTGTGGGTGCCAGGTCCATGCTGCTGTTTCTCTGTGCATGTCACTGCAGCTCCTGCACTGAACAGTTTGCCCCCTGGTGGTCAGACTGTGGGAAGGACACTTAGCATATTAGCCTTTTATATATATGGATTAGTGCAGCTAATGAAAGGGTGCAAGGAAAGATTTCTACCCATCTTTCTCTTGCCCAATGCGGCAAAAAGGGTGTGCCCACTTTGTATTCGTTATTTATTGTAAAATAAACTTAGAGGTTTAAAACAAGAAGCATTATGTTTGGGGAGGGATCACGAATTCATTCAGCAGTAGCTTATATGGGTGACTCAGTTTGTACTCAGGATGTCAAGAGATTATAGTTATTTAAGAGCTTGACTGGAAGACTCCCTACAAGCCTCACGGACTTATCATTTGGCTGGAAGCATCAATTATTTTGGGGGGACTTTCCAAAGACAAAGTTTTTCATTTGGGCCTCTTTATAGGCTGCTCCCAATAGACCTTTCTCCCTAGTGATTAACCTGAGATAGAAATCAATGTCTTGTAGAACCTAGTCTCAGAAATGACATGCCATCACTTTTTCTGTATTCTCTTCCTCACACAGACCAAACCTAATACAGCAAGGGAAGGGTTTACATAAAGGTATAAATACCGAGGTTGGGATCATTGGAAGATATTTTAAAGGCTAACAGTCTGCCCAGACTCCCATAATTCACATCCCTCTCATATGAAAATTAGATTTGGCCTCTCCTTACTTACTCTTGAGAAAACCTCATTACATTATAGCTTCAGCTCAAAATCCAGAATCTCATCACTGAAATCTAACCCTGGTACAGGTGAGGTTTTTTGAGGTATGTTCCTGAAATACAACTAAAGTATGGCTTCTTTCATGCTAAGGATTGCACAGACAGAGGAGTCTCTTAAGTTTAGGAACAGTCAGAGGCAGACTCCTAATATTTCCATTAACCATGGAGGTTCAAGGCAGGGCGATTTTAGACAATACTAAAATAATGCAGCTGCTGTGAAGTTCAGAAGTTCCTCAAAAAAATTCAATAGAATTACCACACCATTCAGCAATTCACTGCTTGGTAAACCCAAATAAAAAAAAAAAAATAGACAGAAACTTACATGAATTTTCATATAAGCATCATTCAAATGTCTAACAAAAAAATGTGTTATGCCTGTGTAGTGGAATATCATTAAGTTACAAAAAGGAAACACTCTACACATGCTACAATAGGGATGAACCTTGAACACACTGAGCTAAGTGTATACTTTCATCTATGCCATATGCTCAGAATAGGTAACTATAGACAGGAAGCTGATTAATGAATGCCATAAGCTATGGATATTAGGGAATGGAATCACAGGAATTTCTACTTTAAAATTTGCTGTAATTCACCTGCAAAATATGATTGCTATTTGAGCAATTGATTAAAAAACAAAAGAAAACAAAAAACATACCATTTGGCACATAATAAATTCTCCATACCAAAAAAGATGAAATGTTTTTAGACATGCAAAGGATGAAAGACCAGCAAATCTGCATTCTAAAAAAAATTTAAAGCCCCTCTACCAGTAAGATATATAAATAAAAGTTGACAGTATTTATTAAATTTGTGGTAATTTTATTTATAACGGGAACAAAATTTATTTTTACATATATGTACAAGTCATTTATTTTCTTTACATAAAAATAGAAATATTTATATATTTACAAAAATATTAAATATACAGACTTTACAAATAAAGCAAACAGGATTTCACAAAGGACACTTGGAAATATACACACTGAAAAAGACATTAAAGAAATGTGACAAAACATTTAAATTAAGACTCCACAGAGTTGATATTTCAAAAGATATTAATTTGGTAAGGCAAATAAAATGTCTCAAGTACTAATAGATGGTAAACAAAATTTAGGTAAGATTGTGTAGGTAAAATTACATGACCTTCTTTACTAAAACATTCAATTTTATTTTACCTCTAAAAAATCAGATGACCATTTTTAAAAAAATATTTAAATTTCCTGATTTATACCAAGAACTTTGAACTTTTTCAGGTTAAATTTTAAAATATTTTTAAGAGGTCTGCATCTTCTACTTAGAAGGGGGGCAGAAATCCCTTGCAGGATACTCATTTCAACATTAAATTGAAAATCACAATACATATTCTTAATTCTTAAGATTAAAACCTCACTTTTCTGACTAACCTTCACGATCGGCTATACCAGATATTACGGTATCACAATCGCCGTAAGTTCTTCTTGCTTCTCACAGTACCGGGCAGAGGACCCATTCTAAGACTGGCTTTCGGAGGCTTGCCCTTCAAACAGTCTTCGGTGGTGTGGTAATCACACAGGCATCTCGTACAGTAATCAAACCCACAGCCCTCTCGTTTGCAGACTGCCCTCTGCAAATAGCAGTCGTATTTTGCAGGAGAACTGCAGCGGATGCAGGCTTTGAGGCTTTCGTCCTTTTTCAAAGTCTGGGCCACCTGGCAAGAAAATCCATAAACAAATCTTAGTGAAGGCTGAATGGAATGCAACTCTGGAAAAACAAGAATGGCACCTGTGTACTCTCCACAATACAGATATAAAAAAATATCAATGTCACACATGAAGAGAACTCCTTCCTTCCCCAAAGGACCTCGCCCTGATGTTATCAATGAGCGAGAGATAATACCAGCTGGTCCAGTAGCAATTTCCTAAGGCTACTTCTAAATCTGTCCTTTTCCTTCACGAATGCTACTCCAGTATCAGTGCCTACATTAATGGGCACCTTTTCTGTGAAGTTTTCCTGGTATCACTCAGGACTTGGCAGCACTTTTACCTCTAGTTTTATGTTTCCTTAAAGTGCCTATCATATTACATATTTTTTCTTTAATGCGTTGTCTTTCATTCTAGATTATAAGGCTATGGAGGTGACTACACCATGTTTTCTTCTCTATGCGGTACCCAGTAAGATAGCAGATACTCAAAAAATGCTTTGGAATAAACTTACATTATACCAGGCATCAGAATCATAAAGAGAATACTAAATTTCCTTACATAACATTTATATTTATTGACCAACAAATGAGGCCAATATTTTATTTCAAAACATATACTCTTTTAACTATGATTTTTAAATTAAGTTTGCATAATTATCCACGTGAGAACTTTTGTAATGTGTATTACAAACGTAGTCACGTGGATAATTATGATGTGAAGTTTTAATAGGAGGCCCGGAATTTCTGAAAGTTGGCCCTTTTTTGCTTAGATAGCAAAGTGTTTTAAAACCAAGAGTCTCCATTATTTTCTTAGCATTTCTAAATTAAATTTCAACATCACTAAACTGTTTAATAATGCCAAGTATATATTTTTATCATAGAAAGTAACTCTGTACTTTCCCAAAATATTAGTTGAGTTATGAAATGATTTCTTAATTTCTAACACTTTTGGGAATAGAATGAAAGGTACAGAAGATGGGGGTCTCCACTAATAGTTCTAATCACGCTATGATTAAATTTAAAGCTCTCCCTTTCTTACTATAAATCCTCTTAACAATAAATACCCACATGACTCAAATTAATCAATAAAAAATTACCTCAGAGAATTCTTTGTGCCAACTATAAGTAGAGCCTTTCTGATCCACTGGATCCGATAACTTGTCTCGAGGATCATTTTTGAGAGGAGTTTGGGTTGCTGATCTCTGAACAGAGGCCAATGCAAGTCTATACATAACATGTTCTCTGGTTGAAGCATGTGGTGAAAACTTAATGTTCTTTTCCTAATTAAAAAAATTTTAATAGGATTTCAATTTATCTACACGTTTTATCTACGCATTTTAAAAAAAGCCACACAAAAGCATTCACTTTTTGTACATTTAAAGGCTACGTTATTGACAGAAATTACAAACCAAATTGTGAGTAATTGACATGCTTAGTCTATATATTAAATACATGATTTATCAAGTTCTGCCAGAGGAGTAATTCTTCCTACCAACAGCAGAGGGCAATAGTCATGTTTAGGTGTCACTCCAGTGTCATGAAAAGATTCAGTATCATCTTTTACATTAGAAAATTTTCCATTAACACCAGCTTATTGATAAAGAAGTTACACTTGAAGAATGAAAGCAATACTAATATAGAGCAACACAGCTAGTAAGTAGCAGCACCGAAATTTGGACTTAACTCTGCCAACCCTTCAATCTGAAATTTTAAATATACATTGATCTTAAAGTATTTCTGAAAGTAAATTCTTTTCAATGTTAAAAATCTTCAATATATAAATATTTTACCATATATCTGGTAACTGAAAAAAATACGCACAAAATGGCACCCTATACTAGCTGTATCACCAACATACACTGAGGACTGAGGAATTTTCCCTTTGGACATTCCATTTTAGGACTAAACAATTGAAGTGGGATTCCTTTCCCTATAAATTTTATAATGAGTTCTAGACAAGTTTGGAATGCTTTCTGAATGTAACAGATTTCCGGATTACCTGTTGTTAACTTCTCTATTTCCCCCCTTCTATTTCTAATGGTAAAGATCACTAGCTACTGTAATATTAAGCTGAAAAAGACTTACAGTAACTCTTTGTATTGCTTTATTATACAGCTGCAATGCCCGCTTATCATCTTCTAGAATCTTCTTCCACGTTATGCTCACTTTAGACACACTGGAAAAGTAAATGATTATGAAATACACAATTAAAGCATCACAAAGAGCTCAGATGAATATACTACAGAAACATAAATAGTGCATTAAGAAATTTTTATTAGCAGTTTCGTAAACCTAACTTTACATTAGAATTGTCCAGGGCCCTTAAAATGGGGTACAGAGTTCTGTATTTTTTTAAAAGTTCCTTCTCAAGTATATCTAAGTGCATTCAGGCTTAAGAGCTACTGATTTATATTCAATCGAGGGCAGGTGCATGGGTTTGTGCATCAGTGGGTCCCTTGGCCTGGCCTGTGGGACCAGGCTGAAATGGCTCCAACATCCCTGAAGGGGTCCCAGGTTGCGAGATGGCACAAGCCAGCTGAGAGACCTCACAGATGCATAATCTGGTTGCGGGAGATTGGCCAGCCAGGGAGGGACTATGGGAGGGCTCCAAGGTGTGTCCCCAGCCTGTCTCACTCTGTCCCAATTGGCCGGACACCAGTAGCAAACTAATCAACCGATCAAAGAGTCTGCCCCCTGGTGGTTAGTGCACATCATAGTGACTGGTTAACCAGTCAACTGTCTGCCCTCCCCTCCCGCATTGGTCAGTGCATAACATAGCAACTGGTAGATTGGTCAACTCTCTGCCCCCTAGTGGTCAGTATATGTCATAGTGAGAGGTTGAGCGACCTTATCATATTATTAGCATATTACACTTTGATTGGTTGAACAGCTGACTCAGACACTTAGAATATTAGGCTTTTATTATATAGGATATTTTTCACATTATCTGCAAACATCAAATAAGTAGCCACTGCTTACTATTTGTTGGCAGAAATCAACTTGTGATGTTGGTTATCCCTTAAGAAGCTAGCCAATAAAAATCAGTATTTGCTTATCTGTTTTGCTTTAGCTACATAAAGACCAGTGTAAAACACTTGCATAGAGTACTTCTGAACATTAAAAAAAAAAAAAAAAAAAAAAAATCCCAGTTGGGCTGAATTCAATCTAACACAGTAGTCTGTGTAGTAATCTTAATTCTCAGTTACCTCATCCTGATTTTATTTGGTGGAATGAGGAAGAAAGGGTAGTTAGTTAGCATTAGGTTTCTAGTCACAATCCGATCCATTTGAAAGTGGTCATATTTTCATTACTGTCAAACCTAGAAAAGCCCTACATTAAAAATGGCCTAAAAGACCAGAAATCATTTCCTATTTCAAGTGCACCAAAAGACACAATGCTTATTAGACCTGTACACTTGAACCAGACATTGTTTTATACTCAAGCCAGAAAGATGCAGCTTACATCAACAGAAATCTCAGAACCCAGAGAAACAAAGATACCAATCTAACAAAAATAATTTGCATTAGCGTATTATACAGATACACTCAAAGCAACAACACTTACTTGATTAAGTCCATATCGCTGAGCTGTGTTAAAATATTTGCTAAGAGATGTCTGAGTCCCCTTCGAAAGAGTTCGCTGAGAATATCTACATACTCTAGGCCCATTTTCCTGCCAATTATGGTCTGTAGCCTAAAATCTGCATTATACTCCTTTAGCTTCTCCCAGTCTATTTTATGATTTCGCCTGGCACTCTTTTTTAATGTTGAACAAACCACTTTTGCGAAATGAAGAGCTGGCATCAAGTTTTTGTTGGGATACTGGCTTGGGCTTTCAGTCTGAGGTAGGCAAAATTGTGGGCTGTCATTGCAATTTTCTCCCAGGGAAAGGCTCGCTTCTTCCTGCTCATCCAGGACACTCTTTTGGGAAAATGAAAAGTAGCCACTGTCTTCGTAAGGCCTGTTGGTTTCTAGTTCTTCTGCTTCACTTGAACTATTGGGTGTTTGTTGCACATGTTGATTTTCCTTGTTATGCAGGGGCTTGTTCTCAGTTTCAAGTTCTACAATCCTGGGGCTCACAATCGGTGAGCAGATATCTGATAGCTTTTCATAGTCTCTAATGCAGTCTTTACTAGAACTTTCCAAACAGGGAGAAGGGTAGGAACCCAGCCTTCCACTGTCACCAGGTTTCACCAGCTTACCTCCAGAATGGACATGGTTGTGGTTAAAATCACACTTCATTTTGATAGAAAGAGAGGTTTCTCTGCAGCCTATGAAAAGAACGTAACACATTTACTTCTTAATAACAAAATTTCAGCATATCCTTACTACTTAAGTTGGGCTATAAGATTTAATTACTTTGCATCGCTTAGCTCTTTGTATTGTCTAAGTGGCTGTGAAGTTATCAAAGTTTAATTATGGAGATGTGACACTATGAGGAAAAATTATTTTATATATACATACCTTATTCTTAAAAAGGTACTTCAAAACAGATTGCTCTTAGTTCTGTATAGCTAACCACAGTTGACTTTTAGGATTTATATTGACTGAGTGAAAAACAGTGAAAGAAGGACTATTTAACTAATATCTGTGCTTATGGAAAAAAACAAGGTGATGTGAGGCATCAAGAGTGGGGTCTCGGTCAGATACCCTTACTGTAATCAAAAACTCGTAGAATCAGTGTTTATACCATGGACTTGAAATGACACTAGTCAGCTTTCCTTAAGCATAACTCAAAAAAAAAAGCACAAACACTTGTTTGAGGTTGTACCATCAGCCAAAGGTCTTAGAAATCAGTTAAATTATCTTTAAGTCAGATATTCTCAAAGTTGTACACTACTGACCTTTGGACAAGGTAATTCACCATTGTGAGGGCTGTCCGTGCACTGTAGGACACTTAGTAGCTTTACCCAGCTTTTATGCCATTCACAGCCCTACCCCTTAGATAGGATAATGAAAAATGTCTCCTCACCAGTTACTGCCAAATGTTGGGAACGGTGGGAAGGTGGTGGCAGCAAAGTCTCCCCCATTATCCATTATCCCCCAACCACTGCTAAAATGATTAGGATTTTGGGGGGCAATAGACGCTGGAAACAGCACTCCCAGAGTGTAAGCAGGGCACGACAGTGGAAAGGCATGTAGTGATGGGTTCAGAAACACTGCTTAGCATTACTGAGGGCAGATGAGGAGTGTATGCTTCAAGTTTACTTCCCACCTGCTCTCCCCAATGCAAGCCAATCCTAAGTAGCCAACAACTTATCCTATAAGCAAGTGAATATACCAGTATGTTTAATCTACACTAAATATTGGTAAGATCGTCATAACAATTTTATCCTTTTTATTTAGAGCAAAATCTTTAAGTCAAAACACCAAAGGACACATTGATAGAGAGTAACACTGTAGGTAGGGACTCTTTAAATTCCAAATGATTAACACACTGGAAGACATAGTATGTGCTCTAAGAACCCAAAAACCTTGTACTAAATGCTAAAATTTAGCTGAAACCGGTTTGGCTCAGTAGATAGAGCATTGGTCTGCAGACTGAAAGGTCCCAGGTTCAATTCCGGTCAAGGGCATGTACCTTGGTTGTGGGCACATCCTCAGTGGGGTGTGTGTGTGTGTGTGTGTGTGTGTGTGTGTGTGTGGTGCAGGAGGCAGTTGATTAATGTTTCTAGCTCTCTATCCCTCTCCCCCTTCCTCTCTGTAAAAAAAAACACAAAAAAACCCAACAATAAAATATATTTTTAAAAAGAATAAAAAAATAAATAAATCCTAAAATTTAGATTTAAGCTAAGAGTTTGGGACATAAGTAAATAAAGAGTATACAAGTCTTAAAGCACCCCCCCCCCAATTAACCCTATCGTGAATGCTCCTCTCCCACCCAGAAAAAGAAAAATATTCCAAGAAAGGTATTTTTGTCTCAAGTAAAAAATTAAGTATAATTACAGATGGCCATACTTAATCTATAGAAGTCACCTATAAAGACAATTTTTACTTTGCTTAGCTGCCTAAAGTGAAGAGGCCTAAAATTGTACTTCAGAAACTCTTAATTCCCTCTTTTCAAAGGCATCGTTGTGCTGCTTGAATTCAGAACCAATAACTGGGATTACTCCAGCTTTGCCACTATAAGTTCATGTCCATTGACACACTTCCACTGTTTTGTTTTTGGAACTTTTACTTTCTAGCCCTAGAATCTGTTACTTCTCTCTCAGAAGCTCTAGTTCATTTATTGGTTACAGAATCTAGACCAGCCGTGGGCAAACTACGGCCCGCGGGCCGGATCCGTCCCGTTCGGCTGTTCTCTCCAGCCCGCGGAGCCGAAAGAGCGGAGGGTTCTCTTGCTCTCCCCTCCGCTCCTTCACCAGCAGCCCAAGAGGAGAGTGCCAGCATGGTCAGGTTGCTTTTGTCCCGGCCCTCCGGTCCAGTGTAAGAACCCATGGTGGCCCTCGAGTCAAAAAGTTTGCCCACCCACCGCTGATCTAGATGCTAGTTGTAGATTTAGTTTTAAAATGTGAAATTATGTAATATATTTTAACAATACTACAAAATAAGAGTAAGTACCACTCTTTTATATGAAAGGAACCGGAAAGCAGACTTTGTAAAAAAAAAAAAAAAAAGCTAATTCCTGGTCTTTCAGCTAGTTTAGTGCTTTCCAATGACCAAGCCAAATATGGGGAAATATATGTATTTCTATAATTGATATAATTGACCTGAGTATTCAGAAAGGAGAAACATCACAAGGTCTTGAAATCAGATGGATGAGAGTTCAAAGTCCAGTTCTGCCACTTGGTTCATTCATCCAAACCTACTTAGTGACCTGGTGTGGAAAGGCATCTTTTTGAGGTGACATTCTGAGATCTGAAAGCCTTGTGAAGATCTGTGAGTTACAGACAGAGGTAAGTACTAGAAGCAAGGACAAGTGTTGAGTACCAAGTAATAGAAAGTTCTGTTAAGACTGCCACTTAGTGAGCTAAGTGGTTGAAAGTAAGGTTGGAAAGGCAGAATGATCTATAGGATTTTTAGGGTAGGACGGATTATATTCAGTATAGAGCCTTTGAAGAGTACTAAGTAGAAACATTTTGGTTTGCATTATTAAGAAATCATGGCAGCCAAAACGGGTTTGGCTCAGTGGTAGAGCCTTGGTCTGCGGACTGAAAGGTCCTGGGTTCGATTCCGGTCAAGGGCATGTACCTTGGTTGCGGGCACATCCCCAGTAGGGGGCGTGCAGGAGGCAGCTGGTTGATGTTCCTCTCTCATTGATGTTTCTAGCTTTCTATCTCTCTCCCTTCCTCTCTCTAAAAAAAAAAAATCAATAAAATATATATTTTTTTAAATAAATAAAATAAAATAAAAAACCATGGCAGCTGCCCTGGCTGGGTGGCTTAGTTGTTTGGAGTGTCACCCCATACACTGTTGTGGGTTCGATTCCCAGTCAGGGCACATACCTAGGTTATGGGTTCAGTCCCCCATCGGGGTGGGAAGAGGAGGCACCAATGGATGTTTCTCTTTCTCCAAAATCAAATTCTCAGATGAGGATTAAAAAAATAAATGTAAAAAAATCATGGCAGCTGTGGAAAATGGATTGTAGGAAGGTACAAGTGGAAGCAGGGAGGCTAGCTAGAAATGTGTATCAGAACAGCTTAGAGCTGGGTACTTGAGACCGGAGGGCCATCGTGGAAATGAAGATAACAGATATGAGATCTGTTGAGGAGGTAAGTAAAGTCAAAAGTCAATAGAGTTTGCTGATGTGTTAGATGTGGATGATGAAGGAAACTGGAGTAAAAAAAGTACCTTCGGGTTTAAAGTTTTTGTTTTTTTTTTTAATATATTTTATTGATTTTTTACAGAGAGGAAGGGAGAGAGATAGAGAACTAGAAACATCGATGAGAGAGATACATCGACCAGCTGCCTCCTGCACAACCCCCACAGGGGATGTCCCCACAACCAATGCACATGCCCTTGATGGGAATGGAACCTGGGACCCTTGAGTCCGCAGACGGACGCTCTATCCAGTGAGCCAAACCAGTTTCGGCTGGGTTTAAAGTTTTAAGATCTAAGTTATAAAGTGTCATTTGTCAGGTTGGGAGAAAACTAAGGAAGTTAACTCTTTCCCATCTATAAAACAGGGGTGAGAAAATAAAACTGAACTAACTTAGGACACAGTCCCTGTCACATGTGGTCTAATCAACAGAATCCACAGAAGTCTAATCATCACATTATTCTAAGTCAAACCCCTTCATACTCTGTATATCAGGAACATTTTATAAGTAGCAAACTATTCCCCAGACAGAGAGATGTATGCATTTCACATTATATATTTGTTCTAGGATTGGGATCCAGTTTCAAATGAAAATCCTTACTCAGCTTTTTGACTAGCTTTTGTGACCTACAACATTCAATTAATCTTCCATTTTCTCTAAAATAGAGCTATTACTATCTACCTCATGGAGTTGGCAGATTCAACATATTGCATTTTTTTAAACCTTTCCTTTGGAGTACAATCAAGAAAAAGACATTCTTAGTTAACTTTCAAAAGGTAACCCATTTAACTTTTCCATATAGATCTGACACTCATTAGGTAGACTACAGTGCTTAAAAACCTTTGTTATTCCAATGTTAAGTAACTATTCTAATGTTAAATAACTAAGTTCTACAATCTCCAGTACAACCACCATGTGCCCAACCACTAGGCCTGGATATTCCAAAAGTTTAAGAGGCCCAAACCTTGCTACCATTACCTGCCTATTAGCCATAATCCCTAAGAGAAAATTTAAAAAACGCTGGAACTCAATGAATTTTAAAATTTAATTTCCTCGAAGTTATAAACAGGAAAAGAATTCAAGAGGATTGCAAACATTCTACTTAGGCATAAGATAGTAAAGGGACAATGGGAATTAAACAACGTAAAGCCATTGAGCTTCAGAACTCCACAATGGAGACATCCAATCTGTAAAAAGTAAGGTTTTTTTTCCCTCTCTCTCTCCCATTTCATATTCCTTTTCTAGAGAAATGGGCATCTCCCGGAAATTACCAAATACTACACTATCAAATTGCTACTTAAAAAACTTTGGTAATTTCTAAGTTTAAATAAATGCGTTTACATCTCTTTTAGGGACAGCAACAAAGAGAATAAAAATAAGCGTTTATCTGGGCGCCTTTCATTCTATCCAAGTTTGGCATAAAAACCCACTGTTTCAGGAGTACAGGTTTAAAAAACAAACAAAAAACACCATGATTCTTCAGTTCTCATAAAATCAGCTCAAAATGGCCAAATTCATGGTTCTGCACTAAAAACGAGTGTCCCTTAAAAATCCATCCCTTTGACTCCAGGCCTTGAGTCTGAGTCACTGGGAAAAGGAGAGACATGGGACGTTTTTGTCTGGACAGCCTAGAGAGCTGGGGTCAATGAGGGGGTCCCTGCATTTGGCGGGAGTGTCTGGGGGGGGGGGGGGACCCTGGAAAAGCGGGGGCCGCGGGGGGCCCGAGGGCGCGGGCGGGAGGAGGCGGGAGATAAGAGCGGCGGGATCTCCCGCGCCCGCCGGCGGGCCTGGGGTGGCCCCCACCCCGGGGAGGCCTGGGGTCTGGGGGTGCGGGGCCCCCATGGGGAAGGGGCTCCAGGAGGGGGACCAGGCCCCGGGTCAGACACCTGGCCGGGCCCGGGGGCCGCCCGGCTGGGCCCGCGCCCCGGATCCGGTGGGGGAGGGGAGGGCATTTGGCGCCCATTCCAACCGGGCGGGGAGGCGAGGCATCCCGGGGCACAAGGGCGCCCCCGGAGGCCTCCACCCGCACCGCACCCCCTCGGGGCCGGCGTCCAGGGGCGGCGTGGCCGGCGGGGCCCGGGCCCGCCATCCCGCGTCAGCACATCTGGCTCCCCTTCCCGGAAAGCCGCGCAATCTTTCTGGCTCCGGGTCCCAGGAACCCCCTCGGGCAACCCCCCGCCCGCCGCGCCCTGCCCCCGGGGTCCAGCGTGGGGCCGCCCGTCCCGATGGCGGGGTGAGATCCCTTCTCCCCTCCGCATGCCCTCCACCCGTGGCATGCACCGCTCCTGGGACCCGCACCCCCTGCAGGGAGCCGCACCGCCCGCGTGCCCGCTCCCATCACTCACTGCTCAGGGGGCCGGGGCGCCTGGGACCTGTCACCGCGCTGCAGCTGCAGGAGCTGGAGCTGGAGCCGGAGCCGGAGCCGGAGCGGGAGCTGGAGGGCGAGCAGCGGCAGGCGCGCCGGCTCATGGCAGCGGGAGCCGGGTGGGTGGGTGCAGCTCAGGTGAGCGACCTGCCGGCGCACGGGAGGAGCGGGCCGCCCTGAGCTCTGCCTCCTAAAAGGCGCCAGCTGGTACTTTTAAAATCTTTGAATTTGGTGCCCAAATCCGCGCCGCCCAATGGGACGCGCCGCTCGCACGCGCGTCCCAATGGGGAGGCGGTGGGCGGGGACGCCCTCGCCCTCGCCCAATGGGAGGCCGCGGAGGCGGGGCCAGCCGCGAGGACGCCCCGCCCTCCCCCGGGCCGGCTCCCCGCGCCCGGAAAGATGCTGAGCCCGGGGGCGGGGCCGGGGCGGGGCCTCGGAGCGCGGGGAGGCCGCGGCCCCGCCGCACGTGGAGGGAGCCTACCACGCCTGCGCGCGCGCGCCCGGCACCGCCCGGCGGTGGGGACCGGCGGCCTCCGGCGAGTCCTGATCTCATCCCCGAGCCGGCGCGGGCCCCGCTCTGAGGATCTCCGATGCGGACCGAGGGCAGCCGGCCCTCTGCGGCCATCTCCGGGGCGGGGGTTGGTGAGCGGCGCCTCCGGGCGTCCGGGATCGCAGGCTTTCCGGAAGACGAGCCCCCCTCGGCCCGCCTCTCTAGGGTTTGGGCGCGCTTCGCCCCTCCCCCGGCCCAGTGCTTCTGCGCAGGCGCTTTTGGCGGGAGGCGGCGGCCCGTTGGCGGGTTGGCGCCTGCGCGCTGGGGGCCGGCGCGGGGCTCCGGGGGCCGGAGCGGAGCATGCGCAGTGGGTGCGTCCTCCCGGCGCGCACCTGTCCCGCCGGCGCGGGGCGGGAGGCGGGAGCCCTGAGCCCGGGTCCTTCCGGCGGGTGCGGAGGGAGGCGGGGAGGGGCTTCTGGTGAGCGCGGTGCGTTCTCTCTCCTGCCACCATTGCTCTGGGCGGGCTTTGAGCCTTTTAAACTTGTATCCAGTTTTTGTTTGTTTGTTTCTTTCCTTCCAGGGCCGAGCGCGCGACAGTAACCCTGCTCCCCAATGGTCACTCCCCGGACCTGGTCTCCTGGCCCGGCGTGGTTTCAGGCGATGGAGGGGTGGGTGGGCGCAGATTGTCAAGGCTAAGGTGACAAGTTGCATTGTTATTATTTTTTTTTTGCACTTTTGTTAGTAATCGTGCTGAACCTTTTGGCACTTTTGAACGTGGACTTAAGCGGGGACAGTGCAGTCCCCGGACCGCGCAGTTGCAGCCACATCATGTAAACGCAGCAAGTCCGAATCCGTGTGTTTTGCAGTTTTAGTGGGTTTTTGTTTATTTTATTTTATTTTATTTGCTTTTGTGCAGCTTCGTGGAGAGTTGACAGTTGGTTTGTAGTTAGCGCTCCGTTGAAGCCCTGGCTGGTCAGGTGCCAGGCCTGCTGGGTCAGGATGGGGAGGGATCTGGATGAGTCATGCCATTGCAGGGTGGAGCCTTTTTCTGTAAAATTGTGATAGTGAGTTCATCTTAGTTGTGTGCATGCATTTTTTGGTTTTTTTAGAATGTTGTGTTAAATTGCTACTTTTCTTGGTTACCAAGAATTTGGCATCTCCTTAATTTGTCTTTTAATGTAAAGTGAGAGTTTGTTCGTGAAGCATTTATTGGTAGTACACAGTGAAGGCAGCGCAGTTGGACGTCCTCTTAAATTTTGCCCTTTAATCATGGTCTCCCATATGTAGCCTGGTCCTGCCTGGTGCAGGGCGGGGGGCCGAGCTAAAAGAAGGGGAAGTTCTGGCCCGGAGAGCTCACAGTCAGCGGCAGTGAGGACTGCTGAGTTTTCAGGTACAAAGCGAGGTGGAGAGGGAACTGCCTTTGTTCTTCCAGCCAATGATTACTGTCTACAACTTCGAGACTTTGGGGTTGTATGAAAATAATGGGGACGTGGCACCTGTCCTCCTGCTTACAATCGGGGCCTGTCACCTAACAGACATGATGCTCAGTAGGTGACCTTCCAGTAAAAGCATCATGGGAATCAAGGGGGAGGAGGTGGCATGTATAAAATATAGCTATAACGAAACATCGGGTAGTCAAAAGCATCATCACAGAACTTTTTATATAGCAGTGGAGTTACTTGTATTTGACAGTTTCTCGCCCTCAGTACCTTTGACATTTTAGGCCAGATGCTTCTTTGTCAGATGTGCCTATGGGGGTAAGATTGCCTGTTTAGAAGAGCCATGGGTGTGGGTGTGTTTTGAGAGAATGGAAAGGAAGGAAGCCTTCCAGGGTGTAAAAAACACAATCAGGGAAGCGGAAGTCAGGTTTTTATTTGTAAAGCAAAAATAGGCTATTTGATATGGCATAAGGTGTTGTGTGCAAAACGGGCTCATTTGAAATGATGCTGGATGCAGGTGTGGACTTCTGCACACTTTGGAATCAATTGGAACCTCCCAGCTCTCACCCAAGGAAAATGTCATCACATGAGCGAGCCACAGCCTCTCCCCTAGGCCTGCCCTACACCGTGGGGGAAGGGAAGCCCCTTCAAGGGTGTTCTTTCCTTGGATAACTGTCCTAGTGTATTAGAGTTCCTCCCAAGAGCTAATCCACTATCAGTTAAAGCATTTTGCCCAAATCGCCCCTTTAAAGGAATGGTACAGCCCGGCCAGTGTGGGTTAGTGTGAGGGCATCATCCCACACCAAGAGGCTGCAGGTCTGACTCCCAGCCAGCTCAGGACTCACAGACTGGTTGTCTGCTCGCCTCCCAGTAGGGGGCGTGCGGGAGGCAGCCAGTGGTTTATTGTATCTCTGATGTTTTTCTCTCTCCCCACCCCTCTTCCTCTCTAAAATCAGTAAAAGCACTCAAAAAATTTAATGGTATGGTTTCTGTTTCCTGACTAGACCTTAACTAATACAGTATTTACTGTTTTATTTCTACTATATGCTTGAAGTGTTTTATAATAAACCAATTTTTGATCAGTCATTAAATATTTTACATAAAACAATGACTTTCCTTTGTCCATTTCTTTTTAAGGAGGCCAAAATGCATAACCAGAGCCATGATTATATTGTATGTATGTTTTTATTTACACATTTATTTATATATACCATCCTAAAAATATGCATAGTGCTTCTAACTGTGTTAACTCATGTTTTTCAAGACACTATCGGTGATTCTTCACACACAATCTGATTTGCTGTAGTAGAACTTTTCATTAGTTGTAAAAGTCTTTGATAACAAATCAATTTAAAGTTTTTTGGAAATAACTTCTACTAAGGATTCATAATCCGCATAGTCTTTCAATGACTGCACAAGTTCATCCAGTAGGTCCTCTCCTTGCATAAACGTTTCAAGATCATGAAGTGACGTGTTTATCCTGTGATCTGTGACGCGGTTCTGTGGGAAATTATATGTCCTTATTTTCTCTGACCTTCCTTTCGTTCCAATCTGTATGTACATAAAAGAAGATGAGAGAGTTAAATTCAGGGCAACTAAACCTACAAATTTCACATAACTGGAGATTAAACTTTGTCATTTGAAACATAAAGTAAGAACCAAGTTTTAAACGTGACTCCTCAGATAACACGGGAGCAGGTTAGAGAAAAACGAACAGCGGCTTTAAAGGCAGGTCAGTTCTGAATCCTCTGCCACTGCAGTGCTCTGGGACTTCAGACAATTTATTTCAGCTCTAAACTTTAGCTTCCCCATCTGTACAGTACAAATAATACCTCTACACAGTATGATGTGTACGTAAAGGGGGACACAGTATTCAATGGGAACTACATGTAATCTGTGAATTAATTTAGTTGTCTTCCACGATGACAGTGATGTGTTTCCCATTAATACAGTATGAATAAACTGTCTCTAGTTATAATTAAATAATAGGAAGTTCACTTGGCTTTCCATCTTCCATAATATTCAGAATGGAGATGCCACATATCTTTTTTTAGTAAGTGATTATAAGTCTGAGAAAAACACCCTTTAATATAGAAAGCAGAGCACAGGTATAAGATTAGTACAAAAGCAGAATTAAGTGTTTATCCTTTACAAGTATTTTCATTGCAGCTTTACCTGAATCTTTCTAGCATTGTATCTTTTACTTGTTTCTTCTTCAAGCTGCATGCTGTATAGTTTTGCACGTAACTTTTTCATAGCCATCTCTTTATTTTTCAGTTGAGATCTCTCTTGTTGGCATTCAGAAACAACACCTGAATAGTGTTAAGAGAATAGAAGAGTTAATTTTTTTAAAAAATCTTCATTTTATTACAAAGGAATACTATTTTTCTTTCTCATCCTTTTTTCTCTTCCTTTTAAGACAAATAGGATTCTAATATAAAAGGAAGACTTATAGTTATCAGAAAACTCAAAATTTAAGTGTGAACTACAGCACAAAGTATTTCCATATCGAAGGCATACATATTCCACAATAAAAATTAAAAAACCCCAGACATGCGTCTCTCCACTCCAACTGCTCCGGAGCTGGCAATGGAGGTGCCATGAAAAACGGACATTTACATTTTGCCTGCCAGGAGTTGGGCCACCTACTGCTAACATACAGAATTATTCTGTTCATTTTGGGAAGAAAGTCACGTTGGGACCCACTGTCTGGGAAAAGGATGCCAGGATGTTTTTTCTAAGGCTGCTGCAGTAACTTCCTGTGGTGAATGTGATTTTTACCAGGTGCTGTAGTAATTGTCTTTAAGTAATAACTTAAAACTTCTAATAACTACAGTATGAATTGTTCTGATAATTTCTCCCTCCCATATAGTGATGGACACACTACCAGCTGCTGACTGGTTAGTTTCTGATAGGTGAAGTAACTGTTTACTCATATATTCCTGCAAAGAGCATTGGGGGGTAGGGTTGGGGAGAGGGAGAGAGACTTGTTTCTTAGGACGAATGACCACCTTTATGCTCCAGAAACGTCACATGGTCCAAACCAAAAGTGACCTCCTCACAGCCACGGCCCCAGACTGCAACAGAGAGCTGGCCTGTAGCACGGTAAAAGCCCTGAATGCCTCTTCTAGACGTATCTATGGGATAAATCAAGAGCTGAGCCCGATCAGGGAGGCAGATCCAGAGAATCAGACAGCAATGGATTGTTTGCTCTTGTGGCATAAATGTTAGGGGCAAAAATAGAATACTGGGGACTAGCCATGGTTACAGGAAATATTAATCACAGTCTGTTAACTATGACTGCCTTGTTCTGATGAAAGAAAGGGTATTCTAGCCTGGCTGCGAGTTAGAAACCAGGGAGTCAACCTTTCAATGAGGTTCCTTCTCATTGAAGAACTGCCTATTATGGAAAGACTAGAGGCCCAGTGCACAAAATTTGTGCATTGGGGGGGAGGGTGTCCCTCAGTTCTGCCTGCACCCTCTCCAATCCAGGACCCTTGGCTCCTAAATGCTCGCCTGCCTGATTACCCCTAACCCCTCTGTCTGCCTGCCTGATCACCCCTAACCACCTCTGCCTGCCTGCTTAATCGCCCCTAACTGTTCCCCAATTGGCCTGATCGCTCTTAACTGCCCTTGCCTTGGCCCTGCACCCAAGACCCAGGATTCCCTCCTCTGGCTGGCCACAGGCACCTGGGACCTTGGGGCGGGCAGCTTCTCTCTCCCGGGCCGCAGGCTCTGGCGCCTAGTACTGCAGGCAGGTGGATTCGCCCAGACCTGGCTTTGTCAGGAAGGATGTCCAGATGGTCGTCTAGAAGACATCCGGTCTAATTAGCATATTACCCTTTTATTAGGATAGATTAAAAACCTAGTGGCCAAAACAGTGATGTCCCACACCAGCCTGAGGAGCCTACCTCCCTGTGTAACCTTGGTCCTACCCTATCTCAGCAGCTGGTTTGGAGGGGTTGCAGGGCAGATTTTTGTGGATGGCCTGCTGCTTCCCCATATTGCCAGCATTTAGGAATAAATACTCAAATATGATTAAAAGACTAATAATTTAATATGAATTGTTTCTTTGTACCCTCAATGAGGTATCAAAATTAAAAAAATCTCAACATAGAAACAAATATATCAGAAAGTTAATCCTATTACCAGAGATCATCACTCTTAATGTTTTTCAATATTTCCATCCATTTTTTCTATGCTAGTCCTATGTATTACATAAAACATCACCTTAAAGTTTAACACGAGAAGTTCCTCATACTTAAGAATACAAAAATACATCAAACTATCCTTCCCATAACCACTACTGGTCAATGGGATTTATACTGTTTTGAGATAGGTCACTGTAAGAGTCTTGAATTCTCTTTCTAGATAACTCAGGTGTGCTTTCCATCTGCTTTTATTACAAGTGAATCATTACAGTTCCACCTAACAGGATACTGCAGGCCCAGGAAGTATTTATATAGCTCCACTGCTAAACTATTAGAACCCCTGATGGTCTGTCTGTTCATGGACTTAATGGAAAGACGACCCTGAAATTATATGGAAAACTGCATATATGCATGTTTCTGGGTAAGGGATCCAAGCTTTCATTTCCTCAAAAGAATCCATGTCCTCCTTCCTTCAAACAAAGCTAAAAACTAGTGATTTAGAGCATCTATACTAATAAAAGGTTAACATGCTAATCAGACCAGACATATTCTGGACAAAGCCAAGGTGGAGGGGCTGAGGCAGAGGCGGTTATGGGTGGCAGGCAGGTGAGAGTGGTTAGGGGTGATCAGGCAGGCAGGCAGGTGAGTGATTAGGAGCTAGCAGTCCCGGATTGCAAGAGTGATGTCTATTACTGCCAGTTTAGGCCAGATCCATGTGGGATTGGCACCTCGGTGCTTCAACCGGCAGTGGGACATCCCCTGAGGGGTCCTGGATTGGAGAGGGTGCAGCTGGTCAGAGGGACCCTGCCTCCCCTGTGCACAATTTTGTGTACCTGGCCTCTAGTTTTCTTACAAAGAAGAATCCACGATAAGAAGAATCCACGATAATGACTATAGCGTGAGGATTTTTAAAAGTGATATCTACTCAATATAAATTTGAGAAGGCTACCTGGAAGGGCTATCCACACCTTCTCGTCATTGTCACTAATAAGAAAATTCCTTGGGTTTAGATCCCTTCATCTTCCTGGCTTTGCAACTACCCTGCAAAGTTTGAGCCAAGGAGTCTAAATAAATCAAGTATTTAATAACAATCCTTAGTATAGATTCCTCTGGTAATTGAGGATCTATTTCAGTGAAAAATTAAGCCATTCAGAATTTGGTTTCTTTCTTCAATATTGTGTGTTGAAGGAGTGAGCACATACCTGTGGGAAGATGAACTATCCGGACAGCACTGTCCGTGGTATTTACATGCTGCCCCCCGGCTCCGCTGGCTCGCTTAGTATCAATTCTCAAGTCTTTAGGATTAATCACTAGATTAATCTGTACATAAGAGGAAAATCTGGTGTTAAAAGAATTACATATATGAACTCCTCAAAAGAATGAAATAGCCATTTAGAAATATATGTTATGTATAGAACTTATGAAATTTAGAAGATTTAATTTTAATAAAAGGTAGTTAGACGGATACAATTTTTTAAACTTTTCATTTTGGAAAAGTAGCAGATCAAAATATACTATAAAAACTGGACTTCTCTATAAATTATCCTCTTCTTACCATACGAACAGTGGAACTTATGTTATTATTAGAAATGTAAATTAGAAATCTCATTTGAGCCGAAATGAGATTTTGCCAAATATTTTGAGTTCAAGAAGAATTTGGCAGAGGGAAAAAAAACAAAGCAAGCTTAAGAACTATGGGAAAGGCATATTTTGTTTAATTTTAATTAAAGGAGGACTTAAATGTTTTTGGAGGCAGAGGAGAGGCAAAGGAAAATTGCCAAGCCAAGACTCAATTCATAAAGACACTGGGATCCGATGCCGGCCACTGTTCTGACTGGGGAATCACCACCGGAAGCACTGGATTAAAAAACTTCCCCTCTGTGCCATGGCTGCAATCTACCAGGAAGAATCCTGCCATCCACAGGCCTTCCTTCCCTCCCTCCCTCCCTCCCTACTAGGTGTTATAAGAATTAGATGACTCGTGGGCCTCAGTTTACACCTTTCCTGGAAAACTCTTCTTCCAGCCTCAAGATGCCTGAACCGAAGTGATTAGTATCTACGTACGTATGGCTCCTGTTACACAAATAGCACTTTCCCAAAATTAATAAAGAGAAACCCTTAATTAAACTTCCTTCTCAGATCACATCATTTTGAAAGACAAGCCAAACATTTCTTATCACTTTTCAGCAGAAGGGATGTAAGTGATACAGAACATCCCCACCAAGTTATTTTATAAATATTATATAAACTGAGAAATTTCTCTGTGAGAAGAAAGTACACTCATTGTGAACTCTAAGAATATGTTTCCATTTTAATGTGATTGGGTTATGAAGTTGTAATTGTCACCCTGTTTAAACAGGATTCTTGCAATTGATACTCTGAGAACTAATCAACACAAAGCAAAAGTCACCACTGTCTTAGTCCCTAATTAAATTAAGTTAATACTATTTCTCCGGAAGAGATGATCTCACTATAAGTGCTTTAAGCTTCACAGTAAAGAAAATTAATAGTGCACAAATTGATGATTTACACATCCTTAATTCTTCCCATCCATAATAAAAGTGTAATATTCTAATTAGACAGATGACCTTCCAGACAAAGCCAGGGCTGTGAGGGAAGCCTGGGTCCCGGGCCCTGCTGGTGGCCACAGGGAAGCCATTTCGGGCAGCCGGGGCAGGAAGGCCTGCTCTTGCATGAATTTTGTGCATCGGGCCTCTAGTCCTATCTTCAGGCTAACATGCAAATTGACCAAAAGGCAGAATGACCGGTCGCTATGATGTTCACTGACCACCTGGGGGCACATGCTCAATGCAGGAGCTGTCCCCTGGTGGTCAGTGACCTCCCACAGGGCGAGTGCCACTCACCCAGAGGCCCTGAGCCAGGCTCACAGCTCGTGAGTGCAGGAGCGCTAAAGATGTCCGGCTGACGGCTTAGGCTCACTCCCCGTGCACAGGCCTCTAATCTGTTACAAACTCATACTTACTGGACTGATATGCCACATTCTCACAAATAACCCAAAATGTGTGATGAAGGCCAAATATGGCAAGGAGATGCACAATTCAGTTGAGTGAGTGTTACTCGGGGACAAAGCACTGTGCTAGGCCCACGACTCCAAGGAGAGGGGGCTGTGGTGCTCACCTCGGTGGGCAGGGGCAGTATTGCCACGGTCATGGTGCTGGTGTGAATGCGGCCTTGCTTCTCGGTCTTGGGCACTCGCTGTACTCTGTGCACGCCGCCTTCGAACTTCATGTGCCTGTAGGCCCCTGGGCCCCCGATGCTGGCAGACGCGTGTCTCAGCCCCCCTGCAAAACATGGGGAAAACAGAGTTCTTTCTTTATTCTTACCATTTATTAACATCCGACCACCACTTCTACCATCTTGAGACATATTTTAAAAAGCTACAAGACAATCTATAGGTGGTAAGATATACTGAAAAACTTGAAAAAGTCTATGATGGTGTTTTAATGTGTAATATATTTATAGATGATTATTAAACCTAAAGCACTTATGGTGTTAACTGCCTCAATAACACTTCTAAAATACCACTTTTAAAAGACAGTCATTCAGTGGTTAGTACTGACTAACATTTTTTAGGTTCTTGGTATATATTTGCACTCAAATTTATTTAAGTAAACGGTGAGCATAAAGCTACTTAAGCATCCTTACAAATATACCGTATTCGCCGGCGTATAAGACGATTTTTTGGCCCTGAAAAATACCGTATTTGTTGGCGTATAAGACGACTGGGCGTATAAGACGACCCCCTAACATTTCCACTCAAAATACAGAGTTTGTTATATACTCGCCATATAAGACTACCCCCACTTGGAGGCATATTTTTCAGGGCCAAAAAATCGTCTTATATGCCGGCAAATACGGTACTCGAAAGCCTAGTCTTTCCAACTCGTTTCTTAGGACACTCATAGATAAAGCTACACTTTCCCCGAAACAAAGTAAACAGTTCACTGACCTATTTCACTTGGAAAATATTCCAGGGTCTCAAAATGCCATCTTTTAAAAGCAGCATACTGCTGATACATATCAAACATCTCTGAAGTGAACAACATTGCCTCCTGACCCCCAACTCCTGCCGTTACCTCCAGGATCAAATCATGTTCATCTGCTTCTTCCGAGGGAACCAAAAGTAAGATAATCTGTAAATATAAAACATCACCTCTTCTGTAATAAATAATTACTTTAAACTTTGAAAGAGAGGCAAATGGTTAGATGCAGGATTTTAAATATTTAACAAAGTTTCTCTAAGCAAACTTAATACTGCTGATTATTTCCAATCATCTTGCCAATTAGAACCATAAAAGCATAATTTCTAAAAGATAATATTACCATCTAAGTTATAAATGTTTTAAGTTCAGCCAAAACTTACAGGGTCTTTGCTTTTTGGTGTTCATGTATACTTTAGTTTTTTATTCAGTGAATGATTAAGTACTTGCTGTGAATAGAATACTATTGTGTGAAGAAAGCAAAAAAGTCTATCCTTTTGAAATGTCCAGCCTAGTATGATAGAAAAAAATATGCATTTTTAAAAAATCTTTAAGTGGAAAAGAAACTTGCATTTTTGGAAGTGAAAAGGCCCTTGGAAAACCTGGTCCAATTCCCTCATTTCACAGGTAAAGGAAAATGAGGCTAACAAAAGGTAAATTATTTGTTAAGTCTTCTACTCATTGTCTATCCCACCCTCATATTTTAAATAAACAAAAGAGAGGATATAGAATAACAATATTACCTTGCCTTTCTGGCAAATTCTACTCATGGAACATTCATCCTTATGCCAGAGTTTTATAATTCTTTCAGAATATCCCCCCCCCCCCCCGCTTTAAAAAAGTTTATATTTCTAAATACCAACAAACTAATTATGTCCTAAGTTGTTTTTATTAACATCTAATAAAAGTCTTTAGAAATAATAGCACTAATGCTACTTTATCCTTTGTATAAATACTATACCTGATGCTTCAATTGAGCTATTTCTTTTTGACAGGAAGCTATTTCATTCTCGGCAAGTTTCCTTAGGTCTTCATTTTCATCTAAGAGATAGAGGCAATAGTAGATTAAGTTTTCCTTAATTAGTGCTAAATTGCCAACAGAAATTAAGGAAATAATTTTATTGTTGTTGTAGCTGAAGGGAAAAATATCTTTCTGGTCCTTTTAATAACTGCAACTATAAATAGCACTTTGTGCTAGTTTTCATAAACTTGTAGCTTTAAAAATATTTTGCTGATAAAGCAAAAATAAAAGGTAATCTATATAAAGAAGCTTTTGATCTCTAATTCTACCTACATGAAATATTAATATTAACAAATATTCTTTTAGTTTCTCTTAAATTGATTAACTTGGACTCCGTTTAACTCTGACCTTGACCTTTGCACTAGCCCTCACACTGCTGTCATGTCACCTTCACTCTCTTTCCAGGCTGACTTGTAAACCACCTCAAATCCAGCTTCCTAAACCACAAATCTATTTTGAACATTCACTCCCCAATCTAAAAACTTCTGCTGACTCCCTTCTGCCAACAGGATAAAATCAACCTTTTTACGTTTCATCTGATGCTCCCCTTACAACCTGCCAGCGCCCGTGACCTCGCTTCTCCCTGGGTTTACGGAAGAGCCCAGGGATTAAAAGCATGAGATGTGGAGTCATTCCAAGCCAAACTCCACTGCTTAAAGGCTGTGTAATCTCAGTGGTCACTTTCCCTCTATGCTTCAGGTTCCTGTCTCTCACAGAGGCTAACAGTGCCGACTTTACAGTTTGTTATGTGAACTGGATGGATTAATAGCTCGGGAAAGCTAAGCCAAGCCAGGAGTCTTAGGATCCATAAAGGTCAAACTACATTACATCCTCTAAGGGTGGGCCTTTATTCTTTTAATTTTAAATTTGATCTTCATTGTGAAAGTATTACCGATGTCTCCGTTCTCCCCCATGAACCCCTTCCACCGCACACTCCCCTCTGTCCCCCCTCCCCGCCCTTGGCCTTTGTAGTCCTTGTCCATGGATTACGTACAGGCCTTCCCAAGAAGTTCTCCTAGCTCCAGGTCTACTCAGATGCCTGTTCTCACTCTTGGCTGCATTATAATTAATTCTCTTTCCCCCAACAACACGGTGATCCGCCTCTAGAGCCCTGCCACCCAATGAACTGCCCATGACCCAGTCAGTAGCTTGGCCTCCCTGACAGCTCACAGGGAGGAGGCACAAACTTAAGCTCCACCCAGATCTGGATGCACGCTAACCACCCGAGAAACCTGTTAAAAACGCACATGTCTCAGATCCTGAGTCCTGCCTAGTTTTACCGGGCACCTCTCCCGACCCACAGCAGGCGGTGGGCGGCGCCGCGGGGGCTGTGTCCGCGGCACACGAGGGCTCACCCCGAAGGGAGGGCTTGGGCTCGAACCGCACATAACGGTGCCTCGGCCTCCGATGCAAACCCAGAAGGGCCGCAACCAAGACCTGCAAACTCGGGGTCAGTGCAGACACCGGCCCGGGGCTCGGCGGGAAATGCCAGCGCCGTCCGGAGTCCGTTCTGCACCCCGAGCCCAGGGGCCGCCCTTACCGCGCAGCAGGGCCTCGGTCTCCCGCAGCTCCCGCTCCTTCTCGCTCAGCCGCCGGGCCGCGGCCGCCAGCTCGGGGCCCCGCGCCCGCACCGGGGACGGGGCCTCCGCCCGGCGCTCCAGGAAGGCGCGCAAGGGCCCGCCGCGGGCGAACAGCTCCTCCAGCGGCGGGCTCCCGCCGCTCCGGTGCCGGCGGGCCGCGGCCACGGCCGGGCGCGCCCACAGACCCCGCACCGCGCCCCGCAGAAGACCCGACCGCATCCCTGAAGCCCGCCCGGCCCCGGCGGCCCAGAGCCGGAAGCGCCCTCCCGAGCGAGTCTCGCGACACCGCGCGGGATTTGGAGATAGGGGCGAGAACTGACCGAGCCCGGCCCAGTACACGCGCGCGGGGTTTAAAGGGCCTTCCGAAACTTCCGGGTTTAAAGGCCCTTCCGAAACTTCCGGGTTTAAAGGCCCTTCCGAAACTTCCGGCCAAGTCTTCAAACGCCGCCGCGGTCGCAGAGGCCGGAAGTTGAGGGCGCGGAGCGGAAGTTGGTGGGGGCGGGCCCGGAAGGCCTCGGGCTCCTCCTCTAAACGCTGGGTGGTGAACGCCTCCCTGAACTTGAGCGGCGGGAGGCGCGTGGGTCCGCGAGGGGGAGAGCCGTAGGTGGTCTGCTGACGTCGAGGGCTTGTTTCCCGGGCGTCGCGCGCGGGCCTCCGGGCGCCGCCGTGTGTGCAGTCCGCTGTCCGCGCCGAGGCCGGGTCCCCGCGGAGGGAGTGCCGGGCCAGCCCGGCCTTTGGTTCCAAAGATGGGATTGCTTGGAAGCAGGGCGGGAGCGGACCGTTTCTTTTTCCGGTGGCAGATGAGGCGCATACTAATTAGCACGTGGCAGGCGCGCCTCGAAGGCAACCGAGGAGATTTTGCAACATCTTCTTTCCGTCCCCTGTCTGCCAGGGCACCTGCGCCCCAAGGCCTTCCTTCCTCACCTGGTCTGCCGGTCCATTCACACTCACCCCTTAGCCGCTTCCTAAGGAGCTTGTGGTGCTTGTTCCCATAAACCACAGAACAAACCTGCAGAGCCCTGACCCTGTGGCCTGTTCCCCACCCACCCCCACCCCCCATTTCCCCCCAAATTCTACATAGCGGATTAGGGCAGGGAATGATGAATATTCATGGACATAATGCTTTTCATTATTCAAAAGACCTTTTCACAGCCCACCGGAGGAGTGGATATAAGGAGGAAAATACCTAACTCTCAATCTGGGCAACTTCCACTATCTCATTCTTACAAAAGGAGCTTGAGTTGCCTCTATCCACTCCTTAGCTCTACAAAACAAATGCAAAGTGAATGGAAGAGGTAGTTGCATCTCCCAGTGCAAGGCAAAAGTAGGTGTTGCTACTTCAAAGCTCCAGCTAATCACGTTAGTTATTTGTCTCAGTTCGGATGTGTATTCAAGCCATACTATAAAGTTCTTTTCCTTTAAGGTAGTGGTTGAAACCCACACCAATTCTGGTCCATTGTACAACAGGACTGATAAAATTGTATTTTCCAAGTCAAAATGTTGAGTTCTTTTTTTAAAAACCATAGAAGAGGTGGGAGTCATTTGAACTCAACGTGATAAATCTCGTTTTGAGAATGTACTTTTATTTATAAAAGGTGCAAAAATGCAATAAACAATAATCCTAAGGAACAATGTAAAGAATCTAGTCAGAAATTATTTTCCCACCGATGTGTAAGCAATTTAAGTAATATAGATAAGTGTACTTTTGCCGAAACTGGTTTGGCTCAGTGGATAGAGCATGGGCTTGCGGACTCAAGGGTCCCCGGTTCCATTCTGGTCAAGGGCATGTATCTTGGTTGCAGGCACATCCCCAGTAGGGGGTGTGCAAGAGGCAGCTGATAGATGTTTCTCTCTCATTGATGTTTCTAACTCTCTATCCCTCTCTCTTCTTCTCTGTAAAAAACCAATAAAATATGTTTTAGGAAAAAAAAGAAACATCCAAGATATTAAAAAAAATAAGTGTACCTTTTACTCTATAATGTTACACCAATGAGGAAACAGTAACTTGTTAAGGATACATTGGTGGATTCTTTATTGATTCAAAACATTTTTAAAGTCAGTGTAATGCATGTGCATTTTACAATAATATCCATAGGTTCACACAATATGGTCCAATGAAAACAGCTGTGATTTGATTTACTTTGAAAACTCAAATATACATAGTTTGAGACATCTAAGTTTTCTTACATTATTGTCATGCTCAAATTCTATTACATTTGAAAATGCTAGCATTTTCAGTGTCTATTGTACATAGGTAAAATGATAAAATGGACTCGAGAAAGAGAAAGAACAAAACCCTAAAGTAAAATGGGAGGAAAAATAATCTGGATTATCTATTCAGTTTGTAGGTACCTACAGTTGTTCTGGCATTACAAAATAGCCAAGCTGGTATCTCTTAAGTTGTATTCATGCATTCATAATTTATTTATGGCCAACTAATATTAGTGGGGTCCAAAATAAGGGTATAGATTACTAAGTACAATGAACATGGTAGTAAAAAAAATGACATAGGTTCAATATGATAAATTTTACAGAACCAATCACATTTAAATTATTTTTATATTTAGCAAATATACTAAAATCATTTACAAGAAACTGTATTTATGTCAAATAGGTTAAAGCAAAGGAAAAGATCAAGTCTTTTACATTATTTCAATATTCAGTGTTTATTGTTCATTGGAGGGCAGTATAGAAAAAACTCAGCAAAATAATTAATCTAAATTACCTATTTTGACAATTTGTAAGACTAAATAAAGTCTTCACTATAAAGGAGACATAGAGGACTAAGGTAATTATACTACCGTATTTTAAAGGAAAAAATTCCCCTCCATTAAAGGAATATTCAAGTTAACACTGTTTTGGAATTTTTCCATTTCACTTTTCAGTTCCTTGCATTTTTTTCATAGTACTTGTTAGCAATCATTTGATGGAACCTAACAGCACTGCTGAGGAATCTCAGCTCATAATTTTTTTTTTAGCTCAGTATAAATATCCAGTAAATTTACATGCAATAATACCTCTTAAAAATCTATTACTTTACAGTAGAGAAATCTGACAAACACTATCTCAGATGATCAAAGTCGGTGTATACCTCTGATGTCATGTGATATAAGTGCCACTTTACTTCTGGGGGGGGGGGGCGGTCTTCCTTCCCAAAATGGTAACACCTCTCTAATGATGGGGAAAACATCAGACAAATTCCAATTGAGGAACATTTTGCAAAACACTAGGCCATCATGCTCCTTAAGTCTGCCAAAGTCATCAAAAGCAAGAAAAGTTTGAGAAACTGTCACAGCTAAGAGGGGCCGTAGGACACAGGATGACTAAATGCCATGTGGTATCTTGAATGGGATCCTGGGACAGAAAAAGAGGAACACTAAGGGAACCTGAAACTCACACTTAACGCACTGACACTGGTTCATCAGGTGACAGCCATCTCATGGGTGTGCTGCACATGGGACCTCTGTACTATCTTTGCAGTTTTCCTGTAAACTTGAAATTATTCAAAAATAAAACATTAATCCTAGATTTTATGAGCAAATATATTTATTCTTTTATTTTCATAGTAAAATTAATTTTAAAATCATACCACTCTAATTTTTTAAAAATGCTTTCTATTCCATGTTGATAAAAATGTCTGCTAATGGCCAATCTCATAACAATTTTAGTTCTATACCCCCATATTTATTTGGCAAATTATTTAATATTTTAATTCTTGTAAATGGGGAGAATATTACACACACACACACACACACACACACACACACCCCTAATCATATATAGCTCCATGTGTGTGATTTTTTTTTTCTTAATTGTAGATTCAGTGCTGTTAGTGAACTGAGAACAGTGATTTTGAATTACATTACTGAACAAAACATGACACTCATATATTCTTCCATCTGAAAATAATCTTGGTTGCATTTTTTGGATGAATAACTAAATAATATTTTTAAAGTGTGCTTTGAAAAAAAATATGGGAAAAGTTCATTAAAATGGCATTTAATGTATACATTCTTGAGAAGTGGGAATTACTATTGAGCTGGAGAACTTTGTTAAAATAACAGCCCATGTTTATTTATTTCTTTCTTATGATCATCCAATAGAGAATATTCCTCTTTTGAAAATGTTCAGGATACATGGTGTGCCCAGTCACACAGGATAGAAATGTAGCTTGAAATCAAATTTGTAATTAAAGCTTAATTGTAAATAAAACTCAACAACCTGTTGTGTGTTGCAAGGATAATATTGAGAATGTTTCAGGGAAGATCTGAAACAAGCTTTTGGTATCACTTTCATTGATAAATATTTTCAATTGTAGCAGGTGAGGAACAACTAAAATTTTTTTTACAGATTTAATATTTTCTCAGGAGAACTAACACTGTATATCGGTCAGAAATTTATAAAGAACTGAAAAGAGGACATAAATAGAAGCCATTGCAAAAGTATACTTTGAAAATTAACCCTTACAACTATCAATAAAAATACACAGGTCGGAAAATTTTCTGGAAATATCTTGACCACCTTTCACAATAATTTGCCAATGTACACAGTGCAAAGTTTTCAAAACTCATGTTTCATAGGGTCCTAGATAAAGGCATTTTAGATCTAGGAAATTTAGGTGGCACTCAAAAGGTTCTAATTTTCTGATTGTACATTTTTTCCCTCAATGCATCTGATATATTGTACTTTTTGAAAATGTAATATTTCACAATTATAATGACTTATTTTTTTCAGTATAAGTTAAAAGAGCACAGGAAAATAGACAAACTAAAAACTAAGAATCAGATACTATTTTAAATCAGCTTAATATGGTGAAAATGTATTTTTGCCCCTAATAAGTAAACATCAGCTACCTGTTTCCATAGTCCTTTTGCAAAACTGAATTACTGGGTAAAAATATGATACACATTTCATTCTGTAAGTAAGAATCTAGGCAACATTAAAGGATACTTACTATTAAACACCCCATGCACCATGACCAAATATTAGAACTGGTCATCCTATGTACAGATTTTAAGATTTAAAACAAAACCAAAAAGGATCACTGAATAACATTGACATCGAAATTGTATTTTGCTATAGTTGTTCATATGCCAGTGCACCTACTGAGCTTACTGCTGCCTTGTAACACTGTTGGGGTATCTATCCTACTTCTGGATAACATAATAATTCTCTCTAGTAAGGAAGAAGTGTCATCCATCCATTATTAGTGTGATCTAGGTACAGATCCACGTCTGGCTCTCCAATTTATTTCTATATATCTATATATAATCTATATCCTCTACTTTTCTTTCCATGATAGGCACTATAGAAAAAGCATTACTCTCTTTCTGTGTGCATTAGCAGATTCTAACAGTATACAAAGCTTTTGGCAATCTGAAACACACGTGTACCTTCTAAAGTGCTAATTTTTCCTCAGGAAGGAATTCACTCACTAGGAAAGTCTAATTCTACCAAAACAAATATTGTGCTCTTGGAATGGTAGCATAGACACCATTTGAGGGCATTTTCTATATACATTTTTTGCTTATTATTTTTTGCTGTAATTAAAGCAAATCTGTACAGTTGCAAATATACAGACATACCCTTAGATAGAAACTTTAAACCCTTTGAAATTAAATGAGAAACCCTCCCCTCCCCCCAAAGTAGAAATTTAGCACAGAAATGCTACATAGCATGGTTAGCAATATCTGATGTGTAAAATCTACTGTAGAATCATTCGCAAAACAACTTCCTAGTCAGGTTTCAAAAGGATATACTAACTTCAAAATCTGTATTTTACAAATGCCCAGGTTATAGATCAAGACTCTTTATAAAGACCCTTATCTTTTACATTTGGTAAAATATTAAAAGTATTGTCAAACAGACAATTCATCTAAGAACCCAAAGTATCTTATAAAGATAACTTACGACTAGCAGGTCACCATCGTATATAGTAACAATAAGAATATAAAGTGTACATTTAAAAGATTGATGCATGCAGTATATCATAATATAGTACATATTTTCTAGTCATGTGCACCAATTTATTGTGCTTCAAACACAGCAACAGGTATGATATTACAATATATATGTGTATACATCATAGTAGCATAATAAACTCAATTCTAACAAAAAAAATTAAATAATTCAGGAACAATAGAACTTCACAATAGAAGTGATGATTCTTTTAGGTTTTTCTTCACTCTTTAGGAAAAAAAATATGACTTTTTGTAAACATCTTTATCATTTTTCAACATATTACTGAAAACCATTATTCAAATAGCAAACATCTAAATTGACATGGATAAAGTATGTCTAAACACACTAACACTTTCAGATAAAAACAGGCATTTGTTAAAAGAAATTATCATTATAAATATTTTCTATCTTGTATTTTAAGTACATTTTCATAAATAATGTGTTTAAAAGTGCTGAATATGGTAGGATAGTCAGCAACGCCAGTGTAAACAGAACATTTTTGTTTTCTACTCTTCAAACATTTTTTAAAATCCCATTTTGTTAAACACTGCAACAGTTAAAATATTTGCATAGGGAATAGATAATAGCCCTTTTAAACGTATCTCCTGAATCCTATATAAATTAGAAAATTAAATTCACTTAAAATGTGTTAAGTTTATGGAAAAAGAAACTTGCAATGCCAACCTTTCAAGTAAAATAAAATTTAAAAAGCAAACCCAAAGTTGTTTTTTTAATGTTTAATAAATTAAAAAATGAGAGGTAGTTAAAAATGACAATGAAAACCTACAATTTTAATATCATCCTTAATATAAGGCCAGTATTTTCATGGGATATAAATATTTTTAAAACTTTCATTTTAGGTTACTCAATATTATATTTAATAAGTGTAACATTAAAAAAATAGCTTCCAGGGTATATTAATATTCAAACGTAATGTCTTGATATAAATATGACTCTGACTTTTTTTGTGTTGGTGCACAATAGGATACTGTTTTCTTGAATGTCAAAAGTGCATGCCAGTGTCAGGCAAGTACTTTGTCTTAAAGATTTAGTGATACTTTAAAAAATAATATGGCAGCTAGATTTGAGCACTGTACCGCCTTTCCATTATGGATGAGAACTAATAGTTTGGTTTCAACATTTTTAAAATAAGTAATTCTTAAGATACTATGTGAAAACAGTTAAGGTCTGAAATAGAGAATTACTAGCATCTTCTTTATAACCCTTATAAAACTTGTGTTGGTTAAAAACTTAGATTTTCATTGGATTTCACTTTCAAGGAAACTATGCCACAGGGATAGATGTTTTTCATCATTTTTTTTATGATGCTACATGTAGGCACTCCTTTCCTTATATTTCAAAACTAAGTTATCAAGCTTATCATTTTTTTTCTTGCTAAAGTACATACATTACACAACTGTTTTAGAACTGGAGAGCCAGCCTTTAATAAATTAATTACAGTATTGGACATGTGATATATACATAGATTCATTTTCTTCTGTTACAATTAAAAACAACATCACTCTTTGATTTGTCATTGAGATAGAAGATCTTCAAATGATTTTGTGCTTTTTTTCTCTTTTCATCTTAGTATTTTTTTTACACAACAAATGCTTCTGTAATAAAAATGCCACAGTTTTGGCAGTGAACAACCAGAGGAATGCCCCAATGGGATTTCCCAACAAACAGAGATAAATAGCTCTTTTTTTTCATGTACAGATATATTGGCTTCAAAAAATGAGTGTACTGGACACAGTATATAGCATGTTGAATACTATTGTTTACAATTTAAAAATTGGCTTTGTCTGTCTTAGGTTATATTTAAAAACGCAAACCACAGCCAACTTTTTGGCAATTATTTCTGTAAGACCATATTGCACAAAAGTCCTTAAATACAGATATAAGTTATGTCATTGGATTAAATATTACAACAACTACATGGCAAATGAAGCGGTTTGACGCTGCACATGCAGTCTCTGGAAATACACTAGGAGACTGTTCGTAGGACTACAAATACAGTTTGCTTGCAAGTAGAATGAGTGTTGAGTAAAACAAACTTAATTTGGCAATTCATTGTTTCATGTGGTATTTTCTCCAAAGTTAACCACGGATAACCTTGATAGAAATGGAGACAAAGACCATATGGTTCTATTTTCACAGTAGCCTGAGGAATGCTAAACTGCCGTTCTCCAGGAACTCCGTGTCTGATGTTATATGACAACTTTTATTTCCCATCCCAGCCTTCCAAAAATGATTTTCTTTAAATGAAAAATTAAGATTCAGAAGTAGAACTGGCAGTACTTTCAACAAATGACTTATATATTTGAGAGTTCAAAAACCTTGGAAAAGAATCTCTGTGCATTAAGGTATATATCTGAAGTTGGGCATCTTCATACATGTGAGGATTGGGATCCAACAGATTTCTATTGATCACCTCTCTAACTCGAGAATCAAGACTGACCTAAAAAGAAATAAGAGCAACACATTAAATCATATTTTTCCCCAACTTTTCTCAATTAAATAGCTAGAGGTTCATGACACTTCAGAGAAATTCCAAAGAGTAAATCCAGCTACCTTAATGTTAAGGTTATCTTTTTCAAGGCTATATCACCTTGCATAGTGTTCTTCAAAAATTGAACTAAAAAAACAAAAACAAAAAGCAAACAAAGAAACAAAACCAAAACAAAAAATCATTTTTGAAAATTTCTATTTATTGTTGGGGTAGCAGATAATCCCCTCCTATTAGTATGTGACATTGGGGGAGACCCTTTATATGCAACAAGGTATATATCTTGCAGAGCACAGTTTTCTGGAAAACATTGACATCTCTACCCAATGCTGATAGTTTCATATCCCAGGTTCTACGTTGTCCAGAGTAGAAAACCAGGAATGTGCAAGTTCCTAATAGAGCAGAACCACAGCAGAGATTCTTTATGCCTGAGGTCCAATTGGCGAGGCCTGGGAGACTTGAATATAGTCCTTCCATGGGAATCCAAGCAAAGATCCCTGTACTAAACATGAAGCGGAGGCAACTGCCGATTTCACAGCCACTCATGGTCTCCTTGACAAATCAAAATCCTGAAGTAACCTCAGGGTCTTTAAATTGTCAACTCTAAAAATGGGCGGAATTTTCCTTGGTCATATTGGTGGGCAAAAGTAGGTTTGCAATAATTAATAAATTATTAATACAAGAATAAACCCTGTGCTTCCTGTACTCACAACTGTAAACCCCCTTTGGACGATCCCTGTATGATTACTATGATGACAGGAAAGCTATCAACTGGCTAAGCAAAGGCTATACATACAGTCCACAGCTTAGGTTCTATGTATGTTCTTTACAAGTCAGCATATTTGCAAGTAACAGTGATTAAAAATTTGAATTTTACCTCTCTCTCTCTCTCTCTCTCTCTTTTTCTGTAGTATTTTCAGGATATTAGAGAGTCATTATGGCCTAATTACAGGTGTTAAAAAAATAAAGGAAAACATAGATATGACTATTACACTAAATATTAGTCTATTTAACTTAGCGAAGATTGTGTTTGTGATCAGAAAATATTATTTTAATGACCACTGTGGGAAACTAAAATTCAAGTCTAAATTGGACTGGAACAAAACTCCATTACTTTCACCAAGAGAATGAAAATCCTATAGTTTATCTTTCAATAATCAATAACTATGATTTCCCTAAACTACGGCCCAAAGAAGAAGTAATTTTGTGAAAATTAAGTATTTTGCGAAGCTCCATCAGTGACACATGGAGATCAGGAGCTGTGAGAACAATGGGAAAGTAACTCCCATAAAAAACTAAAACTTAGAAGATGTTGACTAAAGTAAAGGAACTATATATACTTAATATAGAAACTATTTTTTCTACTAATACGTTATTTTAAAATGGAATAGTCATCATTTTAAGATGATATGTCTTATCTAGATAAGACAAAGGAATGGACTGACAATCTAGGCAATTATCACTTTAAGATGACACACTTACATGTTTTGGAAAGAGAAATGGACTGGGTAAGACTCTGTAATTAGGTATAACTAGAGGCCCAATGCACAAAATTCATGTATGGGTGTGGGTGTGTGTGGTGGTGGGGGGAGGGAGGAATTCCTCAGCCGGGCCTATGCCCTCTTGCAATCCAGTAACTCTCGCTCCTAACTTCCCACCTGCCCGCTCCTTACCACTTGTCTCCTGCTCCTTAGCACTGCTGTGGAGGTGGGAGAGGCTGCCACCACTGCCTCTGTGCTCACCGGCTGTGAGCCCTGCTTCTGGCTGAGCCCTGCTCCAGTGGTGGGAGTGCACTGATCACCAGGGTGTCTGCCCCCTGGTGGTCAGTGCATATCATAGCGACCAGTCATTCTGGTCATTCCACCGTAATGGTCACTAGGCTTTATTATATAGATTACGGGCAAGAGAAGCATGCCTCTGGGCTCATGTTAATTATTTGATATATTTGCCATGCAATGAACTATTAAATTAAAAGCGAGAAAAAAGTTAATGTACTAATAAAATCCAAGCAGTATTGGTTAAATGCTAAGATTCTAGGACTAGGTAGACCAGAAGCCTGAAGAATGTATTTTTAGGATGCAGAATTATAATGGCGTTAGAACGACAAAGGCACCTGGAATAAATATATCGAGGCTACAGAAACAATTCTCCCCACCTTGTTGCTATGAATACCTTTCTGATGTTAATAAAGAAATTAAAAAAAAAAAAACAGAATCTTTTTTTTTATGCTCTTCAAGGTTTCTCATCTTTAAGAGACAATATTGATTGGAGTACTCTGGAATATCAACGACACTTATAATCTAATAAAAAAGGGAATTCCTTAGGTATACCTCATTAGAGGTGAAGTAGTTTATACAGACTTTCAAGCATAGAGATGGCTAGGGTAGACACTATTCCATTCTATAGATTTCAGGGTAAGAGAGTAAGGCAGCTGGGGCCCCATCAAGTGTTAAGGCTAGACTCAGGGAACAGAAAAGAAAAATCCTAAAAGTCAGGACATTTCAGGGCACAGGTGAAAAGCACAGTGGCCTACGAGGGTGGTGTGGAGAAGGCAAGGCATTCTAGGAACCTCTGAGTTCAGAGGCCGGACAGTGTCTCTGGCGCTCAGCGCGGGAGGCAGACCACTCACCCCTCCCTCCCCAACAGCCTTGAACTCTAACGGCAGGAACATTTCTCAGGGGCAAATTAATTTTTATAAAGGTAATGGAAAAGTGTTCACTGGTTGGCTTGGAATGTTCCTCATTTATTATGTATATTGTGGCAATGGGAAAAATAGCTTGTACTTTCAACAGCAGCAAAACTAGGTAAATACAATTATTACCCTACCTGCCTCTGCTCAAGAATATTAATGGATCACTCTTTGGTTCTGTAAATATTGTATCATAAGCATCACCGAGCATGGTATATGTGTGTGTTTTTGAGCCCCTCTACCAGAGGTTTCCAAGCTCCTCGTTATGGGGAAAACTCGTTAAAAGTGCAGATTCCTGGCTATTTCAAACTTGTCAGATCCAGAAGTCCTAGGTAGGCCTCAAGAACTTGCTTTTCAAACAAAGGCTCCCGGAGATTGACAGGGAGGTGGGGATTGCACCCGGAGAAACTCTGTCCCCAAGAAAACTCCTTCCCACTTTCCTTCAAGTCACAGCGAGTTGTCTTTTCACCAGGCTTCCTACCCTGTTTCCCCGAAAACAAGACAGAGTCTTATATTAATTTTTGCTCCCAAAGATGTGCTAGGTCTTATTTTCAGGGGCTGTCTTATTTTTCCATGAAGAAGAATATGATACACATTTATTGTTAAATGAAAATAAAGGAAATTTATTACCTGTATACGGTACGGTAGTTGTCAACACAAACCAGACAAACTGTGAATCCTGGGGGCCTTGTTTTCGGGGGGATGCCTTATAGTTCACTCAGAAGGAAACCTGTAAGTAGGTCTTATTTTCGGAGGATGTCTTATTTTCGGGGAAACGCGGTAGCGTTAGTTCTGAGGAGCAACGAGACTACCACAGAGTCAGCCAGAGACACATGATCAAAGCATAGTGGGGAAGTCTAGCCCTCAGACACGTACGCAGGGAGATCCTCAGAGAGGATTTCCTCTTCTCTCCCCAGAGAAGCCTCCTCACCTGCCCACACCCCACGCATGACCCGATCTGGACAGAAGTGCTTTTGGGTTCACCCTGGGTGTTAGGAAACTCAGGTCAATATTTGCCAGTTTTGTGCGTGTGTTTGTTTTTTTACCTCTTTTGGTGATAGTATCGAAATGTAATCGTCATATATCGTTCTGGCCTTTTCTTCAATGACTTTTTTGTTCTGCTCTTTCTTTAAGTCTTCACAGGCAAGCCAGAAAAGCAGGTTCTCTTCGCTGTACTCTGTCCGGAGGAACTCTCGGAAAAGGTTTCTCCCTGCCGGCGCCTTCATCATCTTGTCGAAGTTCTGAGACCAGGACAAGACTTCATCTGTCGTGGGGTTTTGGCTGCAGAGAAAGAATGGGCCCACAATCAAAGGTGACTTTGACCCAGATTGGGGCAGAGGGGCAAATAGAACTGCTGTTCGATTGCTGCCATCTAGCGGTCATTGCCACTCAGTGTGGTCTTCTCCCGCAAATCAGCCCCAGGACCAGGGGAGTTATTTCTGGGGGAGTGTGAGTGAGGCCCCAGCTGCGTGTCAGGGAGCCTAGTGTTCCAACAACAAGTGGCTAGACACACTGTGCACATAGCCATAGCAGATTCCTCATGGAGATTGTAAATGGTCAAACCTTATTATTATAGGGTGTCCCCAAAAATGTACACACACTTTGAATGATTATAAAGTCAGTATTTATGAGCATACAGTTTATTTTCAATACTAAAAGAATCAACAGAAATGAATGCTTTTTTTTTTTTTTTTTTTTTGGTCAATGCCTGTTTTTAAACTGATGACTGCTCTGGGCCAGGCACTGCCCATAACTGGAAGCAATGGGATTGCAAACATCAAGCATCACTTCGTTCAGTATTTGTCAGCTGTTGCTGGTTTTGTACTATCTCATTTATGCATCCCCATAAAAAGTCTAGTGGATACATTTTCTTTGTTGAAAGCTTCGTCTGGCTTAATGCATTATTTCAAATCAGTTAAACCTGAGAAGGAGTGAAACTTAAGCGAGCTATCAGCTACTAACATGCATACGCACTTTGAATAATTATAAAGGTAGTGTCTGTACTTCAACTGCATTTTTGAACTTCTAGTGGCAGTATAGAATAAATTTATTTTGTTTAAAGCTTAGTCCGGCTGAAAAGAAAGAAGTATCAATTGAGTTATCAGCTGTTAAAATGTGCATACACATTTTTTGGGGACACCCTGTATATTGCAAGTTGGTAGAAACAGTCCATTCATTGTTTGAAGAGCAAACTGAATTTTTCACTTGTATCTGATATAGATTTTCATTTTGAGGCCATAAGATGCAGTTTCTCTTTTCATTTCTAGTAGTTTGATGTTTTTTTCATTTATCACTGGATCTAAAATATATTGTGTGCACTTGTCACATATTTTCCTAAACTTAAATAATTATACTATTAAATACAGGGTGGGTCAAAAGTAGGTTTGCAGTTGTTCCTATGGGAAACAATACAATCTATGATAACAAAAGCATAATATGCTAATTAGTCCAAACAACCAAACTACCTTCCAGCTGTTATTCCGAACATCCTTCAGGATGAAGCTGTGGTGGCAGGGGCTGAGGCAGAGGCAGTTAGGGGTGATCAGGCAGGCAGCTGAGTCATTAGGGATAATCAGAGAGGCAGGCTAATGGTTAGGGGCAATCAGGTAGGCAGAATGCTTAGGGATGGCCAGGTAGACAGGCAAGCAGTTAGAGGCATCTGGCAGGCAGGCAGAGTAGTTGGGGCAATCAGGCAAGCAAGGAGAGGTGGTTAGGTGTGAGCAGGCAGGCAGGGGAGTGGTTAGGGGAGATCAGGTAGACAGGCAGAGTGGTTAGGGGTGATCAGGTAGACAGGCAGAGTGGTTAGGGGTGATCAGGTAGACAGGCAGAGTGGTTAGGGGTGATCAGGTAGACAGGCAGAGTGGTTAGGGGAGATCAGGTAGACAGGCAGAGTGGTTAGGGGCGATCAGGCAGTCAGGCAGGTGAGTGGTTAGGAGCCAGTGGTCCCAAATTGCAAGAGGGTGCAGGTTGGGCTGAGGGACCCTCTCCCCTCCCCTGTGCATTAATTTCATGCACCAGGCCTCTAGGATTCTACCCCCAAAAAAGTAACATGCTAATTGACCATACATTCCTGGTGCCCACCTGCCAATCAGGAGCAAGTATGCAAATTAACCCAACAAAGCTGCTGCTTTAATTTGCATACACAGGCGCCAAGCAGCTGGGGATGGGGCGGATGCACCACCCCAGCCGCTCTGGGACTCTGGGCAGTGTGGGAAGGGGGAAAGGCAGCTCCGGCCAGAGTGAAGATGCTGCTGGCAGCCAGGGGAAGAAAGGCTCATTCTCGCACAGATATTTGTGCATCGGGCCTCTAGTTGATAAATAGTAATACAAGAATAAACTCCATGGTTTTCACACTCACAACTGCAAACCTACTTTTGCCACCTTGTATTACAAATGCATTGCTCCCCGTGAATGGAGACACACCGTGAAAGAGCACAGGGCCCTCACCACGACAATGAGGACTTTCAGAGATCTACATTCAGGTTTTCAGTGACTACTTTCCTGCAGAAACCACCAGTTATTACTCCCTTTGCTTATACATCTAAGAAGTGAAAGAAATGAACTGGAGATTCTTATGGTTAAACTAGAGGCCTAGTGCACCGAATTCATACACTCGGGGGCCCCTCATCCCAGCCTGAGTCCTCAGGGGATGTCTGGGAGCCCATGGGGAGTGGGCCTGGGCCAGCAGTTGGACATACTTAGCACTGCTGTGGAGGTGGGAGAGGCCCCTGCCACCACCACTACACTCACCAGCAGCGCTCCTCCTGTGGGAGTGCATTGATCACCAGGGGGATGCTCCTGCGTTGAGCATATCCCCCCCTGGTGGTCAGTGCACTTCATAGCGACTGGTCGTTCCTCTGTTCAGTCAATTTGTATATTAGTCTTTTAGTTTATAGGATTGGCCTTGCTTTCTCATTCATTGATCTATTTAATAAGTTTCCAAAAAAGGTATACATACCTTCTTGAGCAAGTATTTTAAACAGATTTTTGCTATTCAAACTGGTCTAAACGTCCTCATTCATTAAAACAAATTCAAAAGAAGAAAAATCCCTTTGAAGTAGCAACATTAAAACCTTCTCATAAGTAGAAAAAGAAAGCACTATAATCTTACGAATATTTTACTTGTGTTTTGATTTCATTCTATAGATTTAGTTCTGCATTCAACTTCTCATTTTGGATAAAATACTTGGATAGAGTCTGTTCTGAAAGACATGTGACCAGATGCCAGCTGGGTGCCCTTCCTGAGAGACTCAGGTAATTCCATATCGTGTGTGTGTGTGTGTGTGTGTGTGTGTGTGTGTGTGTGTGTGTTTTACATTCTTCCCACATAAAGAGAACAACTTAAAGAAAGATTCTCAGAAAAGGGAAGCCAGAAAATAGGGCAACTTGGGGAGCTAACTCTTGCAACAATCATTATTTTTGAAAGAGAAAGCAAGGCAATATTTTAGGTGATCGCGTCACCTGGCTAATAAAAAGTACATGAAAATCAATTGCAATCACAGAGACCTCCCAGCTTGTATATTCATTTCACCAAACCATTTTTGAGGAGTGACAGGAAGCGAAAGCTAATACCTAAGCACCGAGTCCAGGCAATTGGTATCTGAATACAAGACACAATTATAATCTGCGTCACTCACCCTTCCTCTAGGACCTGGATACTCTCCATTTTGGTGGTGAGCGTGGGTCTTCCCGCAGCTTCCGCTCTCTCTTCGTTCCTAACAGTGAGGCTGTAATGTAGCACAACACTTTATTTTGTCTAGGGAAAACCAAGTATTGAAAGAAAAGAAAAACAATTGCAAGAGAATATTTCACGGAAGAATTTTACTTTCAACTAGGTGAGACTATTTAGTGTACAAAAAAGAGCGCTGCCATTTTTAAATGATGGGTAAGCCCCTTTCAACTAAGGGAAAGAGAATCACTATTTAATCACATTATAAGATAAATCGGAACTCAAAAATGGATGCCGTTATACATTCTGACTTCATCCTTACATAATTTAAATTACTTGAAATCCCTGACATAACCTACATGATTATATGCCTTGATAGTATTTGATATACATTATTATGCCACTCTTTATAATAACTCCATTTTGAGTTTTTGTTAGTGCTATTCATAGTTTATTTTCCCTTTATTTCCCCCCACTGATATGAACCTTCCTCCATTCACTCAAGTTGGAACTGCTGGATTTATATTTGTCTTTGCCCTTTCACCCTAGTTAACCAATTTCTGATGTCTCCAGAGGTTCTGAACAGGAGAGCATTGGATGAGAGGAAACTATGTCTCTGGACATAAATTTAGGAATTCTATAGGATTACAGGAGCCAGAGCAATCCCATGCACAGTAGTAGTTCAGAATAAGACTAAGAATTATTTGATTCAGGCTCTCTGTAGCTGAATAGCGCCCTGGGGTGGAAGACCCAAGGTTCTAGAAGCAGACTAGACATGATGAGGGAGATTGGGGGCAGACAGGAAGAAGCAGGTGGGGAGGATGACTTGGAAAAGTCAAGCTACTGGATTAGCAAACTGATCCCTTTATGCAGAAGCTGAGGAGCTTCATGGGGGAGCCTGTCAGACGACAAAAGAAGTTCAAATGGCATCTCTTTCTTTTAGTCATTTGTTCACTTTCCAACAGGAAGGCATGGGAACCATGATTTTCTAGTGCCTGTTCTATGCCAGGCACTGTCTTTTTACCTTTAGTTTTCTTATCCCCATTTTACAGATGAGCAGTGAATCACAGAGCTGTGTTACATCAGCCCAAAGTCAGGCAGTAACTATGGGTATGGTTGGGATTTGAACCTGATTCTAGCATATGACCTTGCTGATTTTATTGAGTAACTACTATGAACCATGCTTCCTGATACAACAAACTACTCACTATGTGAATGAAGAAAAGGGTCACTCAGTCTGGTTGTGGTGGACAGAAGGAGTTTAGTGGGAGAAAGCTTCCAACCAATAGTTCTTCGTAATCTGCAAAGTTTGGCATTTGGCAAGGGAAGCAGAAACAATGTCTCATGGATTCCTCCTTTCATGATCAGGTGAAGGGGTGAGGGTGGAGAGAATGGAGCAAAGGGAAGAATTTAAGGAACAGAGGTCCCTCTACAACGGAAGTGAGACCAGCCAAGGGCATTTAGTTGAGAAAGTTGACTACCTGGAGAAAAGTGAACCCAGTAAGAATTGGAAAGGATTCTTTAGTCAGAAAAAGGACACATCAATGAAAAAACAAAACAGACCAAAAAGTGAATAAGCCTAAGTTCTCTTTTAACAATTTCTAGGGAGAATGGCAGATTTATTAGTGCAGGACCATGGCAAGAAAAGCGTAAACCTCCCCAAAAGTGGTGTGGCCCCAAGAATTCTGGGAAGCAGTAATGACAGCTGCTTGCTGCTTAGACCCCCAGCAAATGGAGTTGTGCCCTGCGGGAAGGTAGCCATTCCAGAGCCTTCGGGTAGGAAGCCATGGGGATACAGCAAAGCGGATTCAGGGAGGGCAGTGCAGTTGTCTGTGTGCCCACGTGTGGGGACTGTGAATGTGTTTGCAGATGGAGGTGGCCTCGGAGACCTCAGTCCTCCGTGGTCCTGACCCTTAGGTCAGGGCTGTGTTTAGGAGAGTCGCTGACTTCTCAAAGTGTCTTTGACGGCAGTGCTTCTCTGGAATTTGATGTCTTTCCAATACTTATGGATAAATGGGTGGGAGGAGGTTGGCATTATTCTGTGAAACTTCCCGGGAGAAATTAATGATGCCAAATGTATAAAATATGAAAATGTTTGATACATTCTGGAAAGATCATATTTAAATAGGAAATGAATGTTCATTCTGCCAAGCTTTACTGAGCTTCTGTGTGTGTGCACACATAGTAAGGGACTATAAAAAGTAGAGGGAAGACACATTGATATGATTGGCTAAGGAAGAGTGGCTCCCTTTTCCTCCCTGGCTGCTTGAAGCTAAACCATCATATATGACACGGTAACCATCCGGACCAGGAAGTTCATGACCAACAGACCACTTCAGCGGAAGCAAATGGTCACTGATGCCCTTCGCCCTGGGAAGGCAACAGTACCCAAGACAGAAATTCGGGAAAAACTAGCCAAAATGTATACAACCACACCTGATGTCATCTTTGTGTTTGGATTCAGAACCCACTTCGGTGGTGGCAAGACCAATGGCTTTGGCATGAATTATGATTCCTTGGATTATGCTACGAAAAATGAACACAAACACAGACTTGCAAGACATGACCTATAGGAGAAGAAGAAGACCTCAAGAAAACAGAGAAAGGGACACAAGAACAGGATGAAGAAAGTCAGGGGGACTGCTAAGGCCAATGTTGGTGCTGGCAAAAAGAAGGAGTAAAGATTCTTCGGTGACTTTATCTGTGATGGTTGTGCAGATTTTTCGTGAAAGAACTAATAAACTTAAAAAAAAGTAGAGGGGAAAAAAGCTTAAATAATACATTTAAAAATTATTTTTGTTACATTTCCACACAAGGGCAGTATGATACACAAATGCAAGCATTCTCCACTTCATCTTAAATCATTTTTTTCTCTATGGTGTCTTTGCTGTGGAATATTAAATCTGGAATCCACACGCATGATTGACAAGCTTCTGAACATGAATTCTGGCTCTCCTCTCTGTTTCCGTGATATTTACAAACACCCCAAATGCCACCATATTAGAGTGATCATTATGAAATATTGGGTTGTGTTTATATCTTCCATTTCGTACAGATGGTAAAATATGTACTAAAGTGACTTAAAATAGACATTTAATAAGTGCTTAACTGCCCACTGTTTGCTCCATTTCTTGGATATAATAACGGACACAAAATTGTCCTGAAGAGAGAAACTGACAAGTGTCCTGTTAAACAACTTGCCAATTCTTTTTTTTTCCTTTATTTTTAAAAAAATATTTTTAATTGATTTTTTTACAGAGAGGAAGAGAGAGAGAGAGAGTTAGAAACATCGATGAGAGAGAAACATGGATCAGCTGCCTCCTGCACACTCCCCACTGGGGATTGCCCGCAGCCAAGGTACATGCCCTTGACCAAAATCGAACCTGGAACCTTTCAGTCCACAGGCTGACACTCTATCCACTGAGCCAAACCGGTTTCGGCGTCTTGCCAATTCTTGAAAAACCGGTTTCAAAGTTTTATTTGTCAAGAACCACTGATAATGACATTTTAAGATAAAGAGAAATGGAGACAATGATAGGAGAGCTGCTACTAGACTGCCACTTATGTCTTGGGAATGACGAATATCTGTCCCCGATTTCGCTTAGTCTTGCTCTAAGTAACAGTGGGTTTTGTTAAAATAAATTTGCTTTAGATCAACATATACATGCTGTATGTGCTCGAGAAAAGCTCTAAAAGGAAAACATCAAGTTTAACAGTATTGAGAAGTCATGTGGAGACTTTTTTACTTTAACAGTATTTGTAACATCTTAAATGGACTTTCTGTGTTTTACACAACTAAACCCATGAATAGAGCAGAATGCACATACGGTGCTCACAGTGGGAGTCTTGATGGGGCTTAAATATTTATGGAAGGTGATGCCAATAATCTAGCCCAAATATGCACACATACGCACTTACAATCCCATCAGACATTTTGGAGGATGGTGACTCTGAGAAGGGAGAAATATAGTTGGTATGTTTCTGAAAAATCAGGAAATGATGCCTTCTTTGTGCATGGAGGGACTGTTTGATTTGTTTGCAGGGAGTCTGGAGAGTGGGGTGAGGCAAACATCACTGGCTGCCCATTACAGCATTTACCTGCTGGTTTGTCATCATGGACACGCGCAGGGCCCATTTTGGAAGAGAAAACAACTGGTTCTTAGAGAGAACCCTTGAAATGGGCAAATAAGTGAAGACAGCGCAGTAGCCATGGCAACTCTGGGATAGAGGCTGAGCGCAAATCTACATGTTTATCCAAAAACTCAGCCGAGGAATCAATCCGACGCCTACATGTAATGCACTAGGCCATGAAGGTGCAAGCAGGAAGCCCTGCCATTGTCAAGGCATATGTTCTAGCAGGCTCACATCGTGATTTCAGTGTCTCCTTTTTTATTTAACAGCTTCTCCCTCAAATTTCCCAGTGCAAAAAACGGGATCAACACCCTTCAGCTGCTGAGAGAGAATCGGTAGGTTACCCTTGAAATGTTGCATTTTCCTCCATCAAAATATCATGGTGAAATAATACAACGGCTTTGTGTAGTGGTTGACAACAAATTATAAATACGCCCGAGACACCGGGTTTATGCCACATTGCCTGGGTTGGAAATTCAAGATCCATGAGGCCATGGCTGGGTAGGTCCGTTACTTAGAGCATCATCCCGATACGCCAAGGCTGAGGGTTTGAACTCTAGTTCGGGCACATAAAAGAAACAAGCCATGGATGCATAAATAAATAAGTGGAACAACATACTGATGCTTCTTTCTCACTCTCAACTCAATAAAGAAAGATCAGTAAGACAGGCTGTGATGTTAAGGAGCTCTAGCAGGTGAGTAAGCATCATGTGGCATTGCATTGAGAGCTAAGATAGAGGTTTGCGTGGGGTGTTTTGCAGACACAGGCGCAGTATCTACAATTTTGCATGAGAGAACTGGGAAAAGCTTCCCAGAGGAGGTAATGATTGAACTGGATTGAACAATGAACGGGTGGTTGCCGGATGGAGACTTGGACAAGGGGAGTTCCAAGTAGAGGGGGAATGTGTGGAGGCTGGGAGTTGTAAGAAAGAAAGAAAGGAAGAAAGGGAGGGAGGGAGGGAGGGAGGGAGGGAGGAAGGAAGGAAGGAAGGAAGGAAGGAAGGAAGGAAGGAAGGAAGGAAGGGGAAATGTTATAAATGTAGGACAAAATGGAGAGATCAGATGTTTCAGGGTGGAAGCAATAAATTAGAATAGGCAGTGAGGTGTAGTCACGTAATGGGCAAGAACACAAGGAGGAGACTCTAAATACACACTGAGTGACCAGATTATTATGATCTCTGAAGGCATAATAATCTGGCCACTCACTCTGTGTGTGTGTGTGTGTGTGTGTGTGTGTGTGTGTGTGTGTATGCATTTATATATATTTACATTAGAGGCCCAGTTCATGAATTCGTGCATGGGTGGGGTCCAGCCAGCCTGGCCAGGGGGAGGGAACGTGAGCAGTTGGCCGGCCTGCCTGCTGTCGAACTTCTGGTCGAGGGGACAATTTGCATATTAGCATTTTATTATATAGGATATATACTGAGTGGCCAGATTATTATGTATTCAGAGATCACAATAATCTGGCCACTCAGTGTAGACCATACCTCCCTTAAGACAATTTTGGATTTCCATGCTTTATTTTCCTCATTCATAATGAGGACAATTGAAGTGTCCTACTACACAAAGCTACAAAGTAAAGACTAAAAACTGTGACGAAAAGGCAAATTATTACACACGCTTAACTGAATGGGAGGGCCAACTGTTTGCATATTAAAATGGTAATATCCAATTTTACCAAAGAACTTTTTTTTCCTCTAAAGCACTCTTTTTACCTCAACCTGAGGACACAGAGACTGACACCTTGTCACTATTACACAATACTGCCTCATACACTGCCTTGCTACTTCTCACAGCCGTCCTGGAAGGCAGGCGGGGATTTGTTATTCACCATTCCCATTTTATTTAATGGGAAACAGTACCCAAGGTTGACGTACATGCTGGCTATGCCCACACCAACAGATGTCAGTGCTAGCATTAGCATTCGTGTCCTCTTGGCTTCTTTGCCTCGGGCTTATTTTCGCTCTGCAATGCTGCTTCCCTTTATAGAAAACATTAACTATGTCAGGCCACCTTTTCGGTTATATACAAAAATCGGTTGCTCTGAAATGTTTGGGAAGGTTAAACCTATCACAAACCCGTGTGCTAAGGGCAAATGTCCCCTCTGTCAGTGTTTTCCCACGGCCAGCAGTCTATGGGAGTTAGTGCCCAGAGGACCCGATATACAATAGATATTGGAGACGTTTTGTGTGTGTGTTTTTGTTTTTTTAAATATGTTTTTATTGATTTCAGAGAGGAATGGAGAGAGAGAGAGAGAGAGAGAGAGAGAGAGAGAGAGAGAGAGAGAAACATCCATGATGAGAGAGAATTATTAATTGGCTGCCTCTTGCACATTCAACACTGGGGACTGAGCCCACAAAGAGGGCATATGCCCGTGATGGGTATCAGACCCAGGACCCTTTGGTCCACAGGCCAATGCTCTATCCACCGAGTCAAGCCAGGTAGGGCTGTTAGAGAAGGTTTAGACAAGTGTCATAAAACAAGTATTTCAATTGGCTTAAGCTTTTGTGTCATCCACTTGAACCTCTCTCAAAATTAAATCACCTGCTATTGAAAAATCTGTCCACTAGATGGCGGTGTTACCCTTATAAATATAATGTTTTACTTAGAATAAAATTGAAAAAATGTTTCTGGGAGTAATTACCCTTATTTGGGGGAGGGGAGGAAATCTATTCTTATGTGTGTGGAGTTTTGATAATTATATGTTTTAAAGCATTTGAAAAAGTCATTCATTTTTTCTGAGAGTGAAATTATCAAACTAGAAGGAGACAAATTTAATCTTGAGAGGTGTGCATAATAACATCCATTTCCCTTTTTGGTATTTAGAGAATGTTCTGGATACTCCCTGGCCCCAAATCATTTGATTTACAAGTAATACTTCAGTTTTGTTTTTCTTAAAAGGCAGGCATGATTCTATTAACATAGTAGTTATTTATTACAATAATAAATTGTTTTTAATTCTAATGTCTCTTGCTGGGAAACATGGATCTTAGGTCATACATTCTTGGAACAAATTAATTTTAAAAGGTTAACTACCAACAGGCAGAAAGTATTTGTTTTATTAAAATGTTTTTGAAAAGCAATTTCAGTTCCAATTTGGTTTGCGTGTAAATGTGTTTTACTTTTTTTATTAAATGCATTGGGGTGACATCCTATCTAATAAAGAGGGAATATGCTAATTGACCCTCACACCATCACAAAGATGGTGGCGCCCACAGCCAATAAGAAGAGAATATGCTAATTGACTGTCCCTGCTTTCAAAGATGGCAGTGCCCACAGCCACAAGATGGCAGTGCCCAGTCCCCTCAGCCCTGCCAGGGCTGCAGACGTGCAGCAAGGCCAGAGTCCCCCAGTCTCCTCAGCCCCCCAGCCACCGAGGGCCGGCCTGAGGTGCAGGTAAGCCTCAGATGGTAGCTGCCTAGCCACCCAGGGCTGGCCCGAGGTGCAGGTTACCAGGGCTGGCAGAGGCTTGTGCTACCGGCAGTAGCAGCAGCAGAGGTGTGATGGGGCATCCCATCCCTTGACTGCTGGGTCACCTCTTGCCCCTGAGGGCTCCCAGAATGTGAGAGGGGGCACGCCAGGGTGAAAGACGCCCCCTCCAGTGCATGAATTTTCATGCACCGGGCCTCTAGTTGATTAATAAAACCATATAGGTTTCAGGTGCATCCATTACCTGTATATTGCATTGTGTGTTCACAGCCCCAAGTCTAGTCTCCTTCCATCACCATTGGTCCTCCTTTCCCTCTGGTAACCACCATACTGTTGTCCCTTCACCCTTTTCACCCACCTCCACCCGGTCCCCTTCCTCAGCTGTTAGTCTGTTCTCTGTATCTATAAGTCTGTTTCTATTTTGCTTATTTTCTTCATTAAATTCCACATATGAGTGAAATTGTATGGTATTTGTCTTTCTCTGGCTGTCCAGGTTGTATATAAATGTTGTTTTTAAAAATATATATTTTTATTTATTTCAGAGAGGAAGGGAGAAGAAGAGATAGAAACATCAATTCTGTGAGAGAATCATAGGTTGGCTGCCTCCTGCCTGTCCCCGTTCCCCCTTACTCAGTTCCCCCACCCCCCACTGGGAATCAAGCCTGAAACCAAGCATGTGTCCTACACAGGAATCAAACCATTACTTTTTGGTTCATAAGTTGATAGTCAACCACTGAACCACAGGGGCAAGGCTGTATGTAAATGTTATTATTATTATTTTTTTAATGTGTAGAAAGGAGAAGAATTCTCTTCATTTTCTCATACTCTCTCTTTGCTACCAAGTTCCTTTTCATACTTACTTCTGTTTAAAAGATGGGTTTCAAACGTTCCCTTTTTCTACTAATATTAAAACTTTAATTTAAAACCCCAAGCTGTGTATTTCAGGTTCATCGACACGTTGATTTGATGCCAACTGTATTTAAGGCTCCCCCCTTAAAATGAAGAGAATTATAGGACTGATATTTAGATGCACTCCATATAACACACACCAATCATCAGAATCTATTTCAGTTCTCAGGTTGATTGAAATCCTATTTTGAGCTCTTCCTTCAACCCACTGTAATTTTCCCTGTAAGTCATAATTACGTTAGAGGATGCTTTTGTGGGAAAGCAAATATCTTGGATGTGAAAAGGCCAGAGGGACTTCCATTTAGTCAGCAGACACTGTTATTAAAATGGCCTGTGCCCATCCAAGCCTTTAAAGGCTTAAGTTCCATCTGTGAAGTTGGAGCTCAAGCTTCTGGTTTTAGTTAACACGTGTCCCTAACCTAACATAAGAACCAGAACAAAAACGTCAGGACTGTAGTAGCTGATGCTCAGGAAAAAAAATCTGACCGATGCAAGGGTCACCTCTCCACCCAGCCATTCATTCCTCTTTCCTGGCGTTTTCTAGTTACTGTGGGTGTGAATATGCGTGGGCTTGAGGGCAAGGATCCTGGGAAAGGCCCCGGTATCTAATGACCTTACAATGCTCTGGGGATCCTTGGGCTGTGTGGTGCCTGCTCTGAAGATGCTGAGTGATACCTTGTGCTTGTTGACCTGAGAGTTGGGGACAAAGGGCCAGGGGTACAGAATGCAGAAACAGGTTCTGTTACATTCACCGGCAACATCCTATATAACAAGAGGATAATATGCAAATCAACTGAACAGCACAACGACCGGTTGCTATGACGTGCACTGACCACCAGGGGTCAGACACTCAAGGCAGGAGCTTCCCGCTGTGGTCAGTATGCTCCCACAGGGGGAGCACCCCTCAGTCAGAAGCTGGGCTCATGGCTGGCGAGCGCAGTGGAGGTGGCGGGCGTAAGCTGTCAGTTGGACATCCCCCGAGGGTTCCTGGACTGCAAAAGGGTGCAGGCTGGGCTGAGGGACCCCTCCCCCTGAGTGCACAAGTTTCATGTGCTGGGCCTCTCGTATAAATAGAATATGCTAAGCATACAGTAGTCAAATCCCACAAAGTCTGCCAATTTCCTTCCAGCCTGAGATTCTTCAGGAGGTCAGAAATAATACATATCAATTATAGCATTTTTGGAGCCCTGACAATGTACTGAACCCCAAATTACCTGATGTATATATGTTCTTAATCCCATGTTACAAGTAAAGAAACTGAGGCTGGGAGAGGTTGAGTTTTCACAGTGTATATCATGAAACAAGGATGCATCTGTGGAATGAGTGTCATCCTTCTTCCCTGTCCCATGCTGCCTCTGGAAATAGGCTTTATCTGAGAAAGACATGTTATTAGAATTTGTGTCTCATCTTCAAATATGGCAAGACTACATCTGTTTAGAATGGATCACACCGAGTTATTATTCCACTATTAGAAAGTGAGTTGATTAAAATGGTTCTGTACTTTTATAATCTACTAGAGGCCTGGTGCACAAAATTCGTGCATGGGTAGGGTCCCTAGGTCTGGCCAGTGATCAAGGCCAATCTGTAGGGCAACCAGCAGGGTGATTGGGGAGCCCTCACTGGCGCCCACGTTGGCCGGCCTGGTGCTACCGACTAGCTGGCCCTGACCCCCACTGATATTGCCAGTTGCCTTCCTCTGTGGGGTGACTGGCAGGGTGATTAGGGGCCCCCCACTGACACCCACCTTGGAGGCAACCAGCAGGGCAATCAGGGGGCCCCGCTGGCACCTGATTGCCTTGGCTGGCCTGGGACCCTTGGGCTGGGGGCAGCTCCTTCATTGAGCATCTGCCCCCTGGTGGTCAGTGCACATCATCATGACTGATTGTTCTGCTGTTCGGTTGCTGTGCACATTAGGCTTTTATTATATAGGATATTGCTTTATACAAAAAGCAACAATGGCAGAAACTGGCTCTCTACTTAGGAATCCATGTTTCTGGACATGAAATTTACCTTAAGATATAGTAGTATATGGATAGCTTAAACGAAAACATGAATTTTACAGCACAAGATCTTATAATATTTATCAAACCCAATGACGCAGAAGTATTAAAAAATCAACTCCATATCAAGAGAAGTGGATTTTATTGTCGTTCTGACAAGAAAACAAATGACCCTAGAGGGACGTCCTAAAATAGCAGGCTTTTTAATGGGTCTACCAGGCTTACACCGTGCAGGAGGGTAAGCTGGGCCTACAACAAATGATGAAGAGTTTTAGGAGAGGGACACAAGTAAATGTGCTCTCCTCAATCAGAGAGTACAACCATGACATCTTATAGATAGGGAGGGGGTGGCACCATCTCATAACCTCATCATTTGTGTCATTATTGATTCAGAGAGGCTGTGGGGGCATTCTTAAATGCCGCCCAGACAGCTAGTAGTAAATGTGGCCTGGATTTGGAAGGGCTGAACTTCATATTGTTTTAAAAATGAAGTAACTTGCTTCGATTAAGTCAAGAAGGGAACCCCAGCTTCCCCGAAATTGAACTTTCACCCTGAGAGGTCAGGACGTCCCCGGACCTTTGAGGGAGGAGACCCATATTTTCTCTGTTGGCAGCTTTTCTCTCTAGACTCTCACTCCCTATACACTTTAAGGAGAAGCTTGATTCTCTCCGAGTTCACTGCTATCCTCCCGTTTGGCCAGATGTTGTCCGTGCTCACCCCAGTGGTCCTCCCTGGTGTATGCACCACACTGTGAGCCTGGACTCCGATGCTGTGCTTGTACCTCTCCCACTGCCTCTCCTCTGAGTCCCATGGTGACAGCACTTCCACCGTTTTCTCTGTAAGTGCTGCTATTTCCTGAGGGGTCAGTCCAGCCCTCTACACTGGGCCATCACGCTCATCCCCTGTCTACTGCATACCGATGGTGCCAGATGGTTACATCCAATCAAAACTTGCCTGTCGAGCTTCAAATTCATTTCCATAATTAACTCTTGGGTATTTCCAATAGAGCAAGTGCAATGCATTCCCTTATGCTAAACAATCTCCTATTCCAGCATTTTCCCTTTTGATGGAATCACTGTCAACTGGCCACTTGAGCAAGCAATGCGGAGTTATGCTTCCCTCTTCTTTCTCACCTATTGCAAATTCTTGATGGCACACTCTCTGCTTTTCTTAAATCTGTAATCTCTCCACTCCCACTTATTATGCCATATGTATATTCTAATGTTTATATTAAAACCCAAGTATAATATTTTAATCTGTTCTTTTGTTTTCTTCTTGTCTATTTTTCTATTGATGATATGACACAGAAAAAACAAGCATCTACAGCAAACACAGTCAAGAGTACCAGTTGCCTTCATGGACAATGGTCAAAGAGTTCTTCTAGTTCTGCCAGTTTCCCAATAGGAAGCACTCTAGTCATACATAACCCAGACTTAGCAGGGGCAGTTTGAATACTATGCTTTTCTAGAGGATGACCTGGGGAGTAATACCCAATAATCATGTCAAAATTCCATTACTTATTGAGAATCTGTTACCTATCTCTATCTCTACTGAGGCAGGGAGAATGTGGTGAAATCTAAGTAAGGAGATACAGCAGTACCAGGCAATACATTGCAATGAGTGAATTCACAAATTGATGAGATACAGGTCTATAGTCCTAATGTCCACTTTTTGGCTTTGTGTACATGGCCTGGGAAACCTGGGTTCACTTTGGTAGATGTCATTGTGTGAGTTACAGAAACTATTAAGGAAACTTATCTATGCAATGGCGAAATGGCGTTTTGAAATAACGTTGATTGTGTAAGTTGCATAAGTTATTGAGGAGATCTGGCTGGGTTAGCTCAGTTGGTTAGAGTGTCATCCTGATATGCCAAGGTTGCAGATTCAATCCCCAGTAGGGCCCATACAAGAATCAAGCAATGAATGCATAAACGGAGAAAGGGACAACCTCCACTTACTGAGTCAGGCCTATCCATGGTCTGGGAACTCTGGGAACCAATGTGGAACAACAAATCTGTCTCTCTCTTTTTCTCCCTTGCTCTCTATCTAACAATCAATAAATACAAATTTATAAAGAAGCTGTTAAGGAAATTTATCTAGCCTGGCTGGCTTGGGTCAGTGGTTGAGTGTCGACCTCTGAACCAGTAGGTCATGGTTCGATTCCTGGTCGGGGCACATTGTTGCAGCCTTGATCCCCAGTGTGGGGTGTGCAGGAGGAAGAAAGACCATCAATGTGTCTCTCTCATCAATGTTGTTTTTATCTCTGCCTTTCCATTCCTCTCTAAAATTAATAAAAAAAGATACCTAAGAAAATGTATCTATGTCATGCAAGATAGTGTTTCAAAACTATAATTTTTTATCAATGGCATTTATGGTGATCTGGTTACAAGTGCTGTGGAGTCCTATGCAGCTGAGTTATGTTCCTGTGTGGGACGGATCGGGTCTCGGAGGAGGACAGGTATGGGGAGAGACTCCGTTCACTAGTGCTTTGGACGAAATGACTCATGGTGCCTGTGTGAGCAGATTTATTTCCAGAGGGTGGTTTCTTTACCATGGGGCAGACGTGGACTTGTTTTTCCTTTCAAAAAATATCCTTTGGCTTTTAAAGCATGCATCATCGTGTTTCCATTGGCAGAGAGCTGAAATGTGACAGCGTCAGAGGATAAAATAGGACGTTATTTTTGCAGATTTGAATTATAGAGGCTGCGGTGATTGTTATAAATGGAGAGAGGGACAACCAAAAGCATGTTTATGAAGAGTTTAACATTTACGGAGTCCGGCCTACCCACGGTCTGGGAACTCTGGGAACCAACGTGTTCAAAGGGGGATGACTGGAGCTTTCACAGGGTCCTTTACTAAACTCAGCCTGTGAGCAGTTTCTCCTGAGAAGGATGAAGGAGATATGATGTGCGCCAAATAGCACAGGAGAGGCACATTAGTGCATGCGATTGTGAATTCGATCGGAAAAGCTGTATTTGATGTCAGTCCCAAAGAGTTTGTGAAGGAAGAAGCTTGGGGCATGGTTCAGATCAAATCTGGAAATGAAAAGTTTGGAAGTGTCATCTTCAAGTGGACAAAACAAGGGATGGATATTCAGGGACCTGCATTTCATCCCCGCTTCTCTCAGGGACAGGAGTGGGGACAGGAGACAAGCCTTCCATTTCCTTCTCTGTGAAGGCAGACGCAGCATTTTCCAGCTTTTTAATGAGGGTATTTTTTCTTCCAAACAAAAGCTCATAGCTAAGTCTAATATGTAAAATAGCTACAGACAGAACAATTCCCTTGGAGACTGCATGGGGGGAGCCTGGGACTGTGGTCAGCCAAGGGGTGGGTCTCCCCACCCCCACTCCCCCAGAACTTTCTCCTCATCCCCAGGAAGCAGCATGAGAGTCAGTGGGGACATTTGGGAGAAAGAGTAGCTGAAATCTCTTGAATTTGAATTTTTTATCGCTTGGTAGGACAACACCAGGAGCCACAAGGGATTAAAACAGGGATGAATTAGCACAGGGGTGGGCAAACTTTTTGACTCGAGGGCCACAATGGGTTCTTACACTGGACCGGAGGGCCGGAACAAAAGCAACCTGACCATGCCAGCACTCTCATCTTGGGCTGCTGGTGAAGGAGCGGAGGGGAGAGCAAGAGAACCCTCCACTCTTTCGGCTCCGCGGGCCGGATAGAACAGCCGAATGGGTCGGATCAGGCCTGCGGGCCGTAGTTTGCCCACGGCTGGATTAGCATCTAAAGCATTTATTTGAAGAAAAAAAAAGAAAAAAAGAATAGTCTGGATTATTTTAACGCAACCTCTGGTATTTGGAGAGGACTTGGGGACAATTTGGAAATTAGCGTGAAGCTCAATATGCATTTTGAAAGGTCCACCTTTCATCTCCATCTTGAGGCACCTTCTCTTGTGAGCACACAGCAGTTTCTGATTTGCGAGGTGCTTTCACACGTATCCTCCATGTGTGACTGTCTGAGTGACCTCCCAACTCACACTGTCCCCGTGACGGCGGTTTCATGAGGATCCCCACATCCTTTCTCATGAAGAAGGGCAAAAGCATTGGCCACCTGAAGAGGGGGGTCACTTTGTTTGAATCCCGATGTGAGAGGATCATCAGGTTTTGACGATGGCAACCTTGAACCTGTAGACAAGCCCTGACTACACTACCTCGTCTCCCGGCCCGGAAAAGCTTGGTCTACCGAATAGAATTTGCAAATGTACAAACTTCATTTTATGGCCAAGACTCAGGCTCCCATGACCCATGTATGTAACACAGGTGAAATGGCCTACACCTCACTCCCTTGTTTTTTTCTTCCCGGAACAAGGGCTGTGAGGAGAAGAGGAGACGGAGAGACCGATCTGGGGAAGGAAGAGGCCTCTTCAGGGGCAGAGAGCAGATCAGCTTCATTAGTCACTGTGACCAAGATCCCACCTTTTTACAATTTTGAAGGAAACTGGAAATATTCAGCAGCTATGCACTTTCTCTCTGTATATAAACCTCCCATCCCCACCCCCTACCCAATGAAGTGTGGTGGTAATTTTATGAAGAAAGGGATAACTTTAAACATAGGAGAAGAGTTAACTATGAATGAGAAATGCAATTTGAGGGAAATGCTGTATTGTTTCAAATGTAACACGTGAGCCTAGGTTGAAGTATTTATATTTATTACTAGACATAGACATTTATTTTCCTAGCACTCTCTTTCCTTAAAAGGAGGAAAAGTCAGCTACATGACAACTGCTTCTATTTACAAATGACAGTTACTCATATTTTGATTTCTAACTTTTTTTTGTTCCCTAAATTACATTTTTTAGTGTTTCTTTTTGTTCTGCTCCTTTGACCTAGCCTGGAAAATTTGAAGAACATTTTTTTTTCTTGTTCATTCTCACTCTAATAAGCCTTTTCAAGTTTTTTTCCCCCCTAAACTCAAAGTATAATTTTTTTTTTTGAAAATGCATGTGTAAAGAATGGTTTCATTTGCAATGCGATCACAGCCATAGTTCAAGACAGTTTAACTTTCATTTTCTTCATCAAGTTGTTTACTGTAGAAATTACCTCTACTTGTCATATACTAGAGGCCTGGTGCATGCATTTGTGTACAGGTGGGGGCCGTTGGCCTGGCCAGCGATCTGGCTGACCAGGCATCTTGCCCATTCCCAATCCGGGCCAGCTGGCGGTGGTGAGGGAAGGAGCTGGTAGGAGATTCTGATCTGGGTGATCGAAGCTGGCTGGTCGGTGAGGAGGGGCTGCAGGAAGTTGGCCAGCTACAGTTTCTGCATTGAGTGTGTGGCCCCTGGAGGTCAGTGAGTGGCATAGCAACAGGTCGACCAGTCGTTCCGGTCATTGGGTCCTAATGATCGCTTAGGTTTTTATACATATAGGTAGGAGACTTATAAATGTATAGATTATGCATTTTATAGCCTAGGCTCAGGTTCATGGCTAACACACACAGTTCTTGACAATGACACTCTAGAACTAACAGAACTCACCTGATGCACCCTGTGTTGGGGGTCTACATACATGTCACCATAGAGGTATGCAGTGGTAACGCAGTGTCCAAAGGCTGCTCTAGATCCATAGTCTGTGCTCTATGGCAATCTTATGGCTCACAGATTCATGTTGAATATTTTGGTATTTAATGTGCATGTTTAGAATTAACAAAAGCAAGTCTTGCTAAATACCTGTTTCACAGCAAATGAATATAGTGCAATGAATTTTCAGAACTTGATCTGTTTTGGTGTTGTTGTTTTTGTTTGTATTTTGTGTGTGTGTGTGTGTGTGTGTGTGTGTGTGTGTGTGTTTATTGATTTCAGAGAGGGATGGAGAGAGTGAGAAATCAATGGTAAGAGAGAATTTTTGATTGGTTGCCTTCTTTATGCCCTCTACTGGGGATCGAGCCCACAACCTGGGCATGTGCCCCTGATTGGAATAGAACCCAGGATCCTTCGTTCCAAAGGCTGACACTCTATCCACTGAGCCAAACCAGCTAGGGCTGTTTTGGTGTTTTAATCCTAAAGCAATTCAGAATTAAATTTGGCAAGTAGATAAAATCAGATACTAATTATTGGAACATGGTCTGGTGCAAATGAGAAACCGAAGTAGTATAATTTTCAGCATTGTATAGCAATGTATTTGAGATGTTTATATAGAATTTAAATAAAATAGCTTTCCTTTTCAATGTATTTTTTGTATTATAACCACAAGCTGAAGTTTTTTGGTTTAATATATATCATTGATTTTTTACAGAGAGGAAGGGAGAGGGATAGAGAGGTGGAAACATCAATGACAGAGAAACATCGATCAGCAGCCTCCTGCACACCTACTGGTGATGTGCCCGCAACCAAGATACATGCCCTTGACAGGAATCGAACCTGGGACCTTTCAGTCTGCAGGCCAATGCTGTATCCACTGAGCCAAACCGGTTAGGACCAAGCTGATGTTTTTAAAATATATTATTTTAAACCAGTTCCTCTTTAAAGAGATTTTATGTTTCCAATATGAAGGGTTCAATAGCCCAGTGAGCTAATTCTTATTAAATGCATGCACTGTTCTCAGCTCTTATGTGCTTTATTTCATTTAATGTTTATAGAAACCTTATGAGGTAGGGATTCTTACTACTGTCATTTGACAGATGAGGAATCTGAGGACATTAAGAAACTTGCTGAAAGTCAAGCAGATAGTGATAGATGAGGATGAGTTTTGAACCCAGGCAGTTCAAGTTCAGAGCCACCATACTAAGTCTCATTTGCACCATGCCATAATCCAATGAATTTCATAGGTTAAGACCAGAGGTTGGTGATCTCTTTAGGAGTGATACAGAAATAAAAATTATGTTTTTATTGAAATATTTCTCTCCCCTCTAGAACTCTATTTTCTCCATCTGAAATAGTCAAAGCTTAAGAATGAAATAAAAGGAATATTTTTTTTTTTACTTTCCCTAACAAAGAATCATCATCTGGGCAGCAACTTTGATATTTATAAAACCTACTTTAAATCTTCTGAATCACAATATCCGATGGTTTTCTGCAACGAAGTATTCTCGATGGTCAGAGCTTGCTCTACACCAAGTTCACCACTGCACCGGGACCCATTTCATCTTCTACTTTGGCCACAATGCTAGCACATCTGGCCCCTACATCATAACAATAACCCGAATGGATGCTGGGAACTAGTGGAGATCATACAGGCATTTGGTCCTTTCTCTAGGGTTTGAAATAGTTCGGGGAGAGAAGAGAGGGGCGGTTCCAGAAAACCACTGCTCACCTGGAAGATCACCTTGTGCGTTGGGTCTTAAAGGACTTTGAAACCTATGGTTCTTTGGAAAGTTCCATTGGTCTAACCTCTCCTTGAGAAGATGCATCTGCACAAATCTTGGGATCCAGGGCCTTACTGCTTCTCTTATTTGAAGGACTTTTGGGAATTTGGAGCAGGAGCAGGTTTTCAGAAGTGCCTGAACCACGGACTAGACGGGACCTTGGGATTCAACCTGTGTAACTCTTCATTCTTTTGCCAACAAGGAAGCCAAGGAGCAGAGATTACAACTTTAATGTCACAGAGCCAGTCAGTGATAGAATCGCAAAGGAAAGCAGATTCTCTGGCTCTGAGTACGGAGTTTCTAATTAACCGACTTGGCCTCCATGCCCATCATAGCCCCTGGGCTTCAGAGCTGTTGGCACGAGTCTGCGGCACTCCCAGGCCTCTGAGGCCGAGGTGGCCACCCGGACTCCGCTTTCTGACTCTGGGACTGAATGAATGAGCAGCACCCTAAGCAGTAGCATAAAACTAAAACACATACACCCAACACTACTAGGTAGTATCTCAGTGTTCTTGCACCTTCTGTAAACATTGGAGAACACTGTTCATTGCTAAATAAATATACCACCCAAATCTTATTTTCACCAGTATCTTCAAGAGACATGGGTGAAGCAACACATGATGTAAGATACATTTTTCATTCCTTACTGTCAATTTAAGGATAGATTCTGAGGGAATGCATTCTGCATATAGAAAGGTTAGCATTAAAACAATGATGTTCTCCAGTAACTTTTTTTACTTTTAAAGGAAGAAGACAGACTGAGATGTTTGTGTGACCCTAAGAACTGACATGACGTTGTGACCGCGCTCAGCGAGGGTATCTCACAGATAACAGGACGTACCAGGAGCAGCTGCAACAACAGCACCAGCAAAAGCAGCACGTGTTGTTGGGCCTCTGGTTTCCAGGTGCCTGAGACACGGCAGGTGCTCCCTCATTTTGTGACTGCTGCCTCTTCCGCATTTCAGCTACTGTAGTCCCGGATTGGCTGAAAGAGAGAGAAAACATTAGGGGGGGAAATCACAATAGAGATAAGGAAGGAAGCATAATTTGATTAAAAGGTGAGGGGGAGGGAGTGTGTGGGAGAAAAAGTGAAAACAAAATAGGCCTGGGCTGTCAAATTGAAATTTCTCCAGAAAAGTTTTTAGGGGGATATCCTAAAAGCTTTTGGGGACAAACTTCTACCCTGACCTGCTGCATAAAATCATAACAACAATACCGCCACATAATCAGAATCAGTTGGGAAGATAAATATAAGGCTTGAAAATGTATTTTTTAACTTCCTTCTGTGCTCAATGATTACATCTGCTTTTCAGTAGGAACACCTTTAAGTGATTGGAGGGGGTGTGTACCTCTCATGTCTCCACTGATGTTTACAGTAAGGTTAACGGAGCTCCATAAACCACCATCGCGAGGTTTTTAATGACATAACATTGTGTGGAAGATCAAGTGTGTTTTAGTGGTCTCTCATATTTTTTTTTTAAACATTCAGTCTTCTTTCTGGCATTTCCAGTGCACCTTCCCGGGCTAATCTTGATAATATTGGCCACGCGCCTTTTGCTCTGTTACATAACCTTGTTGCAAGTGCATCACCTCTTTCCCCTCCACCACCCAGCTCTATTTTCATTTTGTAGAGAATTGTAAAAAGATAAAAAGGGATGCAATCAATAATTACTCTGGTGGAACTTATATTACATATCATGGCAAACAAGAAAACCATTGGGCTACAGAGACCTTAAATATAAAACCAAGTGAGTTAATTTCTATGTATAAGCCCAACCCTGATCTGGGACTTAGTTGAGGATAAAAAACAAAATTTTGTTTTAGCACAATAATATCAAATTTACTATGACCTCTTTGGAGAAGGGATGAATTCTACTGAATGGTGTTTTTCAGATATATTCAATGTATCTAAATCACATACATATATGGTCATGTGTGTAACTGAGAGCCACACATGTGGAGAATGTAAAGCACTTCAGGTTATTTTGGCATCGTGACCTCATGCTTTACACATGACATCTTTTGTTCTAAATACAATGATAGGTACTTTTTAAAACTACTGTATTCTTGAAAACAAGAGAGGATCTCTTTAGACCAGAAAACCACAAAATGGTCAGTAAGTGGGGGCTAAAGCCACAGACATTTTGCAGTTGAGGTGTGGGAACAGAAGGATGCAGAAGCCCCTTACTCCAGGTGGTATCAAGGGCTCCACTGTGAGCTCTCCACTGGGAGACCAGAGTCCAGGGCACCTGCATAACGTCAGTGGCTGTGGGCCTGCTACTCATAAAAAGATGCTGAAAACACTATCTATCCCACTCAGTGGTGTCAGGATGCAGGAGGGAGAGGATGCAGAGAAAGGCATCCAGCCCTGCCCTGGACGGAGCAGCCCACAGGCTCAGTGACATGCGTCAGAGACCTGTCCAGAACCACTGATTGATGGGGGGCAGGGATCCTGAGATGCTGATGAAAGAAGGTTCCGAGGGACCAGTGGGGACAAGAGAAAAGCATCACATTATGAAGAATGAGTAAGAGTGAAAAATATGCCTCTTACTTGATGTGTTTCTTGAAAACAAAAAAATCTAAACAACACTGAAAAATAGAGAGCCAACCCAACAACCAAGAGATGGCTACATCCCCAATCAAATACAAAAACAGAATCATCTAAAACTGGTTTAATATGCGTACATTTAACGTAAACAATGCGATAAAGGAAAGACTATGAGAACATTTGTGCTACTCATACGGGAGAACAATGAATTATAAAAACAAGTATAGGCAAGCAGGAAAACAAGAAGAGAGGATGAGAAACAAATATAAAAACAAAAACACCTAGTCATCAAAAATATTCAAAGGGAATAATATCTTCCCACGGAGAATAAGAGACGGTGCTGTGCCCAGAATCCAGCGAAAGGTAAAGAGATGAAACTCAAAGGAGACAAGTACAGTGTAGCATTGAAAGGCTCCAACATATGCCAATAAGATTTTTATCATAAGCAGAAACTCACGGATTACCAGAGAAGTATTATTTTCAGGGAATTTGGCTGGAAACTTTCCAGAATTGAAAAAAAAAAAGACGAACACAAAAAACCAGACATGAAACAAAGCCTCACATTAGAAGAGTACACGACATGCTGTCCAGGACCAATAAAATAAAAGTAGAGCCACGCTTACATGCATTCTAATAGAACCACAGGACTGCGAGATAAAGCAGTAAACTGAATTATCCTCCCCACCACCCCAGGTCGTAGTCTATATGGATAGTAGCAATACTAGATGCCAGAAAGGTGAAGGGAGAAAAACCATCATCTACAGTTTTACAGTGAGCTAAATGAAAATTCAAGAGTGTAGATGATTTATGATACATAAACTGATTTATTTCTCAAATCCTTGCTGAAATCTACTTTGAGTGCTATCATTTTTTTTTCTTGGATCACTTCAAAAATTATGTCTATACATCACTATGTTATACACCTGAAACTAATCCTCTCTAATAAAAGAGAAACATGCAAATTGACCGTACCTTCGCTGCACCACCACAAGCCATGCCCACCAGCCAATCAGGGAAAGTATGCAAATTAGCCCAGCTAAGATTGTGGTTAATTTGCATATCCAGGCCAGAGTGAACACTGAAGACAGCATAGAAAGAAGTCAAGCACTGAAGAAGGGAATGAAGCTGCGGAGAAGCAAGCAAGGGGATGGTGGAGAAGGAAGGGAAGCAAGCAGGACAGTGGAGACCACAGCAGGAAGTCCTATTGCAGGAATATTCCTGCAAGGGGTCTCTCATATGAAATAATATTGAATGTCCACTGTGATTGACAAATAAATAAAAAAAAGAAGATGTGAGGACATTCTTTTCATTTCAAAGTTAGGAAATATAAAACAATGACTCATATTTATGCATTACAATGTGATGGGATATTATACAGATATGAGAAAGAAGGAAACCTGTCAGTTATGACAACTTGGGTGCACTTGATGGCATTATGCTAAGTGAAACAAAGCACATAAGCAGACTGTATGATCTCACTTATATGTGAAACTTAAAAAAGTTGAATTAGCCATAGATGGTTTGGCTAAGTAGATAGAATGTCAGCCTGTGGACTGAAAGGTCCCGGGTTCAATTACAGTCAAGGGCACATGCCCAGATTGTGGGCTCCATCCCCAGTAGGGAGTGTGCAGGAGGCAGCTAATCAATGAGTCTCTCATCATTGATTGGAATAGAGTGGTGGTTTTAAGGGCTGGGGTTGGGGAAATGGGGGATTATTCTGGTCAAAAGGTACCAACTTACAGTTGGAAGATGAATAAGTTCTGGAGATCTAAAGCCCAGCATTGTGGTTATAGTCAATAATACTGGTTTATATACTTTAAAGTTGCTAAGGTACTAGATCTGAAATATTCTTGTCACAAAAAATAAATCATAAATATGTGATGAGATGGAGGTGTTAGTAAGCTACAGTGGTAATCAAATTGCAATATATAAATGTGTTAAACCAACACATTGTGCACCTTAAACTTATAGAATGTTATATGTCAATTATATCTCAGTTAAAAGAATCTTTACAGCCCTCACTGGTTTGGCTTAGTGGATAGAGCGTCAGTCTGTGGACTCAAGGGTCCCAGGTTCGATTCTGGTCAAGGGCATGTACCTTAGTTGTGGAAACATCCCCAGTAGGGGATGTGCAGGAGGCAGCTGATCAACATTTCTCTCTCATGGATATTTCTAAGTATCTATCCATATCCCTTCCTCTCTGTAAAAAAATCAATAAGAAAAATATAGTGGTTTGATGGTTTATCTCACATCTAGATCTGAACGTCACAATGTGCCGATTGGCAAAAGAATACTCCCATCATCTTTTGAGGGTAATCCCAGAAATATGCATCAGCGATATCAGGATGCTATGGCAATTGTAATGAAGTATGGCAAGCCTGATTTATTTATAACCATGATGTGCAACCCAAAGTGGGCAGATATTACAAATAATTTTCAACACTGGCAAAAAGTTGAAAACTGACTTGACTTGGTAGCCAGGGTTTTGAATAGTGGGCTGAATGCTCTTTTAAATGATATATGTAAATTCAATTTACTTGGCAAAGTTACAGCTAAAATTCATGTCATTGAATTTCAGAAATGCAGTCTGCCCCACACTCACAATTATTGACATTAGATAGCAAATCCAAATTATGAATGAAACACGACATTGACCATATACTTGAGGCAGAAACTCCGAATGAAGACCAGTGTCCTTGACTTTTTCAAATTGTAAAATCAAATATGGTACATGGGCCATGTGGAATACAAAAATCCAATATTAAATATTAAAATATTTCTTCTAATTATTTTCCTTTCAATGTGCACGAATCCATGCACCAGGCCACTAGTGTGTGTGTGTGTGTGTGTGTGTGTGTGTGTGTGTGCGTGTGTGTATTTTTTTCCAAGGTAATACTGGAGAGAATCATTCATAATGTTGCCAACAAGTTGGTGTGGTACAATGCTTTCAGGCTGGGATGTTGAAAATTCCCACCAGTGTCTTTTTGCTGAGACACCATTTACTTCTTATTGGGTGGGTTTTTATTTCCATTGGGTGGGATCTTCCTATCTCAGGGATCTACACAAAGTCTTGATGAATGAAGAAAGAAGACTGATGGCTTGGTTTTTCATTTCACCATGACATTACAATTTTTATCACATGTAAAATGAACTGAGTCTCAAATGACACATAGTACCCACAATCAACTCCCTATCCAACAAACTTCATGATAATTGCAGCCATCTTGTCATGTTTAGTGAAAGCATTCAGTTTGCCATATATTTGCTGATTTGGAGTTTAGCCCACCAAAAGGTATTTGCTAAATAGGCCAAACCTATGAGGCTCTCATTAGCACTGGGATGGACAGGGAATCATGTACAGATAGTTATGCCTCGTCATGATGTATTTTCCCTTTGAACAGAAATAACTCACTGGTTGGTTTTAAATGTCTGATAATTACCGTGTTTTAGCGAAGCCAGCATATGTCTATGCAATGAATCAAGCTTTCAATGTGACTTCTTGTCTCAAGCATATTTAGCCAAAAAGAGTTGTGTCCAAACCAGTTTTTGCTTCTTTTTTTTTTTTTTTGGGGGGGGGTGGAATTGGGGCATGTATTTTAGTGTGCTATTTTCAAAATTGTGATACAGTAGTTCCCTCTTATCTGAAGTTTCACCTTCTACAGTTTCAGTTACCCATGGTCAATGGTGGTCTGCAAGTATTAAATGGAAAATTCCAGAAATATGCAATTGATTCATTTCAAATTGTGTATTGTTCTGAGTACCTCACTTCATCTCAGTCCGTAGACATTGTATCATCTCACACCATCACAAGAAGGGTGAGTCCAGTACAATAAGATATTTTGAGATGGAGGGAGACCACATCCACATCAATTTTATTTCAGCATATTGTTATAATTGCTCTATTTCATGATTAATTATTGTTGTTCATCTTTTAATGTTCCTCACTTATGAATTAAACTTCATCACAGGCATATATAGGGACAAACATAGTATACACAGGGCTTAGTACTACCCACAGTTTCAGGCATCTGCGGGGGATCTTGGGATGTTTCCCCCAGACTGTACTACCCTTTCAATGCTCATCTGACTCTTCCTTCTTTCTTCCCATTTGGGCATTCCTCTCAGGGCTACAGAGCACTGTGCACCCACCACTGTAATTTGCATACAAGCCTGCTTAAATTACTGAACCCTGACACTAGAGTCTCCCCACTTTTGGAGTCCCCAGCACCTGGTGGAGGCACTTCCTCCAGGCAGTCCGCAGGCCCTCCCGGCCTGTGTGGGAGGGTACCTGGCACTGCCCCACCGTCTCTGCCCTGGAGTCCATCTGGTTCTATAGCTGGGCCGCGTGGGCTTTTCCTACAAGCCTGGAGCTCTCTGAGTGCAGAGGCCGAGCCGCCCATCGCAGTGTTCTCGGTGTACACGGAGGGGGAATTATGTGTCTCAATTAAGCTCCCGCCAAGAAGTGGTGTTTTGTGAGCCGGAGCCAGTCTTCTATGCCACAGAGAACCATTCCCCTACTTTGCTCAGAGGAAAGATGTTAATTTAATGGGGGAGAAATATCACTCATGAAGTTTATCACTTGTTTTCTTCTGAAAATGTTGGTATCTGCTAATGTTTCAGCAGTTTAGGATCTCATGTACACCAGCATTTATGTAATGGTGCATGTACATACAAAATTAGTCACTTGGAGGTCCATGTCATCAAAAAGGACACGTGGTAGAAAAGCACATTACTTCCAGGAACTCCGTCGCACGGATGAGCCTGAGAATCAGGGAGCTCAGTCAATATGTGCTAAAGGAGTGAGACGGGAGAGACGGAAGGCTTCTCTCTAGCACAGGTTTTCTCACAGACTCCACATTTACCCCGAGATAAAGGGGAAGGTCATTCAATTACTTGGCAATTTTAGAGAGTCAAGGAGACTGATGCTCATACAGTAGAGCTTTCAGAAATCCAATTTTTACCTGACTTACCCGGACTTTGCTTTCGTTTAGAAGGGTAGCATTAGCTTAGGGTAAATGTTTTAGAAATTGGAAGGAAAATACCTCACAGTAAGAGCACTCCTTGGCATAAACACTGCATGGGTACAGTGAGAGCCCTTAGCATAACCCCGGGACTTGCCTTGTCCATTCTAAAAAGTGCCACGATGCCCAAACCGGTTTGGCTCAGTGGATAGAGCGTCGGCCTGGGGACTGAAAGGTCCCGGGTTCGATTCCGGTCAAGGGCACGTCCTCAGTGGGGGGTGTGCAAGAGGCAGCTGGTCCATGATTCTCTCTCATTGATGTTTCTAGCTCTCTATCCCTCTCTCTTCCTCTCTGTAAGAAATCAATAAAATATACATATTTTTAAAATAAAAATAAAAAAATGCCACGATGAAGGGAGAGCCATACATGTTTGCTCAGGAAAGTACTGACTGCACTTCCTTCTGTGGCGTATTGATGGCCAGGTTCATCAGACTGCTTTTTCAGAGCGTAGGTACACTCATGATGTCCATTCACATAAAGATAAGCAAGTTAGTATAAGGAAAGAAAAAAACAAAAAACAAAAAAACAAGACTTAAAATGGGAAAAGAAAAAAAATTAGAAGAGAAAGCAAAACCACAGTATTTGAAAAAGGGTGTGCCAGAGACCATTTCTCTCAGTAATAATAATTATTCATACATGGATTTCAGGAAGCTACACCATCAGGGATGATTGCTGTGGAAGTTTCCTACAGAAAAATGTTCATATAAATACCTTCCACGGGGGTCAAGAGATTAGTGCTGTGCGGGAGCATCCAAAGAAGGAGCCAAAGCACAAAGCATATCCCGTTTATGTCTGCGTTCATTGCAATACCCTTGGATGCTCTTCAATCTTTTTCTACAACTAAGCCATGTAGGTCGCCTCTTGCCTATTGTTTCCAATGCTACATTCTGTGTAGTTTGTCTTACACCAGCAGACATCTAAAAGAGAACATGTAAGGATGCAATCACATAACCGGGAACCTTCTTCCAAAGCCCGTGTTCTATTCAAGGTGAAAAATGGTTGAAGAGGATTTACGAGGATGTTTCCCTCGAGCACATTATTATGGCTGTTTCACCAAATTTATTACTTCCCTTCAATCTGCTTTTCAGATAAGTGTTTTCAGCCAACTGGCCCATGTTATAAAGTTAATAGCAGCTCAATATTTTTCCTTTTTTTCATAAATACACCAGACAGTACACAAGCAATGCAGTCCATTCAATCAGCTCTCTTCACTCACACGGTAAAACATATTTCCTCATTCCAGAAGAGTGGGAGCTGCTATTTAAAAGGCTATGTGTGAAGATGAAGGGATAAAGGCTCTACCCAGAAGCCTCTGACGTGCTATTCACTTCTCACTAAGTACTATCTGAAATGTAGAAAAGGCTAAGAATTAAAATGATAGGTTGTTGTGTGTGTTTTATTTTTGGGGGGGGAGGGGAGTAGGTTAAGGAACCATAAGTATTCTCTTCCCTTATGTATGCATGGAAAAGCATCTCTCTCTATAAAAGGCTAATATGCAAAGTGTCCCCTCGGGAGTTTGATCAGGAGACTGGGAGTTCTATTGCTCATTATGATGTGCACTGACCACCAGGGGGCAAAACGGAACAAAGGAAGGCCCAGGCAAGCAGCCAGTAGCCAAGAAAGGAAGGTGCCCTGGGTGAGTCGTGTGCCTCAGGGGGCCGTGTGCCCCAGATGAGCTGTGTGCTCTCCCCCCCAGGGGGGGGGACATGTGCCCCAGGGAAGCGGTGAGACCCAGGGGGGAGAGGAGGTGAACCAGAGGAGGAGAGGATTCTATTCGTGTGGTCCTGAGATAGTCACCATAAAACAAGCAGACTGCCAAATGACAGCGGGGAGGGGAAGGAGACCTGGAGGAGATAAGAGATCAACCAAAGGACTGGTATGCATGCATATAAGTACAACCAACGAACACAGAACTCTGGGGAGGGAGGGCATGTATGGGAGGTGAGGGGGGGCAATGGTAAGCTATGTACACATATAATACCTTAATAAATTTTTTTAAATGAAAAAAAAATATATATATACCAGGCATGATAAATATGTACTCAGAATTCTAGAGTTGTTGTGAGATATTAAGTAACTCTCTCCACACACAGATATATATATATGTACTAGTGGCCCAGTGTATGGATTCGTGCACATTGAAAGAAAATTAATTAGAAGAAATATGTTAATATTGCTATTTACCCTTTTCTATAATAGAAGTGTCAGAGATGAAATAAAATTAGTAAAATGTATATGAAAATATACATTTATAAATTGTAAATATACATATATAAATTGATTAATAAATAAACAATAACAACATTATATAACAACAAAGACATAATATAAAAACAACAAAAACATGATATAAAAAATTGATACAATCACTGATGAATTCATTAAACTTATTCTAATATTTCCCTGTACACCACATTAACTATAAAAATAATTTCAGAGTACTTGACTAATTTCCCTTGTGATGAAGTATTCACAACTTTAACTTTAATGTCACATGCTCTTCGAACTGGTGAGAAAGCAACATATAACTGACCATTAATGAAAACGGGTTCAGGCAGGAATATTTCCACTCTGCCTAAAGTTTGTCCTTGTGATTTATTAATAGTCATCGCAAATGTTGGCATCACAGGAAACTATCTTTGAATTAATTTAAATAGGAGGCCAGTGTCAGACGGGAACAAATATCATGCATATGTGAGTCAACATTTATTTTTAAACTGCCAGTGCATGTCCTATGTACCGGCTGGTTGGATGGACAATTGGACAGATATATGGTTGGTCACTTAGCCTTATTACGAGGATCTTTTCCTTTAATCTTCACACATCCTGGTGAATCGGGTGATGCTATTATCTTCATTTGATAATTAGCTGGCCCACAGCATAAGAGGTAAATTAATATCTACCTCTATAATGTGAACTCTCAACTACTATATTAGACTACAAAATGCATTTTCCGACCTTCAGTACAGACAATGAGTATTAGAACATTGCTACTCAGTGTGTGACCACACGCGATCCATGAGCTGATGGGCTAAGCTATGTATATATGTATATTTATGGTACTGAATATATAGTTTATATGCATATACATATTGAAATATGTGTTACCATATTGAAATATGTGTATACATGTATATATGTATATGTGTACTGGAATATATATATATATACACACACACATACAGAGAGAGAGAGAGACTAAGCACAATGATGATCGCATAGCAAGTACTCAATGATCATCAGCTATTCTCCTTGTCATCATAATTCCTACTTCACCTATGACACTTTCCAGCCTAACTAATGCTCTGGATGCACTGTTGGTGGTAAAGGACCAGGGTTTGTTTTGTCTTGTTTTTGTTGTTGTTGTGTGTTTTTTTTTTTAAATTTCCAATCAGCCATGGAGCTATACTTTGGTTAAATACAATAAAAAAAATAACAAAATGAAAAGACCCCATGGAATATACAAGGCCCAATTAGTTTTTGCTATTAGATTTAAAAGACATAAAATTACTGTCAAATTGCTTTAACATTTCTAACTGCTTAGCCTCAATGTCATTACTTACTTTGTCATGCACCAATAACAAAGGCTTTGCCAATCAGCTCATGGATCGCGTGTGGTCACACACTGAGTAGCAATGTTCTAATACTCATTGTCTGTACTGAAGGTCGGAAAATGCATTTTGTAGTCTAATATAGTAGTTGAGAGTTCAAATTATAGCTCTACCTCTTACGCTGTGGGCCAGTTAATTATCAAATGAAGATAATAGCATCACCCGATTCACCAGGATGTGTGAAGATTAAAGGAAAAGATCCTCGTAATAAGCATAGTGCTGGAAACATGGCAACCTCTCAATTTATGTTCATTATCCTTATTTTTATGTGTTTGTCTTTCTGTACAAGTGTTTGGAAGATAAGGGGACTTATGGAATTATTTGCATCTGCCACATCAAAGAGAGAGCCCTCTTGTCACTGGCCACCCAGTGAATGCGGATTACATTGATTTATTAGAAATATCAGTATGCACAGCCGTTCACATGCTGTTGGGAAAATGACTTGCATCACTCTGTTCCACATAATCACTGGGATTTTGTCCATCTCTCCTGATGGTCTAGGCTTCTATACATCCCCAAAGCAACCTGGAATCCTTACAGCTAAATTTCTCTATCTGTAGGGAGATTCTAAGAGTCAGTACTTATTTCAACACCTGCTGGTGGTTCATTATACCAATAAACTGACAGTTCTTGGTTTCCATTGGATAGGAACTGTGAGAGACTGGATCCAAAGTTGAAAGCATATAGGTTGTGACTTATAGTTGAAGGTTTAAGAATATAGAAAATCATCTGGCACACACACATTAAGTTCCCACTAGGTACAGCTCATAGCAGGCCACAGACAGTGTCTATAGACCTAAAAAATAAATGGAAATGAAACTCAAGAGGTGTGTTAGAATTCAGATGTATTTTAGGAATATTAAGCTGGGTCGAATGTCACTCTTGAATTATAACAAGGAGTATGTTTTTCCAGCATATAAAAATGACTGTGGAGAAAATGATCCCCACAGACCCCACTGGTGACATACATTCACACAGTTCCTTACGTTTCCAAAGCGGAGAGCTGAGAGTGTTTTCAGTGGCTTTGTTGTACAATAATTTACTTCTGGCTGCTCACTTCCATATAATCAGCACAGCTGAAGCTGGTGTTTCTGGGTTTTAACGGGCAGACAAAATCAATTCAACATGACTAGTATTTCTCCTAATAACACACCCCCTGCATTGTGTTCGGCTCTGCATCCCTTGTTTAAACTTGTCACATGAAACATGTTCTTAAGAGCGCTGTTCATTTTCAACAGCTTCCTCACAACAAAACTCCCTGTTAAAAGCAGAATAGATGTCAGAAGGCCTTGCGACTCTAGTTACCATATTGAAAATGACTGCGGCGTGGAGGGAAAAAGGAATGTTTCCTTAATGCTGTAATTGGCCAGAAAAGGCTGCCTTCCCAGTTACCAGGCATAAAGCTGTTATAAACAGGATACGACTTATTAAAAATTCCTCCTTAGCCTTTGCAAATTAGATGTTGTCAGCAACCCTTAATTTCATCATTAATTGGGTTGGTAACATTTCAGAAAGGATTTTTGTACGGCCCGGCCAGTGTGGCTCAGTGGTTGATCATCTAGCCATAATCCAGGAGGTCAGGGACCCATTCCAGGTCAGAGCACATGTCCAGGTTTCCATTCCCAATAGGGGGAGTGCGGGAGGCAGCCAATCAATGATTCTCTCTCATCACTGAGGTCTCAGTCTCTCTCTCTCTCTCTCTCTCTCTCTCTCTCTCTCTCCATCTCCCTCTCCCTCTCCCTCTCCCTCTCCCTCTCCCTCTCCCTCTCCCTCTCCCTCTCCCTCTCCCTCTCCCTCTCCCTCTCTCTAAAGGAAGTGGGGAAAATAAAGAATTTCTGCATATACAGCAATCCAGTATCAAAGTTAGTTTATTGATTCGTTGATTGACTGATTGACTAATTGTTGTCCTTTGATATAGCAACCTCAGTTTGGGAAAAGAACCCAAATCCATTCTCTGAGCTCTCCTTCTGAGACACTCTGCTAAGAGAGAAGGAGCTTGGAGAGGTATGGCCCACCATCTGCTCCCTGGAAGGTGGAATTCAGCAGGAAGCCATGAGCTGCTGGCCGGGGTGCTGATCAGAATAGAGAGCAGAACTGGGCTGATTATTTCAACTACATGAATTTACAAAGCGATGAGTGAGTAATAATACAAATAAGTGAGTTCATGCTTTTTATCCTGTGCTCTCTTTTGGGATTATTTACATGGATCAAATTAAGTAATTTAGCTTTAAATAAATGGAAAATAATTTGATTTATTTTGTAAGATATCACTCTTACTTGTCTTTCACAGGTAAACCCAGTTCAATATTGATACTATGTACAGAGAAAATGGAAATTTAGTATAGAAGAACAACAAAAGGATTATTTTAAGTAGTTTTAGAAGAAATAATAGCTATTTAGAGAGAGATTAAAATTAATTAAATCCTCCAAATATATACCAAAATATACTCTAAATATATTCCAGAAATAGATGCAAAAATTAAAAATATACAAGTAGTAAAGAAAATACATGTGAAGTCTTATAACCCAGGGGAAGGGAAAGTCTTGCAAATGATTATCAAATTCTAGAAAAAAAAATAAAATAAAAGACTACTTGCAAGACAGAAAAACACAGAAAACAAACAAAAACACCACAATGAGCACAATCTATAGACTGATGATGATCAACGGGAAGAACATATTTTTTAATTTATAGCTTAAAGGATTAATTTCCACATAAATAAAGAGCTCTTTTAAAAAAGAAGCAAAAACCGAGTAAAACGGGCAAAAGATATACATATATGGTTCACTAAAAAGAAATATAGAATTGCACTTTAATATAAGAGAACAAACTTTAACCTTACACTTAGTAAAATACAAATTGTACTACATTGCTGTGCTGCTTCCCAAATACCAGATTTACGAGTCAAAAGCCAGACAACATCTGTCAGAAAAGCACTGGAAAGAGCTGCTTTCTCTCTCCTACCAGAGGGGAAACAAAATCCTCCAGCCCTTATTAGGGTAATCTGGCCGTATCCAACAAAAATACATATACACTTATACTTTAGGTAGCCGATCCCACCTCCAAAAATCTACCGTGAAGATTCCTCTCTATTAAAATGAAACAACACGTGCATGTTATACATTGCAATGTGATTCAAAATAAGAAAAAGATGGGAATCAACTAAAATGTCCATGAAGACGGGCCATGGTTGGCAGGATAGACTAGGAAACATTCTGTGGATAAGGTGTTAGCAAATCTCTTCCCTCTGCATGAGGATTGGCTTACTGTCCAACTACCATGCTCCTGGCAACTTGATCAAATAGGATTTCAACCACATCCCGGCAATACTGCCTCTGATGAAAATGACCCGTGGCTGGTACATTGCATCTAGATTGGTTGTAGGTGAGGGGGGTTGTAAGTAAATTATAAATACCTTCACTGAGGATGGTGACTTTTGTAACTAGGCTTCTGTCTTACGGGGACCGTGAAAACGATGCCTACGGAGTTGTTATAAGAGATACTGGCTTCCTGAGAGCCACGGCACCTCCCCACCACCCCCTCCTCCCACGCCACCTGCTGTGGCCTCACCCCCTTGCCCTGAGGGGTGTCACCTGGGAGAGGGGCTGCTGGGCTGCCTGCCCTATGAGCCTTCAGGGGCGTGGACTGCCCAATGACTTCTGCTGAGAGGAACTGGGGACGCCTGGGGTTCCTGTCCTGGGTCTGAATGTTAGGAAAACTCACCAGGGGGCGCATTTACAAAACAGAAAACAAGGCACCTGCGAAAATAATAACTATCTCTGCCTCTGACATAATTCCTAGCACATCTGTGTTACGTGAGAAAATACATGGATAGAATCACGTTTTGTGTGGGTGTATGAAAGGAAATAGGATATGTATGAATGAGATACACACACATATCTACACATACATGTGTGCATGAATGGTTACGTACTTTTACCAAAGAGCAACAAGAGGAGGACAAGCCAGATGTGATCGTGGTTTCATGAGAGGGCGGGCAGGGATAAAGAGGAGGGAACAGGGACAACTAGAAGTCAGATTTTCAGATTATAACTTTGCACATGGTTGTGACTTTTGAACCATGCATTTTTTTAAAATATATTTTTTATTGATTTCAGAGATGAAGGGAGAGAGAAAGAGGTAGAAATATCAATGATGAGAGAGAATCGTTGATCGGCTGCCTCCTGCACACCCCCTACTGGGGATCGAGCCTGAAACCCCAGCATGTGCCCTTGACTGGAATTGAACCCAGGACCCTTCGGTCCCCAGGCCGACACTCTATCCACTGAGCCCAACCAGCAAGGGCAATTCCTGTAGTTCTCCACCTGAAAAATAGCCTCCTCTCTAGAAACCTCCCCCACAAATGCCAGTCTCCATCTTCCCCAAGGCAAGCTGGTATCACTAATAGTTTATTTGAATTTTGAAGGCGAGAAAACATGTGTCTCATTTACAATGAATATGTCAGGAAGCTAAGAAAATTAGTTTTTTTCTATTAGTTTTTAGGGGATAGATGATTACAGTTTCCATCACAGATTTTTCAAAAGTTCTCTTCTGGTAAAACAAAAGCAGCTTACGTTCTATGCTATAATCAGATTTTTGGGAGATAAACATTGTCTTATTTCTTTAAAATTTTAACAAATGCACCATTTTCTTCAGGCAAGCTTGCAGAAAGAAAAGCTGGCAGAATGGCAAGTCTGTTTATCTGGAAATAAGGCCATTAGTTCATCTTTGATGAACACAATTCATTAATTCTTGGACCACAGTGGTGGGGAGGAGAGAAGGAGAAACAAACAAGAAACATAACTAGTAACTATTATTCCAGCCTTATATCCTGGAATTGAAACATAAGAACTGCTACAACATGACCTAAATTTAAACTCAGAGAACCATACTGTAACAAAGAAAATCTGATATTGTAAGCTAAAATTACTTATCTTTGTTGACGCTGCAAACAGTAAAACGGGCATGCTTATCGTGGAGACAATATTAGTTTTACCATGTTAAAATCTGCACCATGTTTTTCCAGATAAAGGGTTTATTTTTATTTTATTTTTACTTTTTAAATATATCTTCACTAATTTCAGAGAGAAACGGGGAGAGACACAGAGAGAGACGGCAGAATCAATGGTGAGAGAGAATCACTGATCGGCTTCTTGCACAGTCTGGGGATCGAACCCACAACCTGGGCATACACACACACACACACACACACACACACACACACACACACACTAGCCCGGATAAAGCCCCAGGACAGAAGTAGCAGCATTGTTTTTCTCCTGCATCCTTGTCGGGCCTTGCTCCTGGATGTTCAGGTGTAAATACCGCATCCGTGACCCCTTTAGAAATCTGTGCGCTTAACAAATGTATTTTCTGTTTCATAAGAGAGTAGATTCTATGTCTGGTTGACACAGAAATCAAGACAGTGATACGAGGGTCAGTGGCAACCAGAGGATGAGCTGTGTGAACACAGTCAGAGGCGGGACTGAGGGAGGAGGCTGAGGTACCAAGGAGAGGTACAGGTCAGGAGCCTGCTGGCGTAAACCACACTCAGAAAAGCTGGCTGTGAAGGGGAGAGGGATGATGGGGAAAAGCTGGAGAAGGAGGCAGAGTCATGGAGGGAAGCTTTCTTTTTAAAAGTGAAAGGGATTTCAGGGTCTGGAGAAGAGGGATGTAAGACAAAGGACCGCTGGAGGTCATGTTAGGAGAAGCTGTGCCTCCTTCAGTGGGATAGAAGGTGATGGAGGTACAGTCCAACGTGCAGCTTCCGGAGCTCCGGAGGGGCTGGCAGTGTTTGTTCTGGAAGAGCTCTCACTGGTGCAAGAAGGAGCTGAAAAATGCCGAGGGCTGTGGTCGGCAAACTCATTAGTCCACAGAGCCAGATATCAACAATACGGAGATTGAAATTTCTTTTGAGAGCCAATTTTTTTTTAAACTTAAACTTCTAAAGCCATTTCTTCAAAATAGACTTGCCCAGGCTGTGGTATTTTGTGGAAGAGCCACACTCAAGGGGCCAGAGAGCCGCATGTGGCTCAGGAGCCGCAGTTTGCCGACCACGGGCCTAAGGAATTCCAAATGGTGAGTATATGGAAGTTACATGCAGTGAGCAATATAGAAAAGGACTCAAAATCATTGGTGTATCATTTAATTGAATACATTTAGGTGTTCTTTTCATTTAGATATGTGAACAATATAACCATGTTATGAAAATTTAGATAACATAGCAAGAAAAAAATTCAATGCACGGGCCTGGTCATTTCTCAGTGCTTTAAAAACTACAGCTTTAAAAAATGTCATGCTTAGTCACTTCTGTAAGGCATTCTTACTAGTGGCAATCCTATATAATAAAAGCCTAATATGCAAATCGACCCAACAGCGGGACAGCTGGCAGAAGGACTGGTCGCTATGAAGTGCACTGACCACCGGGGGTCAGACGCTCAACACAGGAGCTGCCCCTGGCTCGCAGGCCCCAGGCCAGGGAAGGCAGTTGTGAGCAGACCCCCCCCCCTCACCCCACCACCACCACCACATTACCCTGCCTGTTGCCCCATGGAGGGAAACCGCTGGTGGCAGTGAGGGGGAGGGGAGCCAGCGGGTGGCCGAGAGGCCAGCCAAGGTGGGTGCTAGTGGGGGGCCCCCTGATAGCCCTGCTGGTTGCTGCACAGATCAGCCTGATCACCAGCCAGGCCTAGAGATTCTACCTGCGCACACCAGTCCTCTAATGGGATATACATGCAAATAGTGTAGACCAGGGGTGGGCAAACTTTTTGACTTGAGGGCCACAATGGGTTCTTAAACTGGACCGGAGGGCCGGAACAAAAGCATGGCTGGAGTGTTTGTGTGAACTAATATAAATTCAAAGAAAACATCATTACATAAAAGGGTATGTTTTTTTTTTTAATTCAATAGTTTTATTCACCGGATCTGGCCCACGGGCCATAGTTTGCCCAGCCCTGGTATAGAACCTACTGTTTGTTACACTTATGATACTTGTGTTTCTATCTTATACAATACTCACAGACATCACTGTAATCATATAATACTTAATTGCCATAATTTACTTCGCCTTTTCTCTCTTGCTAGCCCTGGCTATACCGAATCTCAATCATTGCACAGATTTGAATTATAGCTCTGGAAAGGACCTTAGGGGTTATCAGGTGCCACAGTCTCTTCAGACGGAGAAGACCAGGATACAAAGAAGGCCAATGATTCCACAGGATCACACAGCAAAGGAGCAGCAGAGGCAAAGCCAGACTCTGCCCCCTAACATGGACTGAGGGTAGGTTTGCCGAACTGATTGAACCTGCGCTATTCTAGCTCAGTGTTTCTCAAGGTTCTCGCCTGTAAAAGGCTTTTTTGCTGGTCCTCCCTGACATGAGGGGTGTGCAGAGGAAAAAGGGAAGCCGTGCACTGACTTCTACTCTGTGACTGACCAGTGACTCTTAGCTCAGAGACCAGCTTCAATCCATGGGCTAGCCTCTGAGCAGTGCAGGTCTAATTGGAGGCAAAATCACTCCCAACATGTCTGGCTCTCCCTGTACCTACGAGTGCACATGATGTTGGAGTTTCATAACCACGTTGACTTCATTACCCTTACATTTTCTTCATTAAAAAATACTGTAAGTGCCCAAGACAGGACCCTTCAGAAACAGATCAAACATACCTGGGCTGCAAGTATAACATGCCAAGCTTACTGGGCAGGTTCACATGACTTTATTTACAGACAGTCCCACAGGAAAGTGGAGTGTTGATGAAGTGGCTATACTTTTATTTTATTTTAAAAATATATATATTTTATTGATTTTTTTTTTTTTACAGAGAGGAAGAGAGAGGGATAGAGAGTTAGAAACATCAATGAGAGAGAATCATCCATCCGCTGCCTCTTGCACACCCCCTACTGGGGATGTGCCCGCAACCAAGGTATACATGCCCTTGACCGGAATCCAACCTGGGACCCTTGAGTCCGCAGGCCGACGCTCTATCCACTGTGCCAAACCAGTTTCGGCAGTGGCTATACTTTTTAACCTGGTCAACTTTTCTGCTCGATAATTTAGCAGAATTCTTAGGTTTGTCTGGGTTTGTCTGGGAGAAATAAACCTTTGAAGGATAATCACGTCTCTGCTCACTCCCAGCCTTCCGCTCTTCCTAACTACCATTAAACTAACTGGTTCTGGAACTCTTTTATGGACTTAGTCACCAAGTGCACCGTGGTAATTGTATCCTGTTTTGTTTTTTTTTTTTTTTTTTTTGGTCCACAACCTGGAGAAAATGACAATACTAAAGAAAAAAGAAAAAGAAAAAAAAGGATGCAGAACACATGACACCATGATTCACCATGTGAGTTGGTTTTTAGAACAAATGACAAATTTGGGTAGGGTGCTTTAAAAAATGTATTCTGTAATGAATAGGCTATCTGGACGTTAATTCTAAGCTTGAGAAAAATTACCATTGAATCACTAGGGTAAAAACGATCATTGACTTCATTTTCTACTTTATAAATCAGCCTGCACATCAATTATGCTGAAAAGAAACGATGAATCCTGATAAGAGATCTCTAGAGGAAGAAGTGATGCCACAGTGACTGGAATAGATAACATATTTACAGTTCCCCTGAAGGGAACACTCACTCCTGCTTGTCCCCTACCGATGGGCTACATCCTTCCAGTTCAGAATGCTTAAGCATGACTGGCAATATTCAAAACACATGGGATATAGCATTAAATGTTTTCATTGTCACAAACACACCAGCAAGTAGGTACTAGTATTTAACTCTGTCCTATAAAGAATTGGGAACTAGATTAAAGGTTAATGATATAACTTGCCCTAGACTAAACATCAAGATGCCAGATGTGAGCCCAGGAATCTGTGCTCTTTAACCACGGGCTTATGTTTCTCCCCTGGAAACAACGGTATCTGGGTATCCATGTTCTAAAGCAACGCCCCATCAATTTGGTTGCTTTGTCAGAGTGCTTCTGGTCTTTACCGACCTCCGACCCCATTTTTCTCCATTCTTCCTTTTAATAAAGAATGTACAATTATACATGGGTTGGGGCAGAATGGGCTTTGGATATCATAAAATTAAAGTGACACAGTCCACTTAAAAAAAAAAATGCCTCCAGGTTACAATGTCAAGTGACACTTGGAAAAGCGAGGGGTCAGAACATTGCTCACAAATTACCCCGGTACAATTTAGCTTATGAGTTTTTTTGGAATTACACAAAAAGCATCTGATGACTCATATAACTTGTGCCATAGATGTGTTTTGCTGTTGTACGGTCCTTTTAGTCCAAGTACCCTGAGGAACAAAGTGTTAGAGAAGCTGTGATGGTTTTAATTTCCCTCTACGACTTGCTTTCATTTGAAAACCAGAAAAGGAGGGAAAATAGACTGACCAGCTCCAGACATTATCAGAGCTTCAGAATACTAAATTTCCACTCTCTTGGTATCAGGAGAGAGAATGCTACCTTGATACAAAACAAACAAACAAACAAACAAACAAAAACAAAAAGCAAGATCCACTGCAAAGATGGAAAAACAAACAAAAAAACAATTATAGGAAATTCAGAACACTGAATACATTAAGGAAGGCTGGTTCTATGTTACAAGGAAATAGAAGAGTTTCACATCATAATTCTTAATTCCTGTAGTTCTTTGAGGTGTTTTCAATGTAGTGGTTACTTGAAAATTACATAAGCAATCCATGGGAGAAGGGCAGAGGTCTCAAAAGATTTCCCCAGCTCTTCCTCCCTCCCTTCCTTCCTTCCTTCCTTTCTTCCTTCCTTCCTTCCTTCCTTCCCTTTTTCTTTCTGCCCCCTCCTTATTTATATACAGACATATACAGGAGTGAGCAAAGGTAGGTTTACTGTTATAAGCACATGAAACCCAGTTTTTTTCTTATATTATTATCTATTAATTATTATATTCTTTGTATTATTTCCATACAACAGTTATAAACCTACTTTTGCCAAGCCCTATATTTTCATTGGAAAGTTTTTATGCCTTCTCCCAAACAGACTACCCAATTTTGTTATAAATGACATCTCTATCCTATAGAATACAAGGTTAATATGGAAATTGTCTCCTCAGCAGTTCAACTGAGAGTTTGACCACTTGCTATGTGTGCTGACCACCAGGGGGCGGCGCAGAATGAAGGACGGCCCTGGCTGGCAGCCAGCAGCAGGGGGAAGGAAGGCCCCTATTGGCCCTGATGCCTGGCCAGGCCTAAGGGCCCGATCTGTGCACAAATTTCATGCACTGGGCCTCTAGTAAAATATATTTGAATTAGAATGTTCAATTAAAACTTTTAAATCTTTTTTTTTAATTACCACATTCACAGATGAGTAGTAGTTTCTGGTTTATGTATGTATAACAATATAATGTTACGTTATTTATAACATAATCTTCATAAATAAAAGAAATAAGATGAGCATTTATCTCTAAAACATAACAATTTTATTAGCCATGCAACACCTCAGATATGTCCAGTAAGAGCTTTATATTTGTTTGGAATGTGTTTGTGGAAATGTTGGAAATAGTCATTATAATGTTTTGGAATATTCATATCACTTTTATTCCTACATCATGGATATGCTATTTATTTTTATGTATGGATTCCTTATGTTCTCATTAATGCGCCTGTCATGGAGTATGTGATCGATGAGGTAAATATCATGTTTCATAGTAACTCTCACCTAAGACCTAAGTAGAAAGCCGCATGGATAGCGGGCATTCAGTCGGCACATTGAGTAAATGGTGACAGGGCTGATAATGGAGCACCAGCTCTTGAATTGCTTTCAGTGGAGATCTGCCAACAATTTGGTGAAATATCATTGGACAACTCTCATTTCATGTTGGCATTTTCCCAGGGTGAACGAACTTTGAGGTGACTATTACAATTATTTTTCCCATTTTTTATTGTGGCAAAATGCACTAATATTAAATTTATCATAGTAATTTTAAGTGTTCAGTTCAGTGTTATTAAATACATTCATAATGTATTACTCGCATCATAATCCTTTTCCAGAACTTTTTTCATCTAATAAAGCCACAACTCTATGTCCATTAAACTTCACATTCTCTCTCCCCACTGTCCCTAACAAGCACTATTCTACTTTCTGCTTCTATAATTTTGATTACTGATAATTATCACATTTTTTTTAGAAAAATAATTTAAATAATTTGGGAAAAAATAGAAATCTAAGGGACATTCACTGAGGGTGGACAACAGTAATGGAATTCAATTTTGTTCAATCATTCACAGATTACTTAGAGATCTTGAGTAGCAGAGAGAGAAGATCATTTTGTTTCATAATGAAACCTTCTTATATGAAAAAGTATGTTAAAAGAAATATAAGGGGGGTGTATCTTGCCCATCATGTGACAGATAAAAAAATAGAAGTATCAAAACGAATACAGCATGAGTGAAACAGGAGATACATTCTTTTTTTTTTTTAAGATATTTTATTGATTTTTTACAGAGAGGAAGGGAGAGTTAGAGAGATAGTTAGAAACATCAACCAGCTGTCTCCTGCACAACCCCCAATGGGGATGTGCCCGCAACCAAGGTACATGTCCTTGACTGGAATCGAACCCGGGACCTTTCAGCCCGCAGGCTGACACTCTATCCACTGAGCCAAACCGGTTTCGGCAGGAGATACATTTCTGAAGTAGTCTATTATGTCCACTATTTTAAATATTTCTACTTTGTGTTCTGGAAAATGCTGCAATTTAAATAATTTTGAAATTGAATATCAGATGTATTTACTCTAGGAATATCTGTCCACTTAATAGCTGAATCTGTAGCACAGCAGACTTTTAAATTATATACACTGCTGTACAGAGGTACAGGATTGAATTTCTAAAACTACTGCAAATGAGTCTCCGAAATAAACCCTTTAAGAGGAAGAATCTCAAACTGGTTACCAGAATGCCATTCCTCCCACTTTAAACACAGATTATGAAGAAATGGTTTAATTACATAGCAATTACCTAGAAAGGCATTGCGGAAAGGCCATTGCCACATACATCCCTACTTCCTATTTATCTCCAAAGCTCGGGAATGTTTTTTATATAAGGAAAACATCCCATTAAAAAATATACATAATGTGTTAAATTTGGTGAATGAAAGAGTCATAGAACTGGCCTTCATGTGTTCAGGTTGATTCACTGAACACCAAAAACCCCTGACTTCATCTCAGATAAATTAACTTCTTTGGAAGGCCTTCAGAAACATGATAGGAAGTCTATGAAAAACATGGCCAGAGGTAGAGACTGCCCCTTCTTGATAACAGTGCTTCATCCTCTAAATATAACATTGGCAAGAGGGGACGGGGCTAGAACCCATTTGTTTTGTGGCTGCTTCAATTCAGTCTCTTTTTGGATTGTAACTTAAGAATAAAATGTAATAGCTTAACAGACACTACGACTTATCTGTTCCTTGATAAATTATGGAAAAAGCAGTGAACCACGCAGCTGGTATTTGTGGTTTTTGATAAAAAATATGTATTATGATGGCACGAGAGAATGGTCAGATATTTAAGAGCAAAAGCGGGGGGGGGGGGGGCGGGAAGCCCTGTGGGTTTACACATTCTTTACAAACTTCTTTTTTAGTTCAACAAATGTTTATTGACCAACTATTATGTGCCTAGTAGGGTTTAAACAATAGCAATGCGCAGATGGATTTTAAAAAGGATTTATCACCCAGGAGGAGTGAGAAGACACCAAGGGGATGAAGGACAATGAATTACTGGAGTTTAGGTCCCTGAGTGGTCCAGAGATTGTAGCTGTGTGGGAAAAGGATGAGTTAATAATATGGGTAAGGTCAGATAATGGGATGCCCGATATGGAAATTATGGAAGAGTTATAGAATTTCTTCATGTGTCAGTTTAAGGAGGCATGAGAGGGGAACGGATGTCTAGCATAAGATAAAGAACAAGATTAGTGGGAAGGAGGAGGTGAAGGGAGGCTAGGATTATCTCTAACATCATTAAGACTAGGAGTAAGGTTGTGAGAGTGACAGTGTGCCCAGAGCACAACCTGGCGAGAAATGAGGGAGAGTGGCCAGGAGTTGGGGAGATGATAGCAGCAATGAGTGGTGTGAGGTTTACATTAGGAGATTTTCAGGGAGGAGCGAGAGAGATTGGTCTGGAAGGGGCAATAGTGAGCAAGAAGGTTTGCTAGCAATAATGCCCCGAGGAATAATTATAAGGAAATGAACTGAAGGAGTGAAAGAGGAAGACGGATCAAAAATAGCAGAGGGAGGGAAGATTCTTGGGGCACTGTTAGCAAGTCCTTCCGATTTGTATGGAATTGTTCATATTCACATCTCTTAGCTTAAGGCGAATGTCGCCAGTGCCCCTTTCCACTTTCTACAGTGAAATTGACTTGGGTGATAAATTATATGATCATTCTAGACATGATGGATTGCAGAATGAAAATGAACACACTAGTTGTAAACACTCACACACACACACACACACACACACACACACACACACGTACAGCAGTTAGTGGAAATAAAAGTGTAATCCCTACACTCCTTTGCACACTTTTAAAAAAACTTAATTTGCAGAAAGGAAGGGAGAGGGAGATGAGAATCATTGATCAGCTGCCTCTTGCACGCCCCCTACTGGGGATTGAGCCCACAACTCAGGCATGGGCCCTTGACCGGAATCAAACTCTGGACCCTTCAGTCCGCAGGTTGATGCATTCATTATCCATTGAGCAAATTGGCTGGGGCCCTCGCTCACTTTTTAAATGAAGCCAAGACTTTCATACCTTTCTTCCTCTCTTCTAGCAGAGTTTGTGAAAAGTGACTTTGTCTCTTTTTAAAAATATTTAATATTTATTGATTTAAATTTAGTTACTTTTAGAACTTTTAATCTTAAAAAAAAAGATTGAGTGCAGAAATTTGGACTAAATTTTAAATACCTCTGTGGGAAAAATGAAGTTCAAATAAGTATCATCCTGCCTCAATTTGAATTATTTTTCCACCCTGCTATTATTAGAGAAGCATAACTATGAGAAAAACTCCTTTCTAAAATTTATTCATGTAAGTAAAAAAGGAGGGCCTGACCATCCTAGTGGAAGTATGCCTAGTAGTAAGTTCCTCTCTTCCTGGAATCCAAGAGACTTTGGATTGCAGGAGTCCCTTTGTGAAGAACAAGAAGAAAGTGTTGGAAGGGGGGGGGGGAGAGGTTTGGCTTTTCAATCAGAAGTACTGCTTTAGAATTCTGTTGGAGCCACTCACTACCTCAGTAACTGAGTATATTACCCGAATTCACTACACATCAGTGTCCTTATCTATGCAATCACTACTCCACGAGAGGAATGAAATTTCGTAGAGTGACTGAGAGAATTAAATGAAAGAGTGTGTCTGAAGGACTCCGGGTTGCCTCAAACGTACCTTGGCAACTTCACTTTCAGAGCCTTCTCTTTGAATCTGCAGTCCTTCAAATGAAAACTAGTTTTAATAATATTTTCAAGCTCCTCCAAGTTTCAGAATCAAAGTCTACATTCAGGACATTCTCATGATGGGGCGGGAAAGTGAATCAAATGCATTTTCAATTTGACAAGAATTTTCCCCAAGGAATTAAGACTTGTTGAACCTTAATTAACCTGGTGGATTATTTACCTCATAGCTCTATTCCCTGAGTGTTCTGATTAATCAAAATTTTATGTGAGGGCAATATGACACGAGGTATGTATTTAAAGATGAAATGCTTTTATTTATGTGCCATACATAACCATATTCTTCTTATAGATGTTATATATTGTCTACAGGCAATACTAAGCTCCTATTTGTCACAGTTTATTTGTTCTTTCCTCTAAAATTTTATTTCTACTAGATAACCTTTTATATTCGGATGTAATTCTCCATCTTGATCTTTCACTAGAATCTTGGGATTAGAATTCAGCTAGCAAAAGGGATGGAAATAATAGTTCAAGTATTAATATATGCTGGACGTTATTGCTAGATGTTTTACTTAATTTATTCTTTATAATTCTATCAGGAAAAATTTTGTGTGTTTGTATGTTTTTCACTTTAAAATGAAAACCTGAGCTCCAAAAATTTTAAGCAGCTTTCCCATATTTTAAGCACTGGAATTAAGATTTCAATCTGGTCTTATAGACTTTAACGTTTATGCCCACTTTATTTCATGCAATTATCCTATCCTATTCTATCCAATCCAGTTCAATCCAACCCTATCCTAGCCTATCCTATCCTGCCCAATTCGTGACTCTATTGACTTAAAAGTACTGACAGATGTCATTCCCATAAACAGCAAGATGTCTTCATAAAATGGAAATGGAAACCGGTAGGATTGATGTTAGCGGTCGATGGTGTGCCACCCTTGGTGAATATTGGTGGTGGGTGGTTATGAAGTGGTTACTACCAGCAAGATATCAAACTCATTTTCTGGCATTTAATTCATCAATACGGTGACTAGCCTTTGTGCTTTGAAAACATTCTGCTCCTTCAGAGCCTTCTACCAAGACAAGTGATAAGCCTTATCACCCAACTCCTGTGATAAGTCCTAACAGTGGACCCCAGGTGATTTGGTTGATGGAACACCAGTCAGGAGGATAGGAAATGTAAGATGCCAGAGACACACTGGCCAATCTCACACATCTTCCAAGTGAAGTAAAATTGAAAAGATAATGTGTGTGCATGTTCACAAACATATGTGAATACACAGAAAGACTAGTTCCATAGTTGTTACCTCCTAGAGATGTGATTTGGATGAAAAAGGAGTAGAATGATGAACTATACTGGAACTTTTTCTTTGATATAAATTTGTACTTTCCTAGTCAAAGATAATAATGTTTTCTTGTTCCAAACTGAAGTCAGAGACACATCACTCTATAACCTATTTCCATTTTTTCATTTTGGCTGGAAGCACACTCAAATGGAAGCCAGTGATCTCATTTTCTAATGTTCAGATCAAAGGGGAAAAAAAGAATCAAAGAATCAGTTGGCATAGGTCATGAGATAAAAGGGTTTCCTAAGTGTCAATCTGTTAATCAATTCTTCAGAGAAGGGGAAAAGGAGGGTAGCTGAATTATATAGGCCTTGCAATTAGATGAGCTGAATCATATGTTCCTTACTCTGACAAATGCAGACGTAGAACATAACAGATGTAGACGTGAGTCGTAGACTCTGTCCAGAACCCATTAAGCACATAATGGAAAGAGTGGGGAATGGGTGACTGAGTGTGCTTAAGACTGTCCAGGGAGAGGTCATTGGTCTCGCCTGTCTCACTCCCGTGGCTGTAAACCAGACAAGGCCACAGACAGTGATGGACCCTCACTCAGTGTTCCTCCAGGCGCTCTGCGCATGTGTCAGAATCTAACCACAGGGGCCAGCAGAGGACTGGCCTGTGCGAACGAATCAAAAAGATTTTATTTTCTGAATATCACTCTCTTTCAAATGCTAATAAGAGCCGAGCCCAAAACATGGTGGTGCCTTCTTCGAATAAAGGAAAAGTACAATGCCAACATTCGGCATTCTACAGTCACGGTGTGCGTGTCTTGCTTTGTGTATTCTATCCTAAAACGTTTAATTTTGGCCATGGCCCTGATATTCAGTGGCGGGGCCCTCGGGTAGAATAGCTTAATTGCCGAATGAGTGAAATGAATTGTGCAATGAGCTTTCTCTACTGAAAGTCATTATGGAAGCTAAGTACATCCATCTCAGAATTTTTGTAGTTCGGCGAACAAAAGATACGGTTAAGGAGTGTCGAATTTCTTGCAATAACCCACATAGCACATTCTTCAGTTACTTTTTCCCCCAGTTCTTTTTTTAACCAAAAACTGTAACAAACCACAAAATGTATGAGAGTCTGTCACATTAGAGTAATGACCCATTGCTAGTTCATAACACTGCATTAGTAGCCTCTGTCTAATAGAAGAGTGCTTACGGAATAATGGGCCGAAACGTTACATTGCTTTATGATGCCATCTTTAGTGGTAACTTTTTAATTCCCTCTGTGTTCATATTTCATTTTAAAAGGGCCGTAATATATTACCACCCATTGGCGGCAGGCAAGGCAGGATGGCTATCTTCCCATGCCCTTCCGCACAAGGCGGGGTGGAGAACGCTGCGTGGGGCTGTGGGTTTCTGCCACAGCCCCCACTGGCTCCTCTGGGATGGCAGAGCCACGTGACCTCTTGAGTGCAGCTACTACCCCTTGCTCCTAGCAACTGAGTTCTGCTAAAGTGTGGTTGCTGTGGTTGCCAGGATATTATTCTATTCTTGTCCTCCGTGACCACACCAAAGAGAAGAGAAAGTATCAGCCAAACTGGAGCGAAGGCACAGGGAGGGGGACCCAGGAAAACGGGGTGCCCTCCTCTTTAACAAAGAAATAAACGGAAGAGCGACCTCATGGTTAATGCTTTAACATAATGTATAACTTTTCTTTGAGGGGAAATCGAACAAAAAGAACAAGACAAGCACATGTTTTAAAGACAACCTGCCAAAAAATATGGCTATGAAACTATTAAGGCACAATTCACCACCTTATTATTATTCACTGAAAGCTACTTTTTTCCCCCAGTGGAAGAGAGGAAAATGTCTTATAATTGTCAGAATGACCTGAGAACCATCTTGTGTCACATACAAAAAGTTGGAAGTAGATATCACATTTCGCTTAACAGAAGATATCATTGATTGCAAAGGGCAGACTGATTTCTGAAACCTTAAAAGGTGAAAAATGTGTGCGTCGTGGATTTGTTAAAATACCGGTAATACACAATATACCTCACTCAGAATTTCGACCAATTCTGAGATGAAATTTGTTCCTTGTTTATAGAAAAGGTAAATTAAGTTTTTTCAGGGTCATTTAGCTAATAAGTAAAGACAGAATAAACTCGAATATATATTTGCTGGACTATTATGTTCAAACTCTTCATTATGCAATGTTGTTTCTTCAGTTCCTCATACAGATAAGAAATAAAAATAGGTACCAACTAACACATTTATAGAACTTTATAGCTGTCGTGTTCGTCATAGTCCTAGTAATCTGCTAGGTATCATCAGCCCTGTTTTTCAAATGAGAAAAACTGGACCCAGGAAGACAGAATGACTCACTCAAGGTCACATAATTAGAAAGTGTCAGAGCCGGGAGTGAAACCCAAGATAAATGACTCTTCATGCAAACCATGTTTGACTAAGGTAAGACATTAACCAGCTACCAGGCTTGAAATTAGATCACAGACATAAAGATTATTCAAAGAGAAGTATATTGGACATATAAGAAGAGATGTCACACGTGTCAGATGAATTCACTGAGTTATTCAATGAATTATTGAATGTCTATTTTGATGTAGGTTGTTAGAGTAATGAATAAAAGACAAACATCACATGGAACTTCTCATTTCTATAGAGAGAAATAAGGTAGGAGAGGGTAGGAAAGGGGAGCTTGCAATTTCAAATAGTGGCCAAGGAAAATGTCCCTGAAAAGGTGTGACATTTGAGCCAAGATAAGGCAATAAAGAAGTGAGCCGCATGGATGGCTATGACAAGACCATTCCAGAAGGAACAAAGGACCCAAATTGGTAATGTGCTGGTCTACTGCAGGAGCAGCTAAGAGGTCAGAGAACTACTGGGGGCAGAGGGTGAAGTGTGCGTGCTGACATATCACACAGGGCCTTGTAGGCCAATGTAAAGACTGGGACAGAGCAAAATGCTGACCTTGGGCAGAGTAGCCTCATGGAATTTGGGATCCGGTCAGCTTGAATGAACCTATTCTCGGCATTCCGAGTATGTCTACATCATCGGTCCAATTTAGTCTCGGGCTACCTGGCAAACGGGTGTTACTCTGTGACTACCTTGTTACTGTTTTATAAAACATGGCCTATCTTGAGCGTGTTGATAGGCTAGCTTCCAGATTAATAGACAGCTAATAAATAAGCATGAATTAGAGACCTATAATCAGTGCTGGATATTTTAAGGAAAGCATCCTGGTTCACATGCTTGGTCACTCTGCCACCACCATGGTGGGGGACCGGTAGAGTGAAGTGAGAATGAAGTCAAGGAGGCTGTTTACAACAGTCCAGGCAAAATGATGATGGTGAACTGGGAGAGGAGAAATGGAAAAATGGGGTAGAGATAAGAAGTGCTCAGGGGGTGGACCACGCCTAGGTTAGGGAAAGATCAGATGAGCAGGGGGTGGGTCAAGATTGATGATGGTGGTCCAGCATGGGTGACTGTGTGGATGCCATCCTTCCCTGAGAATATGGGAGGGAGAAAGGATTGCTCATGAAGAAGGCAAGAAAACAAGTATCATCGTTCTGCTGCAGGCAGTTTCATTGGAAGGAAGGGTCACTAGAAAGTGGCCAGATGAAGATTCTTGGAGGTCTTAGGGCTTTAACTTAGACCTAAAAGATGGTCAGGATTTAGAATAGAGAAGGGAAGGAAACACAGACAGCATTCCAGGCAGAAAAAAACAAACAAACCAATGAACAAAGGCACAGACATGGCAGAGTAACGACATGGTCTTTGTAAGCAGGAGAGCAGTGGAAGAAAGGATGAAGAGGGTGGTCCTTGGATGCTAAGGAGTCTGCATCTGAAATCCTCCTTTCAGAAAGGGAATTCACTGTTTCAGACGGCATCTAGGCCCACTGTTGCTAGGCAACCTTAGGTGACTAGTAGTAGTAGCCATAAATGTCCTGCTGGTCTTGCTAGTGATCTTATGCAACTACGCTTGGTTGGTGCTGGCCAGCTGTCAGATCTAGCCAGAACTCAGCTCTCCGGAATCCCATCTCAAGATTAAGCAGACATGTCGGCAGTTCAGTATTCATGACCACTGCGCTATCTTCCTCCAAACACATATGATAGTTATATTTTAAGTGTCCAAAAAACAAGCTTAACATTTTATCTAAATTGATTTCCTTTCACCGTGAAGCATTCGCTATTCTTTTAATTTGAACGAAATAAACTCTGTAATGAATTTTTCACACTGCTGATATAAAGCAAAATAAACGTTTAGTCTATCCTGTATTTTCTAGCCGATCAGACACAACAATAATCAAAATTTTAACTCCATCCAAACAATATGTAACTTAAAAAATTAATATTTAGAAGTTTCAGCTGTAAAAAATATCCATCGGTTGGCTTAGTCTGAAATCATTGCCTGTGGTGGTGGGATACTTGTAATGTCTTTTCAAGTCCATAAGGAAAAAAAAAATACACACACACACACACACACACACACACACCAGAGCATTAGCTACAGTTATGTATTTTCCTGAAATACATTCACATCTCTCCCCTTCATTTCTCCTTGGCAACAACTGAATCCCTAATAGCTCTGATAATTCGTTATTTCTTGCTTCAGTGCCGCCCTGGAAAACAGAGCCGCCCTGTGCTCTGTCCGTGTCCTTAGGAACCAAGACAAATCACAGGTAACACTCAGATGAGCTCTTCCAGGAAATCCTGCCTCTCCCATAATATAATCGGAAACTCTGAGCTCACGTCAGTTACAGGGCAAACAGCTAAACGCCTGTCAAAAACAACAAAAAGAGGACCAAGTCCTTCCTTCCTTCCTTCCTTGTAATTTTGAGCCGCCTCCGCCTCTTTCTTCCCTTTCACAGCTTCCTTCATTTTCATTCATTTTCCTGCCGTGCTTGCTCTGCACAGTATGCAGCTTCCATACCTAATTTTTTCCCCCCAGGGCTTAGATGCAATAAAAACACTTTCCTATCTGGCTGCCTAAACGCGCATTTCAGGAACACATTTCCTTTGGTTTTCTACCTCTGTTAAATTCCCTCTCAATTTTCTGTTAATTGTGCCCTGAATTCTCAGAAATGTGCCTCGGAGCCTGGATGACGAGGAAGAGGAAGCGAGTTTGGCAGGCAAATGCAGCAACCAGCTAAGGGATGGAGATAAAAAACAGGCGCTCCGCTCCTGGGAAATGACTGGAAGGAAGTCAGATTTCCAGCCCAAGACCAAGGAGCCCACTTCTCCCTTTTGTGCAAAGAAATTTGGGTGCTATGTAGACACATCTTCAGTACCTTGCTTCACCACGGACCCCAACTGCTTACCAAGGGGTTCCCCCTAGAAGCTCATTTAAAAAACACACACACACACAAAAAAAACACATCACTGATCAAACATAGATGCTTCATGGGAGGAGGCATTTTTGTTTTATCCATTAATAAGTCGGAACCGCCCAGAACAGGGCCGGGCATATAGTAGCTGCTTGGTAAGTACTTGTTAAGAGAGCAAATTCACTGGATGCACCACACACACAAACATTTCCTCTCTCACACAGTGAGCAAGAAGCCCTTTAACTTAAACTGGTTCCCAAATCAGTTATTCTCCATCCCCAGATCACTGCTATAAAAGTACAGTGGAGCATTAGAAAACAAACAGTAAAACATCCACATTACGAACTGAGTTTTTGCTTTGTGATTTGAAAGATTTGCCATTAAACACTGATTTCTTTCTTTCCTTTTTGTCATCCGCACTTCAATTTCCAATTTATCCCTTTAGTTTGAATGACAGCTGACTATTCATCCTTCACATAAGAGAGTGAGCATGTAAACATCTACCTTATTTCACCGTGAATTCAAAGACTGCTTTTTTCAAAGGAGGAGTGAGGCGATTACTTTCCCTTTTAAGGCTCGCTTCCATTTTTGAAACTTGCGTTCCAACCAGGTTGAAACTTTGGTAATTTACTTTTTTTTGCCCATTACACAAAGGAACACATTAGATAGGACATCCTCTTGTGCAGCCGTGGGCAAACTACGGCCCGCGGGCCGGATCCGGCCCGTTTGGCTGTTCTATCCGGCCCGCGGAGCCGAAAGAGCGGAGGATTCTCTTGCTCTCCCCTCCGCTCCTTCACCAGCAGCCCAAGGTGAGAGTGCCAGCATGGTTAGGTTGCTTTTGTTCCGGCCCTCCGGTCCAGTGTAAGAACCCATTGTGGCCCTCGAGTCAAAAAGTTTGCCCACCCTTGCTCTTGTGGCACAATTTAACACAGTATAATCAGAAGAGCCTCCCCCCCTCCCCCTAGTTTGTTTTAACCGCAACCATAGGCCATTTGACAAGTAATTCAGTTAATATTACGGCCCGATCTCCTCATTCAGCATAGAAGAAGGACTAAATTATTTTTAATTTTGTCTTCTTCTAAATGGAAAACACGTTTTGTCATTTTGGATGCTTCCAGTAGAGTCATTAGAAAGAAAAAGAAAAACACCCAATTTGTATATTTTCCCCAAAACATCTCTCTTCTGGTGATGAATCAAAATGTTAATAATGAGGAGGTGAGGGGAAAAGGACCCATTATTTTGTGGAGTCAGACGGTTGCAAGGTTCCGTTAGAGCTTATGATGCCGAAGGGTTCTCAAAGGCCTTACCTGTCCATAGCCTCGGGGGAATTCCACTACCTCTGAACCGCTAACTTGTGTCCTGAAGTCTGCAGGCCAAGCCCACCATAGGGCCTAATTAGTCAAAATGTCTCCCAAGCACCAGGTCCAACCTAAAATAAGTGAATGAATGAATTAATAAAAAATAAATAGCATATGCTTTTCCTAACATTTGTTTTAATTGTGATAAAGAAACACGTACAATTTCTCAAAAATGAATACGATTGGCGCTGATTCCACGGCATTTTTCCTGAAGCTCTCCATCATGAGTCAGCTTCCCACTGCCAACCAACTTCCTTTCCCCTAAACCTAAAGCAGATGTGCAACAAAAGCTGTTCTTGGCTCTGCTCCCACCTGAGGCTGCTGTCGCCCCTCTTCTGTTGAGTCCTCCCCTCCCCATAGTTTGTTCAACAGCCAGTCTACATCCAGTGTCCTCTGGCTCGCCTACTCCTGGCTCCAGTCTCAAACTGCTGGTCCATTTCTTCTCCATCTTGGAGGGTATTCTCTCCTCTGATACCTCCGATTTTCTATGGATGTGCTAGTGATTTGATTTAGATTATAGGCCATTTGGATGCATTTCTTACCACCAACACACAGCATACTCACTTGTGCACACACACATTTTATTTATTTATTTATTTATTTATTTATTTATTTATTTATAAAATAATTAGTTTAAATTTTTAAAAAATATTTTATTGATATTTTACAGAGAGGAAGGGAGAGGGATAGAGAGCTAGAAACGTCAATGAGAGAGAAACATCGACCAGCTGCCTCTTGCACACCACCTACCGGGGATGTGCCCGCAACCAATGTACATGCCCTTGACCGGAATTGAACCCGAGACCTTTCAGTCCGCAGACCGATGCTCTACCACTGAGCCAAACCAGTTTCAGCTAGTTTAAATTTAAAAAATATATATTTTATTGATTTTTTTACAGAGAGGAAGGGAGAGAGATATAGAGTTAGAAGCATCGATGAGAGAGAAACATCGATCAGCTGCCTCCTGCACACCCCCTACTGGGAATGTGCCCACAACCAATGTACATGCCCTTGACCAGAATTGAACCCGGGACCTTTCAGTCCTCAGGCCGATGCTCTATCCACTGAGCCAACACAATAGGGGTTCGATTGTTAGCTGCCAGGAAGGATCACAAAAGTACTTGCAACTAAGAGCAAATTCTTCAAGTGAGTCCTGCAACATTATTTATGTTAAAATAGCTATTTCCCAACATTTCATGGGTGATCTGAAACAAAATTTCCAAAAGGAGAAGAAAGGGGCTTTGCCACAACCTAGGGTCCTTTCTACTCTTCCCACTTGGGCTCCACCCCTTAGAAGCCTGCTCAATGAATATTCATAAACTTACCATCCCCATTAGTATCCTTGTGAGTGAAAGGGAAAAGGTACGGAGAATCTGTGTTCCTCTTCCAAACCCCAATGGTTTTAAATCCCCAGAATGAAATTGTTCATGATCAGAATCTTCAACCTCTGCACAGTGAACATGTTAGGGAGAACCTGATTCCATCCCCAGCACAACCATGTGTTGAGTTATCACATGGACACTGAGCTGAGCTCTTCCCCGTACATAAACTATTCCCTCCTTAGACATACTAAGCACCTATTCTGCTCCTGGCATTGTTTGATGCACTAGCTTACATTCTACCGTGGGGGAGGAGGGGCACTGATCCTATATAATAAAAGGCTAATATGCAAATTGACCAAATGGTGGAACAACCAGTCGCTATGATGAACACTGACCACCAGGGGGCAGAGAAAGCAGCAAGTGCAAAGGACCTGAGGTTGCAAGGTCCTTGGTGTCCTCTCTCCCCTAAGTTCTTGGCGCTACCCTGGAATCTACTATCTAGGATGTCCTCCTCTCTCAGGCTGTCTTATGGGTGAGATTTCAGTCTCAGCAGTAGTCAGATGCTCAACTAATCTGAAATGATCACAGACTTCATTTCAATACTACGCATTTGATCTTCAAGGTCTTCAGAAAGAAAAAGCAATTCAAAGCAAGAAGCAAGTCTGGGAATTCACAGAATCACTGCTGACCCCATTGTCTAAAATGTCACCTTCCTTATCTAAGAACCTATGGGCCACACTCCATAGAATTGAGTGCCAAGAAACAAAAATTCTTCTGAAAACCTGTCTCCTTCCATGAACAAATGAGTGGTGTAAGGAACCTGTCCTGTCTGCTGGAACCCCAGAGCTAAAATGTGGTGCTCCCACTACAATAACAATCCCATCCATGGCTTGTGCCATGTTCAAACCCTGCCCCCTTCTCGCCCCCGCTTCCTCCTTTTATTTCTGTCTGTGGCTTCTTATCTTTATTTTGTTTCATTTTCATTGCCCTGTGTGAAGAGTGCTTTTATTAAGCTGCCCCAACCCTTTGGGAACAGATGATGTGTAAATCATTAATCATGAGTGCTTTCTAGACAATCACAAGGAACTTCCTCATTGCGAAATCCAGTGTGTTGCCTTGGTCCTATTCTTACCCTCTCTGCCTCGTGGCAAAGCTCAGCTGCTCTCCTGTCTTAAGTCTGTCTCTCCTCTCCAACATCTTCTGGAAAATTAACGTTCAGATACATAAAATGGTTGAAAAACAACCCTTTCTTGGTTTCATGGCACACAACAGTGTCTCCATGCATATAAGGTAGTTCAGTTTCCTTCTTTCCCTGCATGCCCAGGATTCTATTCTAGGCCTGCGGTGCTCTCTACACGTCTTCCTTTGGCAATCACCTTCCACTGTCACCTCTCAGGAAAAGATTTTCAGATTTTATTTCCAGCCCCAGCCTGTCTCTGGAGTTTGCATTCCAAATCCCCTGGAACCATCTGAAGCTTGGCATTCAGATGGCATCTGCAAGTTCTTTACCCTCCCAATCCTTAAGCTCCCCCACCACATCTCTGTCCAGTGCTTGTCCACCAAGCATTGGACATCAAGTTTACCACCTTTCAAGACAGCCCACCTAGCTAGCCAGCATTGAGGACTAAAAACCTATTTCCAATAGAATGGCAAAATCTATCTCTATGGCGTGTGCCCACTGGTTTTAATGCTCTTAAGAAAAAAAGATGAGAGCTGAGACACTCGAAATGCCGAATGTGTACCAGGAGCATTGCCCATATGATCTCTTGACAAGCATGCAATGTAGTTTTATTATTCCCACTAGTGGCCTGGTGCATGAAATTCGTGCATTAGTGGGGGTGTGGGGTGTGGGGATATGGGGAGATTGTCTCTCAGCCTGGCCTGTACCCTTTCCAATATGGAACCCCTCGGGGGATGTCTGACTGCAGGTTTAGGCCCAATCCCTGTAGCAGTTGGACTTCACTCTAGCAATCCGGGACTGCTGGCTTCTAACCGCTCACCTGCCTGCCTGCCTGATTGCCCCTAACCACTTGCCTGCTGGCCTGCTCACCCCCAAATGCCCCCTTGCTGGCCTGCTCACCACCACCACCCCCACAGTCTTGATCACCCACAACTGCTGTCCCATCCTGGGCTAATTTCCCACAACTGCCCTCTCCTCTGGGCTCCTAACTGCCTCTACCTTGGCCCCACCACCATGGCTTTGTCCAGAAGGTCTCCTGGAAGGTCTCCCATTCTAAGTAGCATATTACCCTTTTATTAGTATAGATTATATCATTGGGGCAACTTAATATTAGTCTAATTGTTTCACACAGCCCTTCTCCAAGTGGTGAAGCACTCATATTCTTTAGAGGAACTGACTCTATTCCAGGTTCAGAAAGTACACATTCCTCCAATCACTTCTGCTATGAATTATTTTTTCTTTGTAAGTTTACCATCTGTATTGAAAACATCTAACCATGGTGTCGAAAAAAAAAAATAAGAAACACAGTTCAAGTGAACATTCCCATTGTGGTCTGACTACGCAGAATAGAACCAAACTGTCACCGACTTACGCTAGGTACAGTGTGCTTATGTTAATAGAATATTCTAGAACTACACCTGCTGCTTTCTATGAAATCAACTAGACTTTTGATGGACAGCCTGCTGACCATCTGCTAGAACTCTGATGGAAGGGCAAACTGCTTCCCAAACTGATCTCGACTATTTCTTCCCTGACCTCTTCGTCAGTTCGGTTTCTCCCGATCTTCACAGCATCTGTAGTAACCAGACATGCAGGCTTGAATGCTCCACGTGAACTTTTTACACCTTCCAAGTCTCACTGGTAACCAAATCTCAAGGGCTCTGAGTCAAACCAAGTTCACACAAGGTCATCTTCCCACCGCCTTAGCTTGGACCTTCCCAGGTCAGGCCTGGACAGCTGAAATTCTGTTCCTGCCCCCACCTTGGCCTCCCACTGCTCAGACCCGAGGGAGCACTAATCCCAGGCTATGATCCCTACCTACATAGCATGCACAGCACTCCAGACTACCAAGGGCAATTCTAGCTATTCACCTTGATATATGCATTAGTGTTAATATTTTCTCTCTTATTCGTCTGGGTTATTTTTATTATTATTTAAATTTTATCTTTATTGTTGAAAGTATTACAGATGTCCCCTTCCCCCCCCCATTGATCCCCTCCATCCCGCCCCCCTCCTTCCCCACACTATCGTCTGTATCATGGATTAGGCATATATGCATGTACATTCTTGGGTTAATCTCTCCCCACCCACCTCCACACTCCCTACCCCCATCTTCCGTTTGAGAGCCATCAGTCTGTTTCATGCTTCTCTGCTTCTGGATCTGTTTTGCTCACCTCTTCATTAACGCCCACCAGCACCTGTCTCCTTTCTGGCCTTATCATCCTAGGATTTCCTGGATGTGTTATATATTCCTGGAAAACTACACCATCAAGTATTTTTTTTTTTTTTTGCATTTTCTTAGTTCTGTGCCTTTATTTACGTTGTCCTTGAGCCTGGGAGACTCTTTTTAATTTTTATTTTTGCCTGTCAACTTTCTGTCTCTCAATCATTTGAGAAAATGTCACAAGCTCTATGGGACTTGTGCCAGACCTGACCCTCTAAAACTCATCTGAAGTTCCTGAATTCTCACAGCACTTTATTTTTCTCCTAGAAGAGAACAGTGATAGCAATTTATATTCGTATTTTCTTTCTTCAATTAGCTTTTAGGTTCCTGAAGCCTTGGCTAGGTCTTATTTAATTTTACCCTTCCCAGTTACAGAGCAGGGCTCCAGCGAGTTGCAGGAATGACGAAGGAGAAAGTGGGAGACAAAAGAGGTGATGGAGAAAACGTGGAATCTCATGCAAACACTTGGGAAATCAGGCCAACAGGCCATATTTACAGATGCACCAGAAAGGTCACGCTCTCTTTTCATTACTTCTGCTTGCCCTGGACTTATTTTGGACTGTACCCTCTGAGCTCCACTCTCAGCCCAGGACCTGCTTTTCCCCTGAGGTCTAACCAGACTAGACCTCTCCTGGGGCCAGTGGTGAGAGGCCAACATACCGAGAGCCAACCCTGGTTTTGGTTGGAATCAGCAGCTTCACAAAACAACTCCTTCCACTGACCTTGCTGAGCAGTAAATCTACCTTCCCTTAAAAAGAATCTCCGTGACAATCGGCAGACAAGCTTCGCCACACATACATGCCACTCTTTTTTGTTGTCGTTGATAATCCTCACCCAAGGATATATTCTTTTCTTTAAAAAATTTTTTTCCCATTGATTTCAGAGAGGAAGGGAGAGGGAGAGTTAGAAACATTCATGATGAGAGAGAATCATTGATTGGCTGCCTCCTGCACGCCCCACTACTGGGGATGGAGCCTGCAACCAGGACATGTGCCCTGACAGGGAATCAAATCATGACCTCCCAGTTCATAGGTTGATGTTCAACCACTGAGCCACACTAGCTGGGCCAAGGATATTTTTTTTTTCCCACTGGATTTTAGAGAGAGTGAAAGAGAGAAAGGGAGGGGGAAAGAGGAGAGAGAAATGTCGCACCTGACGAGGGCCGGGGATGGGACCTGCAACCAAGGGCACCCTTTGGTCCGAGGGCCGATGTTCTAACCACCAGCCAGGGCTAAGTCTTGGTAAAATAAAGAATTTAGGCATTTAGTCATTGAACTGCTCCACTGCTCAATAAAACACAGCTTAGCATCTGCATTTACTCAGGGCTGTAGTTTAGAGCAAAATGCAGAGGTCTGTTTACAGCGCAAAAATGAAATAGATTTCATCTAAGATGAAGTTAGGAGTCATTACACTTTAAAAAATATTTGGAAAGGTTGTTTTGTGTGTGTGTTTGTTTGTTTGTTTAATCAATGCGATCGGATCTTGTTATCACCTACAAGAATTTTTAATTATTTACCATAACCTGTGTCAGGTCAAGGAAAGTGCCTCACATTTTTTGCTTCCTGGAGTTAACATTTACTTAATGAAATTCTACTTCACAAAACACCACTTGCATTACTCAGATGTTCAGTCAATGAAATTACTGAATTAATGGGGAAAAATTACCTTCCTAAGATTAGGTCACATGAATTCCTAAAACTGGAAGTGGTTACATAACACAGCAGAGTTATATAATAATGTATTGCGTGATGCTATACTCTTAGATATAATGAGTTTTAAGCTAATCGTCTGGTGTCCTGAGCCCAGCCTTCCTGCACTCTGCGTGGCTTTTCCTCATCTCTCACTGGGACCGCACCTTTCCCTTCTATATGCTTGGCTAGAATTACTCAGGCATCAGCCTGTTGTTTCCTGCTATCAACCTACGACCAACATGGGCAGACACACACACACTCAGACATTGACACGCAAAATCATCTTTTCAAAATAATAAACTTTGGAGGCAATTTTATTGTACGAGGACTTTTTCCTATCTCTTTGTTTTCAACATTGGAATGATAGGTAAACATATTCTTCAACTAAACCCATCATTTATTTAAATATCGGCGGGTCGTTAGATATTGGGTTTAATAAAGGCAATTTGGCCCAAAATATTTCTTCAGCAAAAAACGCAGACGCTGGGACATGAGCAGATAAAGAAAACATGGGCTCCAATAGCTGGAATCAAAATTGACAATATCGTTTACTCATAATCTGGAAGAAATGTGGCAATCAGGCCAGTCTATTTCTGACTACCAGAAGAGAATAAAACAGCCATTTTCCCCTGACAGATTCAATATTTGAATTCCTGGTGTGTCTTAAATTTTAGACCAAAAGTTATAAAAAATAACACAAACAACTAGTTTATGTAAAACGTTAGATGCACAAAAAGAATTGATACTCTTTCCAATTTATTTGAGAAACAATACACGTATTAATAATAATAATACTATTAGTGAAAGACGGAAAGGGAAAAGTCAAGCATGAAGCCTTCCCCACATCACAGGTAGGAAAAGAATAAAACTACAGTTCGCAGAGTAGTATCTAATACTCTAAGTTAGAGTATTTAATACTCCAATTCAAAATATAGCATTCAGTTAGTCATAACAATTGGAAAATTATATAGGTCACTCTTTTGCTTTACAGCATGTCTGTGCTTTAGTGCCCTCGTAAGAGGTTGTTTTCCTTTGCTGTTATCCAGTGAGTCTTGATCACATTCACCTCGCAGGTCACAGGTGAAGTGTGGTATGGGAGTGAGGAGGAGAAATACGGAGAGGTCAATTGACAGTTTGGCTCAAATAAACTCACAAAAACTCAAAAAAAAACAACCAACCCACAAAAAACCAAGAGGAAGAAATAAATGGAGAAATAGGTTCATACCTCAAATTAGCAAGTACAGTTATTTCTGAACAGTCCAGCCAGCGGTTTAATGATAAGCAAGTTAATTTAGTGGCTGAAAGGAGGGTTAGGCTTACCTTCAAGTTAATTCATGATTGCATTTAGCTAAACTAACTGTATATTACAGCCTTTTGCTAGGAAGGACCGAAGTCTTTGCAGTGATTTTATAAGTGATATCTAATCTTCCTATATCACAATCAATCTGGTAGTTGCTAGAATTGGAGCTCACCCTAGTGATTACAAGAAGGTGTGGAAATGGTTTTCTTTCTCTAAAAAAAAAAAAGAAAAATATCTGTGGAGAGTACTTTGGATTTCTGCTCAGTTTACTATAATACAAAAAGATTATTATCAAAGAAGCAACTGCAATAGTATTGGGAAAAAACTGTAATATTTTTATAGCATGGGAATTGTGGATCCTAAGGAAGGGTGGGGGTATCTCTTTCTCTTTCCCTTGGTTCAACCATACCCCAACATTTTAACATACCTTAAATTATAATCGTCCCTAGCCTTAACTGTTTTGGGTCAGTGGATAGAGCTTCAGCCTGGGGACTGGAGGGTCCCAGGTTCGATTCACATCAAGGGCATGTACCTTGGTTGCAGGCACATCCCCACTAGGGGGTGTGCAGGAGGCAGCTGATCAGATGTTTCTCTCTCATCAATGTTTCTAACTCTCTATCCCACTCCCTTCCTCTCTGTAAAAAAGTAAAATACATGTTAAAAATAAATAAAATCAACCAATCTAATTATAATAGTCCCGCAGAGGGGGAGGCACAGTACACACAGACACAGTATATGTGTGTGTGTGTGTGTGTGTGTGTGTGTGTGTGTGTGTGTGTGTTTTCTTTACGGTAATGAGGGAGCAGTGGGAGTCAGGCTGGGCTGACAGTGAGGGATGTCACAGGTGTTTTGTTGTTTGCCTGTGGTGGTGGTTGCTAGGTCATCCACCAGCTGAGCCACTTCCTGCCTTCCCTTCCCCTTATCTGAGTCTCTGCGCAGCAGCCTTTGTTAGGGGGCAAAGACCTCTACACTTGGAGATCAATTAGCCTGAAAATGCTAAATTTTATTTTTTTTTAATTTAAAAAATATATATTTTTATTGATATTTTACAGAGAGGAAGGGAGAGAGATAGAGATCTAGAAACGTCGATGAGAGAGAAACATCGACCAGCTGCCTCTTGCATACCCCCTACCGAGGATGTGCCCCCAACCAAGGTACATGCCCTTGACCGGAATCGAACCCGGGACCTTTCAGTCCGCAGACCGACGCTCTACCATGGAGCCAAACCGGTTTCGGCTGAAAATGCTAAATTTTAAAGAGATCTTTGCATATTACCCCCAGGTGTATTTAGTTATGGCTAGTAAAGTCAGAATGACCAAGGCTCACTAGATAAAAGCCCAATAATAGTAAGGTGAAGAAGCCTATATGTGAAGGCCTTTAGAAGAGGCCATATTTAATTGAATTTTGCATACAAAATTATATCACAGAGCCTATCATTATATAGTAGGTGCTCAGAATTTCTATGAACGAGTCGTGTAACTGGTCGGTTAAACAAGCTGGTCGGAAAAGGATAACATGGCAGCTTCAACATTCGTAAGGGCCATTAGTTAAGACAAATACTAGCAAGAAATTAAAACCCCTTGGAGCACATCACCTACATAGTGCCTCTTGGGTTAAATTATTTAATTCCAGTACAATATCTAGCAATCTCACAGTGACTGCACGTATATGAAGTATTTTTATAGACCAAATGTAATTGAATCCTTCAACATTGTTGAGATCTGTACAGTTTTCGATTTAACAGATGATGATACCAAGGCTCAATAAAGTTAAGGCTAAATCCTGGTTATTCGAATCCAAAAAGTGGATTTTTAAATTTTTTTTTTTTTTTTACCAAATTACGTTTTCTGCTTTCCAAGTCCCTTTCTTTCAAGGGCAACTTTCCATAGCCTTTTCCACATTCTACAAATTAAATGATATAGAATGCTACTTTTCACATGGAAGACTTTGGAATCATTGCTAATTTTGATTAACTGAAGCTCACAAAAGTAGGGGAGTTGAGGGAAACAGGATGGAGACAAGAGGTAGTCTTCCCCAAACCAACACTGGCTCATAAAAATCTCTAGATTAGATAGCCTTTCACAATACACCCAAATCAAGCTCCCACCTCTCGCTGAGTCTAGAACTACATAGGGACAGTGTTGTCAACTTTCACAAAACATTTTGCACAAAATTCAACCCAAGATGGCATTCGGAAGACCTGGGATAACTGAAAAAAATGAAGTAAACATTTACCTGCTCATTTCATTTATGTCATAATTTCCCTTGGGTTGTGAATGCTTTATTGTAACGCCACTGCTCTTGAGTTATAACCTTTGTATTCCAATAGCCAATCAGCAATACTGAGAAAAGCCTGTGACCCAATACAAGGAAGTAAATATTTGCTCTGTGAAACACATTCATTGTCTATAATAAAACTGTGTATTGACACAGCGATTTTTAAAAAAAAAAAAAAAAACTCAGGCCACAACATTTAAAAATTTCAAAAAGAGATTTTAGATGTTTATTACTCATGCTAGAATTTCAAGTAGGAAGCACTCACATCATTTAATTTAAAAAGCCTGCGGATCTAGTGGACGGCAGAGCAAGAACTCAAACCCGGGTCTATTTGAGAGGAGAGTTTGAGTTCCCCCGTGACTCAGGGCGTCTCTCGGAGCCTCCCAGTCACTATCAACTCCAGGCTCTGGATTCCGAATTACCGAGGGCTTTACTATATTGGATAAACTGGAACTAGCAATAATTGTAAAATGTTACACTTTCTAGGTAGTTTAATACCTAAGGGATTTTAATAACGTTCTCAAGCTACATATTTAAGCTACTGAAACCAAATCTGTCCAAAGTCATGGAAATAAAACTGTCAGAACCAGGAGCTTACAAGAGCACTGAGTTATGCGAGGCATTATAGACACGGACCTCATTAAGATGCTAGATTAGATTCTTACCTTTTAAGTATTTAAATTTCACGTCAGCTTAAAATTGGAGATGATTCTTATCAGACGTGGTTTTATAATGAAATATAACTGGTTTTGCTGAAACTGGTTTGGCTCAGTGAATAAAGCGTCAGCCTGCGGACTGAAAGGTCCCAGGTTCGATTCCGGTCAAGGGCATGTACATTGGTTGCAGGCACCTTCTCAGTAGGGGGTGTGCAAGAGGCAGCTGGTCTATGTTTCTCTATCATCAACGTTTCTAGCTCTCTATCCCTCTCCCTTCCTCTCTGTAAAAAATCAATATAATATTATATAATATAAGATATATATATATATATATATATATATATAATAAAAATTGGTTTCATTCTGACGATACATTGCAATTAATGCTCTATTGGATCTCCATGTACTCCCATGTTGCCTTTCCATTTCATTTATTTCAAGAAAACTCAAAAGGTCTAGGTGAGTGGTCGGCAAACTCATTAGTCAACAGCGCCAAATATCAACAGTACAACAATTAAAATTAGAGAGCCACATTTTTAAAACTTAAACTTCTTCTAATGTCACTTCTTCAAAATAGACTCGCCCAGGCCATGGTATTTTGTGGAAGAGCCGCACTCAAGGGACCAAAGGGCTGCATGTGGCTTACGAGCCGCAGTTTGCTGACCACTGGTCTGTAATATTGGCAACTGGCAGAGACACTCCATGAAAATCTGGGAGCTCCTCATATACCAGCTGCCACAGTAAGGTGTGAATGTGTGTGCACAGGTGCCCGAGCAGAAAATGACCCCCGCCCCCAACCATGAAGCAATTCTGGGCTTCTGAAAGGAGCCGTGCACTTGGGAAAGCCCAGCGTCGGGGCAGGTGGCTGTATGAGCAGACACATAGCAGCCCTAGCCCCATGGCCGGTCCATCCCCAGCCTCTGGTGATGTCTGCTCTGCTCCATCTGAGCTGGAGTCTGGTTCAGACACATGAACTCTGCAGTCTTTGCTGCACATATTTTTTGTCACTAAGCATTCCTTTTGTTTTCTTTTGCCTTAAAAAAAATAATAACATGCCCTAACGAGTTTGGCTCAGTGGAGTCTGCATCAGCCTGCAGACTCAAGGGTCCCAGGTTAGATTCTGGTCAAAGGCATGTACCTTGGTTTCCGGCACATCCCCAGTAGGGGGTGTGCAAGAGGCAGCTGATGGATGTTTCTCTTTCATCTATATTTCTAACTCTCTTTCCCTCTCCCTTCCTCTCTATAAAAAAAAATCAATAAAATATATTTAAAAAAAATAACATTAGCACTCAAATAAATAAAAAAAACATAGCAGAATACCAATTTAAAAAAATGGGCAAAAGACTTGAACAAGCCATCCTTATATATTTTTTTCTTATAAACAAGTCGAAATTTTAATCAGCATTCTTAACAACCTAAGAAATAAAAATTTGAAAAGTATAATTTTCGCCTATCAAGTTAGCACAGGCTTTTTAAAAGATGATATCATGTCGGTAAGAACTAGATGTCCTAAGTATCAGGCCGAAAGGGGGGAAAATGCCATACAGCCAATACAAACCAAACCTAAGCATAAGAATGTTCATCAGTTAAAACAGCAAAATACTGGAAATAAAATACAAATTCAAAAATAAAAGAATGGTTAAATAATTAAGTCATCCAAAAGGTGAATTATGTAGCAGTCACTCAATTATATTTAAAAAAATACCACCTTCATTTCATTGGTAAACACCAGTAAAGTGTTGTCAATTTTTTTAAAAAGCAAATATGACATTCTACAATATGATTGGAACTGTTTAAAAAAGGGGCCATATATGCATAGAATATGAACTGGTGGTAGGTAAACTACCAGTATTTTCAATAGCAGTTCTACGGCATGGGGTTGGGATAATTGTAAGTACTCAGATCCTGCTAGACACATGTTAGGAGGTGGCTCTTTATCTCTGTTGTACATCGGAGGAAACTGAGGCTCACCGGACCTTGGTGACAAAGGTATTAAATGGAGGAGCCAGGGCACAAGCTAAGGTCCGCTGGACCCAAAGCGTTCATCACATCATGCCTCCCCGCAGGTCATTTACACTCTCAGGTTTATACAACATTTCACTGGTCTAGGGCCGTGGTCTACAAACTGCGGCCCCTTGAGTGTGGCTCTTCCACAAAATACCACGGCCTGAGCGAGTCTATTTTGAAGAAGTGGCGTTAGAAGAAGTTTAAGTTTAAAAAATGTGGCTCTCCAAAGAAATTTCAATCGTTGTACTATTGATATTTGGCGCTGTTGATGAATGAGTTTGCCGACCACTGGTCTAGGGGATTTCAAATCAGCACATATCGCTTTTATAATCTGGAAACAAAGCAACAATATAAATGTTTTACTAAAAATACTATACACATTCACAAAGTGACAGTTTTAAAGACTATTTCCTCAAAAGATGCAGAATGGACCATGAACATGACCTTTAAGATATCAAACTGGTGGTGTATTTGAGCCATATATATATATATATATATATATATATATATATATATATATATTCCTAAGTCTGGGAAAACTTTTGTGAGCCTTGTAAATTGTGCAAAATTCATTCATCTAAGAAATACTTATGGAACACCTGCCTTTTGCTAGGTACCGTGCTAGGTGTTGGCCCAATGGAAGGAGCAGCTGTCCAATGCCTCTCTCCGAAGGACACTGCTGGAACGTCTTTGAGGGGTGTGCACACATGGAGAGAGAGGGGGAAGGAGAAAGTATCCATCAACGTGGCCCCACAAGTTCTGGCTACCTACACCAAAGGTCCGTTTCCGTTTTTAAGCCATCCACGAGAACTTCTAATAGTTCTGAGGCTCCCAGCCACCCCTCTGGAAATGACATACAGTTTAAAACCTGTGAATAAATGCATTCCTACCCAAACCGACCAGGTAAAATAAAGGCTTTGGAACCTCCCACAGTGCCTTTCTCCTCCTCCACGGGGACACAGTGGTCCCAGCGCCTGCGTGCTGGGCGGTGCGGTACCCGCCTGGCTATCAGAAAAGGGCTCTGTGCAGACAGGCAGCTGAGAGGAAACCTTCCTTCCCTCTGGGTTCCTGGGTCTTTGTCCTGCCCACCTCCTCCCGCTCCAGAGAGGCCAGGGTCTCAGCAGACTGACCTCTCATGCCAACGCCACTGCCTCTGAGACTGTAGGCTACGAGGCAGGTCAACTAGGATTTTTATGGATTCCGATTTAGCTTCGGCTGATACAGTAAGGTCAAAGCAACTCTCCTTGTTAATTCTGTCCCAGGGGGATGAAATGCCAAGGAAGAACCGGGGAACTGGAGCCAGAAAGGGTAGAAATTGGCACAACAATCCGTGTCCTTCGTTCTGTGAATGAAGCAGTTGGGTAGTGGTTCACACTACAGAGTCAGGAAGAAGGATGCGCGGCGATGGTTCGGAGGTCGGTGTGTGTCCCCGTCCCCCCCCCCCCCCCCCCGCCCCGTGGAGATGCGTCTTATTGAATAAGTGATACCATCCGGGTACTCCGCAATCATAAACTCTTGTTTTTGTTCTCTCCCCTCCGGAAATCACAAATACACGACCCTCTCATAGTTTCTCTCAATATAGTTTTTAAGACTAAAAATAGTGATTAAATGGGACCATCCCTCCAGGATGCTAACTACTGTTTCAGCTCATGCTAACAGAGGCCATAGCTTCAGAATGGCAGCTTAACTGGAGAAGGTCAAACCTTTCATTTCTTTGAATTAATGGATACAAATCGCCTTTTCATTATATTTCAGCGCTATAATGTGTATGTCATGGATAATTGCCACGATTACTACCAAGGACTTTAGAAACATCTATTTCATTGGTTTCGGAGTTTTCAGAATCCAGACACACCGTGTCTGGCAGCTGACCAGGAGGGACACGTTATTTTCCAAGAGCAAAAATGGTTTCTGGTTTCTCCAATGACAAGGTTTTCTTCGGGGGAGCTCCTGGCCCTGCACAGACCGCTAGGAACGAATGAATGAATGAATGAATGAATGAAAGCTGGACACGCGGAGGGCACCCCGTCTCTGGAATGCTTGCTCTGGCCGGGCACCCCACCAGGAGACTGCTGGGGGGAGGAGACCCGCTGGAACACAAGGAGAAGAGGAAGGCGGCTGCGGGGAGCTTGCAAAGTTCTCCAGACCGGCCTCCCCCGGGTCTCGGAGGAGGGAGCCCCGATCCCGGGCCGCAGCGTTGGGAAAAGGATGCCCGGAGCCTGGACGCTAGCGGATGCTAGCTGAGCCCTAACCCAGCCGGAGGGACTCCCCCAGGGCGGTCCGGCGCCGCGGGCGTCCTTTGGGCCCGGAGACCCTGGGGCCGGGGGGGGGGGGGGGGGCGGGGTGGCGCGGGCAGCAGCCCCCGGGCGCCGCCTGCATCCCGGCCAGCGCGGTGCCTCCGCCGCCGCCAGCCCGGCCTCCTCCACACCGTCCCCGGAGCCCGGAGCCCGGAGACCGGCCTCCCCACACCGTCCCCGGAGCCCGGAGCCCGGAGGCAGGAGGAGAGGGAGCGGAGCCCGGGGCCCGGAGGCCGGAGCGGGAGAGGGAGCGGCGCCCGCGCCCAGCCCGCTGAGCGGGGAGCCCGGGCGGCGCGGGGCTGGCGGAGGCCGCGGGGCTGGGCTCGTCGCCGATGGAGGACCCGGGCCCAGGCCGGCGCCCCGGTACCCCCGCCCCCGCCCGGGCAGCGGCGGAGCCCACCCCGGCCGAGCCCCGGGGAGGGAGGAACAAAAGACCCCCGCCCCCCACACACCCCGGGCATCCGCGGCGGGGGTCTGGCCCTCGCCCGGCCACACCGTCCCCACCGCCCCACCGTCCACACCGGCCCACCGCCCGGCGCCGCCCCCCGCGGCGAGGAGGAGGGGGAGCGGGAGGAAGGATGCCGCCCGGGGCGCCCGGCCGCTCGGACGCGCTCCTTTCACAGGCGGCTCTCCGGGGGCACCGGGGGCTCCGCAGGACCGCGCGCCCCGGGAGCCCGGCTCCCGCCCCCGGGGACCGCCCAGGGCTCCGGGCTCCGGGCTCCGGGCTCCGCGCTCCGGCCTCCGGGCTCCCTCCGCAGCCCCGGAGGGCGGCCGCGGGGTCCACCTTCCCGCCCCCTGCTCCCCGCACCGGCACCGCCGCCCTCCCCCCCCCCCTACCGGGGGCGCCCCGGGCCCCGCAGACGTTTCGCCGTCGCTGACCGACTGCGCCGGGCTTCGGGGAACGTCTTACCCGGGCGCCGGGTGCGGGGCGCGGAGCTCCGGTCCTCCTAGCGGAGCCGGAGCCGGGCCGCGGCCGTCCGTCCAACTTCAGCACCAGCGGCCGGAGAGGAGCCGGCGGGGGAGGCGGGGAGGGCGGAGGGCGGGAGGCGGGGGGCGGGGAGGGAGCGGGCCGGCGCCGGCGCGCATGCGTCTCGCGGGCGGGCTGGGCGCCTAGCGGGGCTGGGTCCGAGGGGCCTCTCCTCCCCGCCCCCCATCGCACCCCCACCTCCTATCCCTCCTCCGCCCCCCATCCCCGCCCCCCATCCCACCCGCGTGCGGCCGCGTGAGTCACCGCCCCGCCCGCCCCGGGCTCCGGCCCCGCTCCCGGTCCCGCGCGCACAGGGCGGGGGGCTGGGGGTGTGTGTGTGGACGGGGGTGGGGGGGTAGGGGAGGGTGGGGGGGGGGTCGGACCCGGGAGACGCCGGCCAGAGCCTCCTGGAGCCTGGAAACCCGGCGTCCGCCCTGATGAGAGGCTCTGGCGCCCGGGCCTCTCCAAGTTCAAGCTCACCCGCACCGGTGGTGGGCGATGGCACCCCGCGCCGGGGGCGGATGCCCGGGACCCGGGCGCGATTTTAGGGGCGGCACGGCGGCGGGTCCGAGACGGGGTGGGGGTGGGGATGGGGGTCCGGGACGGGGTGGGGGTGGGGATGGGGGTCCGGGACGGGGTGGGGGGTACGGGGGTGGGAGGGGCGTCAAGAACGTGGGCAGTGAAGCAAGTCTTGCCCATCAGAGGCTGGACTTGGGGGGGGGGTCATTACTTCCTAGACGTCCTCACCCAGAAAGCTGACCTGTCCCCTGAGATTTATTGTGGGGTCCCCTCTGGGCCGGGGCCCGTGGTGGCCGGAGCTTTGACAGGGAGGGCCACGCAGAGGCCAGAGCGTGCATGAGTGACAGCTGAGGTGCTGACCCCTGGCCTGGAGGGCCAGGGGCAGGGCCAGAGCCAGGGGCAGGGCAGGGGCAGGGGCTGGGCAGACCAGGGGCAGGGCCAGAGCCAGGGCAGGGGCAGGGCAGCTCCGTGCGCTCCCGTCTGGTCTTCGTTCCAGGCCGGGCGGAGCCTCGCCGGCCGCGGAGGCTTTGGATACTCAGTGTGTCCTGGGCGCTAGATCGCATCTCCGTGATTAGATTGAAGTGTTTGTGAGGGAGCATGACAGCAGCGGGTGTCTCTCTTCGGATGTGTCATCTGTGGGAAGAGGAGTGAGTTCCTGGCAGGAATGATTAGGCTTTTTTTATTTTTATTTTTTCCTTATAGCTATTGAAAACCGATCACTCGTAAATATATACGATTTTCCGTTGCTGGTGCGCTCAGGCATTCGAACTGTGTTAAGACTGCTTCAGACTCCATCCTTCTGCACCCGCTCTTCCTCCCCCACCCCCGGCCCTTCCCCCCCTTGAGTTCAATAAGTCTCAGGGTTTGCTCCAGGGCCTCTTTCTCTAGCTACGTTATGAGTCCTAGTGCTCTTCAAAGTGTGTTGCCTGAGCTGGTGTCGCTCCTCAAATGGTTCCTTACTGGTCTGTAATGAGAGAGAAATACAAGAATTGGGGAGAGGAGTTAAGAGACGTCTAGAGCGATTTGACATCGCCTTGGCATCCATGCACATTAGTCCCTTGCACTTTGCACATTTTATTCTGTTTGTAAAATAATTCGTTTTTGTTGGATTTTACCAAAGGGTTGGTCCATGATGCATTCCAAATGGAAGCCCTCCACCAAAAGCTGTTTGCAGCACCGAGTTCTCCCAAACTCCCAGCTGGATAGCATCTGTCTTGATCTCTCCCGGAACGCTTTCAGGTCCTCAGTGCCTTTGCAACTCTGAAGAGTAACTGTAATAGTTAATGTTTAGTGAACAAGGACTGTGTGCTAGGTATTGACCTGTTTTGCACAAGCCTTTTTATTTTTGCTGCACAGTGGATACTATTATTGTGTGCAGCAGACAGCTCAGAAGCAGAGCTCTGACTATCCACCTCCTCCAAACCTGTTCCTCCTCAAATGGTTCCACCTGGTTACTCAAGTCAGAAATTTAGGTCACCCTTGTTTTTTCTCTCTCTCTCCTTTTTTATTAATTTCTTTTCCAATGATAGCTGACATACAATGTAATACTAACTTCAGGTTTACAACGTAGAAATTCTTATTTTTTTTCTTTCTTTCTTTACCCCCACATCCAATTATGTCCTCTCCTCCTCCAAAATATATCCCTGACTCATCCACATCTCCTCTCTCCGTTGCTATGACCATGGCCCAAGAGCCTCTGTGCTCTCTCACCCGAACGACCACACAAGCCTTCAGATGGTCTCTCCTTCACAGTCCCGAGCAACACAATCTCTCAACAACAGCTGAGTGATCTTTGAAAAACATAACCAGGTCATGGCATGCTTCTGCTTAACTCTCTCCAATGAGTTTTCATTGCATTTTACATATATTCCCAAATGCTGACTATAGCCCAGAAGGCTCTACACAATCTTGTCCTCGCCTTGTCCACCCTCCCATACATTACGGGTGTGTGTGCTGGGCTCACCTATGTCTATTTCTTTTACTTTTTTGAATATGCCTAGCTTATACGTGCTATTCTTTCTGCCTGGAGTCTTCTGTGCTCAGATCTCCATTGTAGACTCCTTAATATCCTACAAGATCCTGCTCAGATACCACCTATTCAAACTTTATTTGTTTTTGTATATATATATATATATATATATATATATATATATATATATAATTGATTTCAGAGAGGAGGGGAGGGGGAGAAGGGGAAAGAGAGAGAGAGAGAGAGAGAGAGAGAGAGAGAGAGAGAGAGAGAAGAGAGAATCATTGGTTTGCTGCCTCCTGCACATCCACAATTGAGGATTGAGCCCAAAACCCAAGCATGTGACCTACTGGTACATAGGTTTGATGCTTAACCACTAAGCCACACTGGTCAGGCCAGGCTTTATTTAAGCGCTCAATCTACTCTGCCTCAGAGTTCTCTGTTGGAACCCTTGCTTTATTTTCTTTGAAATATTTTCCACTACCTGAATCAGCTTACGGTTGTTTACTTGTTTATTATTTCCTCCTCCCCGCTCTAAAATGAATGGCCTCGAGAGCTTTGCCGGCACTCTTCAGTTTATCCCTAGTGCCTGCAACAGGATTTGGCATTGGCACACTGTACGTACTCAGTAAGTACCTAGCGAGTGAATGAGTCAACAACACACTCAGAAGCAGTATTTAGTTTTTCTCCTGATGCCCCTGCATTTTGCTGCCGGTCAGAATCTGCTGCTTCTCAGGAGGGCACAGGTGGACCCCATTGTCCCTGCTGCCACTCTGGCAAAGAGGGCTCCAGGCAGTGCACACACTCCACCTAGACGCCCGACTGTTGTTCCGAGAACCAACCTCAGAACAAGCTTACCGGACAAAAAGCACACTTCCGAGAACTTCCCCAAACTGTCATCATGGCCATTTGGGCAAATGTCTGCACCTATGGCAACTTGGCTATCCTGCCAATAATTTCCTTGCTAAAGTCAAATGTAATCTTTTGGGGACTTTCCTTCACGTGTAAGTCTGTTGTGTAATCCTTGATGTGTTAGTCAGAATCTCAGCCGATAGTGTTCTAGAAACTACACTTGCCTGTGATTTGAGCGTCCAACAGGTGTGTGGACCCCGACCACAGCTTTAATGACCTTGACCTCATAGAGGTTGATCACCGACAGCCCTTGTGTATGTCTGGTTCTTACAGCATATTTGCCATGCCAATGGCATCCAATGATGACAACGCCAATGATTCAACTCAATAAACTTCATTAATGTCTACTGTATGCCTGGGATTATGCCTTCAAGCTTTTTGCAAAAAATATAAATGTTATATAAAATTACTATGGATGACTCAGGAGTGGATTTCCGCTCTATTTGTGCAGAATTTCAGAGCTCACTGGGCTTCTGGTCCTGGAACAGCTGTGTGGTAACTATGAAAAGCAGCATTTTGTCACCATCATTTCCATGCCATTATGAACGTGTTTTTCAAAGTGAAGGGAATGTGCAGAAGATTTTGGTGTAGTGACTTCATAGGAAGGCACATAGGAGAGTTATAGGCAAGCTATTTGCTGACAGAAGATGTTGGAAAAGGGCAGAGCATCAACATATTTACAGTGCACTTAGTCATAATTCGGGATATTTGTCATCACGAGGAGACCTGAATCTACCTCAGTGAGTTTGGTACCCTTGAAAGGTTATTTCAGGAAGATATTATGCAGTATTTTTTTTTTTTACATTTCTTCTCTTTCTTTTCTCACATGCTCATTTTAAAAAACAGCAACTGAGCTACCTTTGGAAAGCAAAGGGAGAATCAAGAAATTTGTTTGAAACGAGGAACCCCCGACTGCTTCCTCCAAGCAAATTTCTCCAGAGTGGAGCATGAAGGGATAATTAAGATATGACTGTTTAAACACACTGTTTCTTTACTTTTAGGAAACAGGGCTTATGTTTCTTCAACTGGTTTTAATCAAACCTTAGAGACAGGCTTTTCTCAGGGAAGTTATTTAGATGGAAAATGCTTGTGTCTCCTCATCAATATTTGAAGAAGATAAGAGCAAGAAAAGAAAAGGTAACCTGCCTCCAAAATATATAAAATAAGAAGTTTCCTATTTTATATGTACTCTATTTTTTAAATATATTTTTTATTGATTTCAGAGAGGAAATGAAAGGGAGAGACAGAAACATCAGTGATGAGAGAGAATCATTGATCAGCTGCCGCCTCTATGGCCCCACATTGGGGATAGAGCCCTCAACCAGGGCATGTGCCCTGGCCAGGAATCAAACCTGGTCCTCCTGGTTCATAGATCAATGCTCAACCAATGAACCGGTTGGGGCTGTACTTTATTTTTTAACAAATCATTAGTTATTAATGCTCTCTTAATCGTTTAATTTGTCAGCATTGGACTTAAAAAGCTCCATATTATTCTTTTAGATTAGCATGAGTGCATTTATAGCTCAACATAAATGGATAAGTTTATAGAAGTAGATGTAACCAACTTTATGTGATTTTTATTGGTTTCATCCAATTTTGTATATCATACATTCCCACAATGGCTTGACAGTATAGAGTTGGTTTTGAGTCAACTTAAGTAATTTATAAAAGTGATTATTAGATGGATCTTACATATTCACATTTTTTAACACGCCTGTCACACAATGTTGGACAATAACTCTCTGCTCTGTCTTGAAAAATAACAAAATGTTTATCTCCCCCTAGAGAAGGTGATGTGCCATCATTACAGGCTGATTCTTTGTGGGTGGAGAAAGTTACAGCATTTAAGGGTCCTGGTTATATTATGTAGAGATGGTTGAAGGTTTGTGGATGATAATAGATGGATTGTGGAACAGGCGCCTGCCTTATCAGACCTGCTTCCAGGGTCTGATGGAAGGAAGGGTAGAGAGAGACAGAGGTTTCATTTCACAGTAGTTTCTCACATCTTCACTATGTTTTGGTTCATGGCAAAGCTAGTTGTGTACAGTTAACACAGGTATTGTGTATATTCTTGTGGAGAGGGATAGTTTGCTAAAGATGTCTAGTATCTAGAAGGGCCCAGCTGACTAAGTATTTAGTTCCATATCGAAAGATCCTTACGTTGCAAATCTGGAGATTCATATTCACATTGTGAAAGCAGTGTGAAAGGTTCTTTGGCTTCTTGGTTTTCTGTGAACCAGTTTCACATTGTGAATATGCTCTGGGCTCACATAAGTCTTCATATTCAAATTTTAGTAGAATTTACCTAAGGCTGAATTCGAGCTTATTTAAATTTCAGACATTCAGCAGCTTACTTACACAGCTCTTAGAAAGTGTCTGTTCTGGCAGTGTGGGGAATAACAATGCACTGGAAAATCTTGCTACTGTCTTTAAGAATTTATAATCCAAGTAAGATGGGCTTTACCTACATGAAAGTAACCAGAAGAAATCAAAGAGAGCAGTTGAGATAATGTGGTATTTTCTTTCCCCCCCCCCCCACGAGGTAGGCCAGAGAACGATAAAAAAAAAATCACTGGTTATGTAATCAAAACTCTAAACTGCACAGCATAAAAATTACAAATGATCAAAGTGGCCTTTTGAAGTACACGCTGAGAACTTTCTCTGTATTACATGGAACCAGCTTTGAATGGCTTTGCAGATATGTAAAGGGATTCAAGGAGGGAGAGGTTTAGAATATATTATTCAAAGAGGAAGTTATTGTTACAGTTTTACTTGACAGCCACATGGAAGATATTAAGCACCTTCAATATGCAAAGTGTGTGCAGGGCTCTGAGAACGCCGCATAGATGAATCAGAGTGAGGAAGAGGGATGAGCAGCACAAAATCCAGAGAAATCATGCTCAGCTCAGCGGTGATGGATGAACATGGCCCTCTGGCTGATCTGCAAAGAATGGGGCCCATTTGCATGAGCTCAGATGTTTAGAGCAGAAATCTCACTCTGTTATCATGATTCTGAGTTGGTTCCATGGGAATGAAAGGGTACCTATAGAAAAACTTGATCAGTATGGCTTAATTATATAAAGTTAAGTTTTAAATGTGGTTTGAGGCTACACTGTGGTTGGGGGTGCAGTTAAAATCACTGATATGGCAAATTTGTTTCATCTTCATACCAGTTCTAATTGACTGTTAGTAGTGTGCTTAATGTGATTCCGAGGCCAAATCTGATATGAAGCAAGGAAGATCACTGTGATTATCATCAATGTCTGGTAAGCTATTGGTACATTTGTTTAGTATTTGAAATCTCTAGTCTTACCAATTGGAAGTCAAATGATTTGAAAAAGAGAATTCTTCCATATTCAGGACAATTGTTCTTGAAAAACTCTCAGACTGTTATTTTCCCTTTAAAATTGGAATTCTGAGAACAATGGATTCACTTGGTAAATAAACTGGGATAATGGAACTTGATATCTAAAATTATTTCTAGGGATGTAATAAGTGCATTGGCGTATTAAAGGCTTTGGCTTTGATTTTTAAAAGGCAAAATGCTACTAAATATCTCAGAAGATTATCTCTTACACACACACACACACTGTAATATATATATATATATATATATATATATATATATATATATATATATATATATCCAAGTGAGATGGGCTTTAAAAACTGATATTTGAGTCAAACTGTGAAGGAGGCAAGAGACTGAGTTAGTGGTTTTTGGGAGAAAGAGCATTCTAGTAGAGAGCATAGCCAGTGCGAAGTCCCTGAGGTGAGAGGGTGTCAGTCATAGTCACACAACAGCAATGAACAAATGAGGGAGTTGTGATGTGAGGTTAGAAGGAAGAAGAAAAGATAAGTATGTACCACCTTGTCGCTCAGGATGGTGGAGGGTTTTGAATGGAGTGCCGGGGAAGACAAGCCATGGCCTTGGAGATTGTTTGCAATGTGCACACAACACAATCCTATAAAGAACTGTCAAATATCAGTAAGAAAAAGACAACCGAAGAGGAAATGGGGCAACATGAGAATAGAATCACTCTGTCTGTGGTGCTGAGGATGGTTGGCGGTGAGGGTGCGGGGTGAGGGGAAGAGCAGAAGCCAGGGGTGTGGCTGGGAGCTTTTGCAGTCAAGTTGGTGAGGGATGATGGTGGCCTGGCCCAGAGTCACAGCAGTGGGATTATTAAGGAGCAGTCAGATGCTTGATACAGTTTCAAAGAAGAGTTTACAGGACTTACTGACTGTTTGGCTCTGTGGCATAAAAAAAATTTGAGGAATCAAAGATGACTCCACGGGTTTTGGCCTGATCACAGAAACTTTCCTCTCATAATGATGTGCTTGACTTCCTGCTTCCAGACTCTGCCTATCTCCACAGCTGAGACCAATAAATTACTGTAAACAAGCTTACCCAACAGTCTTTGCAGGGCCTCTTGGTCCAAAGAGCAAGAGGGATTCTAGAAAGAGGCTGTAGAGAGACCTGTATGCATAGCCTGCTGGCTCTGCACCTATCAGCTTCTCATGCTGTGCAGCTTGGACCTTGAATCCAGGCTTCAGATCTTGTTCTTCTGCCTGTTTCCTTTGCCCCTGCATACCTCTATTTGTCCTCTGGGATAGAGTGCCACTCGATGATTCCAGTACTTAAAGGGGACGAGGTCCTGTTTTAGTGCTGCACTATCTGTTTTAAAATATATATATTGATTTTAGAGAGGAAAGGAGAGGGATAGAGAGCTAGAAACATCAATGATGAGAGAGAGTCATTGATTGGCTGCCTCCTGCATGCCCCCTCACAGGGAATCAAGCCCGCAACCCAGGCATGTGCCCTTGACTGGAATCAAACTTGGGACCCTTCAAGTCTGCAGGCTGATGCTCTCTATTCACAGAGCCAAACCAGCTAGGGCAACTTCTGAAATCCTTGATGCCAACCACCTGCCTTCCTGGTTGTCCATCTTTTTCCTACTGCCAAGTCCACGGACAGATCTACTGAGCTGCCAGGACATCTCCCCGTTCCCTGTGGTTGGACCTCTAGGATGCTGACAACTTGCCATACTAGTCTGGAGCTTTGCCCATGACCTGCTGTCAACTGTCACCATCCTCTAGAGCTCTGTGCCTTGTCCCATGTGTTCAGTTCTTTCTCGTTCTTAAGATAATTCATTCATTTAAGGATTCATTCATTCATATTTGCATTAATGCATTCGAGTTAACATTTACTTAGTGAAAACCTTGAGTCATCTTTCTGTTAGAGACTAGATAAATGGAGAATCAGACAGGGGCTGGCAAAAGTAGGTTTACAGTTGAAAGTACATAAAACAGACTTTATTCTTATATCATATTAATAATGTATTATTTATTTGTACTGCAACTGTAAACCTACTTTTGCCCACCACTGTACTATCCTAGAGCAGTGTTTCTCAAACTTTTGACATATGTTTACCTCTTCTATAATTTTTGTAATGCTGAGTACCCCTCATCAAAAAAAATGGATGTATCTTAATAACAATCAAAACATATATATTTTTTCTTTTTTTGGTACATACACAAAATAATAATAAACAAAAAATAAAATTATAATAAAATATAAATAGAAGTTATAATATAAATAACATTTATTTGCACACCGAACCATCTCACACCTCACAAGACTGTCTTGACTTGACTCATGACAACGTAGAATTAGGCGCAGGTAAGCACGGTGCAGTCATATCCCCACCAAACTCTGGTGCAACACGTACCCCTACCAAACTTTTCCCGTACCCCTGGGGGTACGCGAACCACACTTTGGGAAACACTGTCCTAGAGGATCTCTTAGGGTCTAGACCAGTGGTTCTCAACCTTTCTAATGCCGTGATCCTTTAATACAGTTCCTCATGTTGTGGTGACCCCCAACCATAAAATGGTTTTCATTGCTACCTCACAACTGTAATTTTGCTACTGTTATGAATTGTAATGTAAATATCTGTGTTTTTCGATGGTCTTAGGTGACCCTTCTAGCAGTTCTCAACCTGAGGGTAGCTGCTGAGACCAGGGGTAGGAGTCTCTGCCTCTCAGAGTGCTCCCTCTCTGCTAATCTGAGTCATCACATTGCTTAGTCATTGCCTATTGACCATCTCCCTCAGAACCCTTTCCCCTCTGGGGGGGGCAGTGACTTCTTCGCATGCTCCCATTTGCACCCTTAGCATCTGGCATAGTGCCGGGTACCAGGAAGTGTCCATAAATACTTGTTTAATAGTAAAAGAAAAGAAAAGAAAAGAAAAGAAAAGAAAAGAAAAGAAAAGAAAAGACCCCTAAGGCTTCCCATGGGTGACCACAATTAAATTAAACGTGAAAGAAGGAATTCGTCACATCAGTGAGGAGTGAGCCTGTTTTAAGCATTGAGGCTAGTGTGAGCAGAGCACCATGACACAAGACCTTGAATGCCTTCAGGGAAGCTCAGGCCATGCTGGAGTCATAAACCTGTCTATGACTGCATGAGCTCTTGAATTTCAAAATGAGGGCAGTAGCCATGTAGACAAGGACATTGAATGTATAATAACTAGAGTTTGGACCCTTCCTGAGATGCAGAGCACAGAAGGATAGGAAGTTGGGTAATCAAGGCTTTTGGCGATCTGCAATTTATCTCAATTTTTCAGACATAGTTTTAACAATTTATGCCTCAGCAATGCTGAAGTGTGTACATCATCCCCAGGGGTGTACATGCTGTTTGTACACCATGGTGATGTTAGAGGGGTGGGTGTCCTCTCATGTCATGAATTTTCTGTTTCTTACTTTGTTTCTTTGCTTATGTTGTTCTCATTGTCTGGAATGTTCCCATCCCCTCTTATCACCGATACCCCACCTGGGCCAGGTTCTAGGCTATTATTGATCCTATGGCTCAAATGTCACCACCTCTAGAGAATCTTGAGTTCCCTCACTCCCAACCAGTCCTTAAAGTTCACAGTCAATGAGTGCTGGCTATGTGTCAAGCACCCTGGCGTTTACTTTGTGCCTATAATTTGATCTAATCCTTACAAACCTATAAAATAGCTACTACTATTATCCTTTTTTAAATTAGTATTATCCTTTTTAATGTGAGCAAAGGGGTACAGTTTTCAAAAGTTATTCTATATTTTGTAGACTAGCAAGCTACCGCTTACATAAATTATCTAGGGTTAAAGAGTGGCTGAGCTATAGCACTTGATGTGGGAGCTTCAATCCTCACCATCTTTGAACTTGAACATTAAAATTAGCTGCTTAGACAGGGTCACGAGACCCCTTTTATCTACATACTTTTTTTTTTTAGCAGTAGCAACTTGGTAGAATATTAAGTTGACACAGTTTTCTTCTTTTCAGTTAATAGTCTTAAAACTTTCTATATCAAACCCCCTTTTCCCACTCCTTGAAAATATACCTTGGGCAGATTCCATGATTATCTGGTCACGTTCCATTATTAAATTCACTCCAGCCCAGTTCAAATTTTTAATTTTAATTTATTTTCAAAACTCCTTTCCTTCCCATTGCAGGATAGGCTGTTGGCACCAGGGACTTGGAATGGAGATTGGGCACAGTGTGCTCTGTCACTTCCTCCCCCATCTCCTGGAGCCGGGAGCCAGCTCCACTGGGTCAGAGGGAGTCAGGGAGGAGCGATGTAGAGAAAAGGGCAAACATCTCTTTACTTAGCTGGTCTTGGCCACTGCTCCCTCCTTGTTGGCTGCGCGTGCTTTGGAGACGGACACTAATGGGCCGTTGTCTTCATCCATGTGGCACCTGTCCAGATGCTGGCTGGCTGTGAGCACATGTGCTGTTTCTTAAGAGGGCCGGGCAGAGCCTCCCACCGTGCAGTTCCCTCCTGTTTGAGGTCCAGCTGCTGGGCTAGCACTTGCAAGCCCCTCTCATACCAGTTCTTGCCACTGGCAGTGCCTCTACAGACTTGTGGTTGGAGTCTCCTCACCGAATGGCCAGCCCTCTTGGCTGGGATGCCAACAAGTTGACTCAGACATGGGTAAGTCTCCTGATGTCCACAAAGTCGTGAGGCATTCACACAATTTTGCTGCCTCAAAGGGTAGAGAGAGCAGAAGCACGTTTTGTCACCTGGACTCTCTGTGCAGTCATGGAGTTGAAGAACAAATCCACAACGTGAGCAGATGTCCATTCGGGGGTCCTGCTCCCATGTAGTGTGCAGTCCTTGTCTACTGCCTTTGTCTTTAGAAAGCCCCTATTTAACATAAGATAAATAATTTACAACAGAGCATATATGCACAGTGTAATGGACACTGATACAAAAAAAAACCCATATACCTGCCATTTTGAGACATTGCCCAGTAAGTACAACAGAAGCCTCCCAGCATACTCTGCCATTCTGGATTTTGTGTTAATTCATTCTTATACTTGTATGGTGATAGAACTTTCTGGATGTGCATGATCCATGTTTGAGAAATGAACCAAATAAGATGAACTTTTCTGGGATATTAGGGGAAATGCAGGCCAGGTTAGCTTCTTTTATACCTGACTTAAACTTTTTATTCCTCTGTTTTTACCAGTAAAGATTCAAAATATGACCTCTTTGTTAGCCACTGTCTGTTTCTTGGAGCTATGTCTGATTTAGAAAGATTGCCTGCCTCTTGTCCCTGAGGTCTATAGGCCTTGCTTCTAATATGCCTCAAACTTCCTGGGGCTTCTTTTCTCTGAGCTCCTCAAAAATTCTCTTTCATTCAGACAGTTCCTTCCTTGCTCAATTTGGTTGTTCCCAATAGGAGGAGGCACTGTCCTTCTAGAAGAGGGAAATAGTTTCGGGATATTTGTGAGCTTTATTAAAGACTAGAGCCACCATATCCATTGTAGCTTCCTTCACATCTGGGTCATTTTTGGTACTTATCTGGAACTCTGAGCCTGTGAAGATTTTTGTCTAATTTCATTAATTTATCTGGTGTTTTTTTTTTTCCTAGATTTCCTTTCAGGGTAAGTCCTTTTTTGGGGGTATGCATATTTACTGGGGACTTGGAAACTGTTTAATTATCTTTCACTTCTTGCTCCCTTGTTGCACAGCTATTGATCTTGGGCATGTCGCCGGCACATTCCCATATTCTGGGTGTGTTATCCACATTGTCTTTAGCCATACTGGTTTTCAGGAGGCATTGGGAAATTTAAAACCATTACATTATTGACACAATCATGTTACAGAAATCCTGATGCACATTTCAAGAGAATCAGTGTGTTTGCTGTGTTGAGATTAGACTATACTAGTAGGAAAATGAATAAGGAAGCAGGGAGAGTAATTTTATGGTTATTGCAGTTACTCAAGTGATAGATGATGATCGTTTAGAAGATGGCTTCCAAAGTTAGATTCTGAATGTTGTCTGAAGGCAGAGCAATAGATTCACTGATGGAAGGGATGTTGGATGTTAAAGAAGAAGAGGTGCCAGAACATTTTGAGTTGTCATTGACTGGGATATAGAAACTGTGGCTAAACCAGATTGTCATATTAGTCAGGTTGGGGTTAGGCTATGTTGTAGTCATAAACCCTGAACTCTCAAGTTCTTGAATAATAAACAAGACAATAGCAAACAGCCTTCCTTCATGTTATAGTCTTGCCATCATGATTATTTTACCTCTTCTTTTTGCTATAGCAGGAGGATCATAGAAAATTGCTGTGACTGTGTCTGTTCTCCTCCACCTCCTGTTCCCCTTCCTCCTTTTTTTCTTACCAATCTCTCTCCTTCTTCTATCTCCTTTTCTTCCTCCTTCTCCTCCCTTTCATTCTTTTTTTTACCCATCTTCCAATATTTGAAGTTTTGAACAACTGCATAGTAACTTTGAAGAGTTACTGTCTAACATAATGAACATATTCCTGTATAAACCCAAACAAATCTTCCCTCTGAGAGCGATAGTACAAATTCTCATTCCTTTCTGCATTAATTTCTGCTTTATGTTCATTCTTTCCATTCATAATTCAGCAGCATCCTGATATCCTGTAGTCTTTGTGCTATTATTACCTACACATCCTGTCTAACATCATTTGTCAGGGTGAAAATGGAAAAGAAAAGGAATCTTATAAAAAATAAAAACAGAACAGATCAATGAAAATATGGGTCATCACAATAGCCCTCATTTATAAAGCTGCTCACAAAGTCATGTTTGACATATAATAATTTCTTTCCTAACTATTCATTTCACATTTTCTTTGCTTCTTGCCAATACTTTCACTGGACAGCTTCTTTAGCTGACAAATAACTTTAAATTTACTCCTGAGAGATTTGAACACTTGACGGTCCTGCCTGTACTAGCTTGCTGAATTATTTATTTCCTTCTCTTGGGCAAGTGCACGTGGATGCAGTAGGAAGGCTGCAGCAGCAACAGCATACTCCTCCTTGTCTCCCACCATACATCATCACTCCCACCAGCTCTAGATGGCGAGAGTCACTTTCCCAAGATGATTCAACAATGACTGGTGCTTGACCTTCTGCCCTTTTGGAGGAATTCCCATCCCCATTGTCCTTCCGAATCACCCTAAGTGGAAAATGTACACCATTAAATAATGCAATTTTGTGTGATATCAGGATATTGTGAAGAACCACCTGTCAACCAGGCTTAATGCTTTTCCTTCTCAAGCAATTAGTATGAGGGAATTCTGTGTGCAACCCAGGTGTTTGCTGAGGGGTAAGTGAGGGGCAGCAGGAGTGATCATCCTGGGTATGTGTACCCCCCCCCATGGATGGTGTACTCATGACCTCCCCAAGCCTGATAATGTCTATTCCACCCCCAATTAGAGATAAAAGTTGGATGGGCATGCCTTTCTTTGGCTGGTAGGTCAGATGACACCCACTTGATAATGTGCTTCTCGGGTCATTTGATTATTTGGTGTTTCATAATCATGTGTTAAGTCTGTGTGTGACCTTAAGAATGAGCCTAAAACTGTCTCTCAAAAAGAGAACAGTTACTTGTGGAAGAGGGCATGGTTTTGTCCACAGCTTCTTGCTGGGATTTATGTTGAGGTTTTACCAGAGGATGGTAACGGCACTCTGTTAATCACACAGAACACGAGCTCTGTTGGATCCATGAAATCTGACCACAGAGACAAACAGAAGCTATTTCTTTGGAGTCACAGTAAGGTTGTGGATTCTTAGTGAAAATATCAATTTTTCTGACCTGATGTGAAAAAAAAGAGACTGTGTACACATTTTTAAATCTATATGTGAAAGAGTAGGTTCTTTCCTGGAAGTTGGAGGAGACAGACAAAAATAAATCTTTTAATATTAGGTCTAGGGATGTTTCTATGAAATGTCATATAATAAAAATTAAGTAGGATATTGTAAAATATGTAGTTTAGCGCATTTATTGCCATACATGTTTTTGTATCTAAACCCCATCCCCTCAAATTTAGATATATATTTTTATCAAGATGCCAATGCCATTTTATCAAGAGAAGATAGAAGTATTTGTGTATGAGTGAAGCTTAGAAGCACCATTGTTTTGATTTTATTTTACTTATGGCAAAGGAGACCTCTCAGTGATGTACTCTGATTGATTAAAAAAAAATCTAGCCATAGCCAATTTGTCTCAATGGATAGAGCATTGGCCTTTGGACTAAAGGAACCTAGGTTCGATTCCAGCTAAGGGCAAATGTCCGGGTTGTGGGCTCGATCCCTCCCAGTGGGGGACACGCAGGAGGCAGCCAATCAATGGTTCTCTCTCATCATTGATGTTTCTATCTCTCTAGTTCTCTCCCTTCCTCTCTGAAATCAATAAAAAATATATATATTTTAAACATCCAGGTGCTTCTCTTTGCTAGAGAGATGTTTAGATGTTTCACAGTGAGCCGACTCGTATGGCAGCCACTTTCTCTTAGATGCGGTTTTGAAAGATGTGCATGTACTTGTACCCACGTATTACTTAGTTCTCAGATACCCACGGCACTTTGCTGAGAGAAGAGCCCCTTCATCACTGAGAGGTCCTCCTTTTTGCACCTAAGAGGCGGTAAATTAGTGACGAGTTCTTTCTGGAGGGTTTTCTGCGTTTGCTCCATAGGGCTGGTGGTTCTGCTTAGAGACTGAATTGAGTTGGAATTTCCTGAGTGGTAACACCCTCTCCCGAGGATAGGGGTCGGTTAAGTACTACAGTTCTCTTGGCTCACATAGGCGCACTCTCCTCTCTACTTCATGCACTCAGACCTTAAGAGAGCCCTGAGGGGTGGTTGTGGGGGTGGCCTGGTGTTCCCTCATCCACTTGTGGGTTATAGCCCTCAGATTCACGCACAACTGAATCATTTATTTTAAGATTCAAGGTAGACATTGCTCTCATGTAACATTTTTGTTGGTGTTTATTTTTATTGTTGTTAATGAGACCACGCATGCTATCCAGGAATGCAAAAGTTTGCATGCTATCAAGGTGTGTTTTCTCCTCATTGGTAGAAGTCAGTGTACTTGAGACAAAATTACAATGCCTATAAGTTTTTAACCTTTAGGCCAGCTATTTCTGCCTGTTTTCTGTCTTGGAATATCCTGTCAATCACTTTCCCCTATTAGTTGAAGAATTGTTGGTAAAGGGCATTGTTAGTGTCTTCTGGACAATGAATGTTCAAAACCTACCAATAATCATTTATGTTTTAAACTATTATCTTATCCCTCCCCTCTTATTGAACAACTTGTGTGTGAGTGTATGTTTAGGAAACAGAGATTTTCTATTTGTATTTTCAGGACTCGTATCAGTGTAATCCTCCGGGAGGCGGCGGAAGGGAAGCGCCCACTCCTGTTTTCATACGGCAGGCGCAGATCCTGTCCCATCTCAGCGAGTCTATTTCAGTGCTGTGAGTGGGAGAGGCTTATTGGTGAGCATGGCTCTTGGAAACAGATAAGAGAAAAATCTTAAAGACAAACTAGCCATCCCTTCCTTAATGGACTTCCATTTTAAAAAGAGAAAACAGAAAAGTTTGCATTAATTCTTATTTTAGAACTCTTAATGAAATGCCAATAAGAAATGAGGAAAATTTGTTTAATAGTCACTGGACGGTTGAATATACTTCAGTCCTGGCACAGATGGATTAGGAAATTAGTGAACAAAATGCCAAATCAATATATACTTTTATGGAGGATAAATTATAAAAATAAAAATTATTTTGGAAGAGATTTATCTTAATGTTAGGTACAGATAATATGCATGTCTACACAGAGTACAAAATTTAATACTTTAAAATCACTGGGTGCCTAAATTACAGGTTAATTACTAAGTTATAGACATATCAGACTTTTAGAATCACCCCTCTTATGTTTAATTAGGTAATTCTTGTGTATAATGTCCAACAGCTCTTAAAAACCAAATGCCAATGTTTACACTTTGAGTAAAATAAAATAAGATATGAAAGTAGGCATGAATTAGAAAGAGGACTATATATAATGACAGGCAAATATTTTTATCTGTACCTGACAAAGTCATGTGTACATTTGATGTACATTTTTAAGGTATTTAAAGACAAAGCCACATTTTAGGGGCAAAGAACCTGAATAGACACTTCTCCAAAGAGGACATACAGATCATTAATCATCAGAAAGATGCAAATTAAAATTACAATGAAATATCACCTCACACAGGCCCGAATGGCTACCATCAACAAATCAACAAACAACAAGTGCTGCTGAGGATGTGTAGAAAAGGGAACCCTAGCCGAAACCGGTTTGGCTCAGTGGTAGAGCGTCGGTCTGCGGACTGAAAGGTCCCGGGTTCGATTCCGGTCAAGGGCATGTACCTTGGTTGCGGGCACATTCCCCGATGGGGGGTGTGCAAGAGGCAGCTGGTCGATGTTTCTCTCTCATCGGCGTTTCTAGCTCTCTATCCTTCTCCCTTCCTCTCTGTAAAATATCAATAAAATATATATTTAAAAAAAAAAAAAAAAAAAAGAAAAGGGAACCCTAGTGCAGTGCTGATGGCAATGCAGCCTGGTGCAGCCACTGAAAAACAGTGCAGATTTTCCTCAAAAAATTACCTGCCCAAGATATGTCTACCATTTTTAAGTAGAGCCACTTTCTTTCAAAAATTCTATTTTCTGGTTCTCAAATATGACACTGAAAAACCAGGTAGACACGCAGGATGCTAGATATCGACTACTAGTATCAGCTATGCTTAATTTCTCTTAAACGAACTCTATTTACTAGACAGATGACATACATGGAACAGGACAAGAAAGAGGAAGTTCTTGAATTTTAGGCATACATCATGTTATCATTCCCAACTTTGTGCACAACCCAGTATCAGAGTACCAAGCTTGATTTTCATAAAAACCGGTCAACTTGCACATCCCTGCATGCTTTCTAGAGGAGGGTCTTTAATAAAATGACTGAAATTTGTCCTACTCTTCTGGCAACACAATGATTTCTGAGACAATTCACTGGTTTTATATGTTTGATATCTTTTATTTTCCTCTTCCAGAGTTTCGGCAGGCCATTTAATTGTGATATCTGTAAAGAAGGCTTGGGATAGGGTTTCCCATTGCATTTTATCTTATGCCTTTAACCCACATCCATGGACATTTTTTAAATTGATTTTTGAAGAGAGTGGAAGAGAGAGGGAGAGACAGAAGAATATTAATGTGAGAGAAACTCATCGATTGGTTGCCTCCTGCAGGAGCCTGCAACCTAGGTCCATGCCCTTGACTAGAATTGAAGTCTGGTCCCTTGGCTGACACTCTATCCACTAGAAAGAAACCAGCCCTTTTCGGTTGCAACATTAAAAATATATATAGATATGACTTAGCTCTGGCCAGTTTGGCTCAGTGGATAAAACATTGGCCTCAGGGTCTGAAGGATCCTGGATTCAGTTCTGGTAAAGGGCAAGTACTTGGGTTGTGGGCTCAATCCCCATCCCTGGATGGGTGAGGTGTATGCAGGAGCGACCAGTTGATGTGCCTCTCTCTGTCTTTCTCCAGCCTTTCCACTCTCTCAAAAATCAATGGAAAAATAACCTCAGGTGAGGATTAACATATATATATGATATAGCCTTGCCTGATATTTCAGAATCCCATGACAATATGGCACTGACTGTGTTCTCTGTTCTTAGACCTCAGTTCCCCCAAAAGGACTCTGTTGCCTCAGTTTAAATTCTTTTCACACCACCCTAAGGAGATGGATTAGGTCTCTGTTCTCAACAAGTATTTTATAAGAGTACTCATGACTTACGGAGATAAGGATTATACTTTTTGGATTATTTTTCAAATTAATCAACTGCCTTTTGGCTTCCCTGATGACAACATACTACTGAGTAGGGACAGAGTACTCAATCTCAGGGCCCAGTCCTTGAACAGGTTGCCTTTCACAGGAAACCATACAACCTAACGTGAACTGAAGGCTGTAGCATGTGTCAGTACTCTCTCTAAGCATGCATCAAGTTGAAACATCTTTTTTTTTTTTTTTTGCTTCCTGTCTTACGAAGTAAGAGGGAGAAAAAAATCTGCATATCCCTAAATGCATTGGGATGAGCAATAAAATGCCCTCAGCCACAGAGAATATGAAATTATCCTTGAAAATTGCTGGGGACTGAGGTTCCCCATGGAACAGCTGGAAGGCAGAGAGGAGGAGTCTTGAGTCACCAGGGCTGAAAAATGTTCACGGCCCCATTGTTTTGCGAAGCAAATCTGTACATATTTATAAGAGATGGTTTGGAAATTATAGTAATTTGATACATTGTTGATTTTTGTAAACATCTTCAATTAATATGAATATCTTGTGCTATGTGTTTGCTTTGCTGAAAGGCACTTGTTGAAAATTAAGCACTTAGTCACAGAAACATCTGGGCCAGAGAGCAGATGACTCAGGCCAAACTCATCACCATTATTGAAACTGAAAGAGCATGGCTTCCCAACAATGAGTCACAAACATCATATTCTCATTCAGGGGACTCAGCCGCTCCTCCACCTGCCCACACCTACCCTCTACACCCCCGTCCTCGCCATGTTATTTGGATCAATTAGCAGGCTTCACTTGTAGAAAAAAAAAAACATGCCATTTTTATCATGGTGTGTGTTTGTTTTGTTTTGTTTTGTTTTTTGCTCACATTAATGCTTAATGATTTTATACCTAGTAGTAATCACAGAAACATAATTTCCTTTTTATAAATGATACTGACAAAGTCATGAATAATAACATGGGATAGTCATTTTAGATTCTGGTTCACCCCATGAATTCCAGGAAACGTGAAAGAAGTATTCAACCATTTTCATTTAAACCGAGTCCCGGTTTTTAACCTTACTAATCTCAACACAAATGAATGGAAAGCTATCACTGCCATATTGGAGCCATGGTTTCCATGATAATGGTTAATATTCAAATGGAATTAGATGTGCTCCTTTGGGTTGAGTAAGATAGAGGGTTGTATAAATATGTCTTTTAGGAACTTGCCTTCAATATGTTTTTAATTATATGCTACCTCTGGGCCTGCAGCACTGAGACCACATGTTTAAATCAAAGAGTTTCTAGTGAAAGATTAGAGCACTCACAGTCCAAAGAATGCTGGCTTTCTCTTCTTTTCGTTTGAAAGCTTGTCACTATTTGGCACAGACCGAAGCTTTGATGTACACATAAGGCATGGCTTTTACTTTTGTGTCTTAGTTTATGATCTATTTTGTAGATTGAGGATGACAATATGAGGTTGAAAAAATGGTCAAGAGCTATCTAGAAAGAAAGGAATTCCCCAACCTGGAGCAGCCGTTTGAAAATTATCTATTCACCCTTAGAATAAACGTAAAAACACTGGGTTGTTTTCTAAATGGTATTCCCAAGGGTGAGCAGCCATTTTACACTTGGAATGACCTCATCTAGGATCGACATTGCTTCATTATGAGAGACACAAAGTACGACCATGACAGTTTCTAGTCACCAATGATTTCGGAGAAATCTGGGTAGTGTCCAGGTATTGCCTGGTGCCAAGAAGGTCGGTTGCTGTGTGTCTATAAGATTCAACTGTGTCCGGTTTGAAATATAAAATTAATGAAGCTGATTTAATGCTCTCTCTGAATTCTAATGAAACAGCATGGCATCAATTTTTTAAAATGTAAGAAAAATGAAAATAAGAGTGCAAAAGTAATTTAACCTTTTGACAAGTCTGCCATTGAAAGTATAAAAAACTCGCTTTGTCAGAATTTTTAAAATAGCAATGTAGCTTAAAAAAATAGACATGAAAGAAATTGCAACTGAATTTTGCACAGCAACATATTTCATTCGCAAACAAAAATATTATGCACATATAATGATTATAGTAATTAGCATTTACTGGGGGCTTACTATATATCATTGTTTTAGGGTCTTTTGTTTTGTTTGTTTGTTTTTGCTGGTATAATTTCCTTTCCATTTACTATTAGAATATAGAGGGTCTGCCTATGTTTGTCTTCTGTTCTTCATGCTAGAGGATTTATCCGGGGGCTTCCTGGTTCTGACCTGAGGGTGTGCTGAGCGGCATCTCTGTGACGGGAGCACATGAGTCAAAGGCTTAAAACTTGAGATCTTCTTTGCATCTTGAGTTTCAGTGTCAACTTTTTAAGCTGTTATAGTCTTTGACCAACTGAACGAAATATTAATGAACACTGGCATATTCAATAACACTGACCCAGATTAAGAGAGAAGCTGCTGATGAACTCTGGGATTTTAAATTTAGTAGCTATTATTATTTTTTTAAAATATATATTTTATTGATTTTCCACAGGGAGGAAGGGAGAGGGATAGAGAGCTAGAAACATCGATGAGAGAGAAACATCGACCAGCTGCCTCCTGCACACCCCCAACTGGGGATGTGCCCGCAACCAAGGTACATGCCCTCGACCGGAATCGAACCTGGGACCCCTCAGCCCGCAGGCCGATGCTCTATCCACTGAGCTAAACTGGTTTCGGCGAGTAGCTATTATTTTTTACTAGTGGCCCCGAACACGAAATTCGAGCATATCAAAACAGAATTAATTAGAGGAAATATTTTAATTTTTAATATTGCTATTTGCCCTTTCTCTATAATAGAAGTGTCAGAGATGAAAGAAAATTAGTAAAACATATATGAAAATTTTTCTCCTGTCAGAGTCTGGGGTGTGCCACGGGAACCAGAGTCAAGTCCCCAACCTACCTGCGTGCACCTCCAAATTGCAGGAGACCCAGACCTGGCTGGCCCCCCACCCCTGTTAACCCCCTCAGGATAGGGGGCATGGCCTCAGTTCCCCCAGCCTAGCCTCGGGTCCATCAGCTCTGGCACAAGGGCATGAGGGTGTGATGACCATTTGTATATTAGCTCTTTATTATATAGGATGATAATATACATATATGTCATAATGCATTGGTGTGTCAAACATTGACTTATTTTTTTACTATGTGCCCAACAGTGTGTTAGACAGATGGGATACAAAAAGAAGCATCAAAAGACATTGTGTCTGCCATCACCGAGCATAATGTTGGGCGTGGGGAGGATGGAGATTGCAGAGAGAGACACAATTTAAATAACTACACAAGCTAATATAAAAGTATCCCTCTGGCAAGTACCAGAGGGCATCATCACAGTACTGTGAGAAATTTTTTATTTATTTATCTTTATTGTTGAGAGTATTACAGATGTCCCATTTCTCCCCACTGACCCATATACCCCACCCCCACTCCCCCAGGCCCTCACCACAGCAATATCTGTGTCCAGAGGCTATGCATATATGCATATACATTCTTTGGTTAATCTCTTTCTGTCCACCCACCCACCACCCACCCTGACCTTCCTTCTGAGATTAACAGTCTCTCCCATGCTTCTGTGTCTCTGGATCTATTTTGTTCATCAGTTTATTTTGTTTTTTAGATTCCACATGAGTGAGATCATGTGATACTATGAGAATTTTAATCAGGGGTTATAACCTAGTTAGCAGGGTGCTTTGAGAAAATGATGCCTGAGCTGGGATCTGAAGGAAGATTCTGCCTTTTTTTTTAACTGATGATGGTGCCACCCTCTCTTGACCATTATTGTTGTCAGGTGGGCTGAAGACATTCCCTTTGGTACAAGCTTCTAAATGCCATTTTCTCTGACGGAGCCCATGAGTGAGGTCTTTCCATAGGATTCTGAGGGCCTTCTCACGGTCTGGTGGCTTCCCTGCTCTTGCTGCCACCTCTCATGTCCCACTCACACCTTGCTGCTGACTTTTCCTTTCCCAGCAGCCAGTCGTCCTGCTGGCTTAACAACTCACACTCCAGTAATGTCCCTGGTGTTTACTGGACCCATGGGATACTCAGATGTGAATAAATGTGGGAATTCACACAAAATGCTTGCATCTCTGAGTTGATATCCCTTTCCAGTTCTTTTTTATCTTCAGTCAACTATTCAAGAGTAGTTTGTGAACAAATTGAGAGAGAAAGAGAGAAAAGCAACTCTTTGATCTCTTTACCTGACTTTCTAGGAATCATAATGGTATTGGCAGGGTGATTGATGGTTCACAAACTATAGAATTCTTCTCTAATCATAACTTCTAGTCTCCTAAAATCCTCTTCTTCCTCATAGCATCTGCTTTTTTAAATTTTAATTTAATTTTTATTTCAGAGAAGAAGGAAGAGGGAGAGAGAGATAGAAACATCAATGACGAGGGGAAAAAATCATTGTTCAGTTGTCTTCTGCATGTCCCACACTGGGGATTGAGCCCACAACCTGGGCATATGCCCTGATTGGGAATCGAACCGTGACCTCCTGGTTCATAGATTGAAGCTCAACCACTGAGCCATGCCCACCGGGTATAGCATCTGCTTTTATAAACTGGGGGAGACAGTAGGATCCTGGTTGGAGGCTGCTTTGGATTTCTTAATAAACCCTGAAGAAGTCTCTGGCCCCTGTGTGTTTTCTGGTGCCTTTGGATTATGGATAATTTTTGCTTCATGTTCCTAACTTTAGCTCCTGCTTTGATCTACTGCAATAAAAATCATCTTATTTGGATTCCTATATGGCTTGGAAAATCATGGTGTTAAAGGAGATGGAGATGATTCACTTGGTGAGAAAAATGCATAATAAAATACACAGTATTTGGTGATAGACAGGATATTGAGGGTGAAGGAGAGAGAAGAGAAAGGGATGACTCAGAGTTCTGTTTTATATTAGTACTCCTCAGTGGATGGTGGTACAGGAGAAGACACTTGACGAGGGTCCCCTGTATTTCACCTTGCCCCATGGGAAGAGGAAGCAGAATAATAGAGTGATATGTGTTCGTCTTTAGAAGATATTAAGTAGACAGGGCTAGAGCTCAGAGGAGATATCTAGGCCAGATATTTATACCTGTGAGTCACCTTTCATAGGTGATAATGGAAACCATGTTGCCAGAGAGAATTCTTGGTGAGAAAGGTACAGTACAGACAGATAGATAGATGATAGATAGATGATAGATAGATAGATAGATAGATAGATAGATGATAGATAGATAGATAATAGAGATATATTCACATATATACAGAGGAGGTTTGTAAAAATTATGAGTTTTAATGACATTGAAATCGCCACCATTATGTCATAGTCACACACTTTCATCACTCTGTATCTCTATCTTTATATCAAAAGTGATATGGTTTGTCCTATAAATTCAAGTAACCTGGTGATAGGCCTACTTGGTTCCCATATAACCAAAATCTGCAAACAACTTCAACTAGATGATTTGCTTTAGAATTCAGTGTTCAGACAGTAGAAAGGGAAAGGGGGAGAGAACTAATAATCTTAAAAAACATAGTTGGATGGAAATATAAAGGCCCGATAGTCGCTCCAGGAGGGAGAAGCCCCGTAGCAGAGAGGCTGGGGTTGGGGGAGAGGGGCAGGCAGAGGCTATGGCTGCAGCAAGTGAGGTTTTGCACAAGATTGGAGACCCTGATGGGGAACAAGACTCATGGATTTGAGAGAAGTGGTCCAGAATAGAAATGTTCTAGCTGACAATATTTATTTTGCCATTGCTAGTACGCCATTTCCTCCTAAAATAATTTTATTTTTGTCAGCGTACATTCTCTGAAAACACCTCTGAATGGTGCAAAGGAAAGGTTGCAACAGTGAATCATAACGACAGCAATCCACACAATTAATACTACATCTTCTCTTAGACTCAGGACAAGGTTCCCACTCTTGGCACTTGCGGGGAGAGGACGAATTCCACCCCCACTCCAGATGCCTGGCAGATGGCTGTGTTTCTCCCGTCCTGCTCCACAGGTTGAATCACCTTTGACAGCAGCCAGAGACTCTGGGTAACTTCTGCGGAGAAGCTCACCTGTGAACTCCTGAGAGGCCTGGTGTCGCTCCTGTGTTAAATCTTAAACCCAAAGTGCCAAGCGCAGCCAAGTTCTGGGGATTTTATCTTGAAACCTGACTGACCAGAGAATGTTTCCTGATGCGTTATTATTGATTCTCTCTCACTTTGGGAAACATCTTACTTTCATCAGCACTGTGCTCGAGTCATTGGAGGCTCTAACCGAGCAGGATGTTTTATGAGGAGCACATTTGCACTTTAATTTGAATGTTTAAGTGATCTCAGGAATCCTAGGCTACGGCTGACTTCCTATTATTGATGCATCTCCCCTGTTGCTTAGTGTTCAAAAGCACTCAAGATTAGAAAATAACTTATTTGCTCCAGTGGTTTTCACACTGTGTTTTTTTTTAATTTTTATGAAGAGAAGTTTCTTAAAGAGATAAATTAGACATCTGGCCCAAAATATTCAAACTAATGAGATTTTGTTGTTGTTTTTTTTTGTTTTTTTTATGAGACAATTTTATTTGGGCACACAATAGTCTCATTAAGAGCAGTTTGTCCTCGTAATTTATGGCTTAATTTTGCTGGCCTCCTCTTTATTCAGTCATGGGAAAGACTGTGCTATTATAAAGATCCCTTAAATGCCCGGCAGGGAGATGTGGGCAGGATGGTGCCAGAGTCCCTGTGGGGTTAGGTTCTCAGGTTTTCCAAGTAGCTTTGCCTGCCCAGGTGACCAAGAATGGTGTGAATTGTCGAAAATCCCCCTTCACTGCCTTTGCTATGAAGCAGGGCTGCCTGGAACATTGAAAACATCAATAAATGTAGATTTGGCAAGAGAGACACAGAGCGGGGAAAAATGACTTATAATTTAAAATGAGGATAAACACCAGACTGTGGCAGGGCAGATCATGTAGGCAACTGAAAATACCTTGGGATTTACTTTGAGAAGTGAAAACACAGAGAGCAGGTAATTGTGAGCAGAGGGGCGCCATGAGGATTCCGGGTGACGGAGGATGACAGGAAGGTAAGGGGAAAGGAGGGATGCCATGTAGGAGCAATTGCAGTGGTCCCAGTGAGAGTGGTTGGGTTGCAGCAGGCCAGAAGTAGCGGATGCAGTAAGAATTTGTAGATATTTTATACATTTCAGAGGTAGACCAGACAGAATTTTCTAATAGACTGATACAGGGTGTGACTAGGAGGAGTCAAGAGCAAATGAAAGGTTTTGATCACTCAAGGGGTGAAGTCCAGGAGCAGGTTGGATACACAAGTTGAGTTTCCAGGGGGCCAGTGAAAGTTATTGTCATATCCCGCTGTTTATAGGCTATGTCTACTTTGGGGGGGAAGTTCAACATTACTGAAAGGTTTTTCTACTCTCATTCACAGTGCCAACACACCCCTTTGTTCTTCACTAGTACTATTCATTTAATAGAAAAAGAGAAAATAGTTAATTCTGGGAATGTTGGGTGACAAAGCTAGAAAATGAAATTAACGATGAACCATTTAGGAAGGAAGAAAATACATAAGCATTTTCTGCTGAGCACTAAGCTTGGTCCTGGCATACAGGTGGTCAGCACAAAGTAAACCATTGTGCTGCGGCATGAAGAGTGCCATGAGAGGAAGTGACAGAGAGACTGACCAAGAAGAGTACCCACGACAGTCCTATGGAGTCAGAGCAGTGACTTTTTGCTGAAAGGTGACTGCTAACTAGGCAAAGCATTGGCAAAGAGAGGGAGGGCATTTGAGGTTGTGTGAAAACCATATGCAAAGGCCAGAGATGAAAATATGTCACATTTGGGGAAGCAAAGTTAGGTTTGTGTGAGTGGAATATAGTGGTAGGAAGAGGAAGGGAGAAGACTATTCTATGTAAATCAATACTTCCCACAATGCATTTTGTGAACTATTGTGACCACCACATGCATAGAGATGTTTCACAAGAGCAGAGTTAGCCCTATCCCAGGGGTCGGCAAACTCATTAGTCAACAGAGCCACAAATAAACAGTACAACGATTGAAATTTCTTTTGAGAGCTGAAAACCAACTTCTGCGCATGGGCCACAAAATTTCAATCACACTCTACATGCATGCCCACACATGGTATTTTGAGGAAGAGCCACACTCAAGTGGCCAAAGAGCTGCATGTGGCTCACAAGCCGCGGTTTGCCGACCACCACCCTAGCCTGTTTGGCTCAGTGGAGAGAGTGTTGGCCTATGGACTGAAAGGTACCTGGGTTCAATTATGGTCAAAGGCACATGCCTGGGTTGTGGGCTCAATCCCCATAAAAGGGGTATGCAAAAGGAAGCCTGTCAATGATTCTCTCTCATCATTGATATTTATATCTCCCTCTCCCTCTCCCTTCCTCTCTGAAATAAAAAGAGGCAGAGGTGGACACTCAACAAGAGATCAACACCGCAATGCCTCCCAGTAATGAAACAGTTCTTTCCCTTTAACTTCTGTGCTAATGGGTTAGTCCTATTATGTAACACAATTTACAAATACTACTTGCAAAAATTTGAAAGTTCCTGAAAATGAGGTAAGTAGAAGATTTGAGGTTGGTTAGCAATCTTTAGGTAATTAAAAAAAGAAAACAATGCATTATTAAAATATTCTCAAATGTTAATTATTGGTATCTGAGAACTCATTCTGTGTGGCAGACGGGTACTGTCTGTTGCTCAGACTGATGCACTGTGAGTGGATGGCAGGAACCTGTATCTTTTGTTCCAATGAAAAGCCAGGTAGGATGTGGGGCAACTCTACCTACAAACCTCCTGGTCTGTTTCACCCTTGTGCTGTGCAAACACTATCATTTCCTCTGAATATCGTGACATGAAATGGATAGAAAGCACAATACCAAGATGATATTGTATATATATATAATTGCCGAAACCAGTTTGGCTCAGTGGATAGAGCATCGACCTGCAGACTGAAGGGTCCCAGGTTTGATTCCAGTCAAGGGCATGTACCTTGGTTGCAGGCACATCCTTAGTAGGGGGGTGTGCAGGAGGCAGCTGATCAATGTCTCTCTCTCATTGATGTTTCTAACTTTCTATTCCTCTCTCTTCCTCTCTGTAAAAATCAATTATATATATATATATATATATATATATATATATATATATATATATTTGTATTGATTTCAAAGAGGAAGGGAGAGGGAGAGAACAATAGAAATACCAATGATGAGAGAGAATCGTTGATCAGCTGTGTCCTGCATGCCCCACACTGGGGACGGAACCCCCAAACCCCGGGCATGTTCATACGTCATGTCTCAACCACTGAATCACACCAGCCAAGATTCTATTTTTTATTTTATTGTCAGTATGTTTCCCCATTGTCTGTGCAGTTTAGATAGACACCAATGTTTCTTCTCCCAGAGAGAGAGACTGTACCCACTCAATGTAGGAAGCCAGCCTGTTCTTCTAAAGCACAAGCACTTTAGCAAACCACTATAAAACAGTCCATTGTTAGTGATCCCTATTTCATGAAGACTTGAGGGACATTATCACAATCACCTAATTATCACACAATTGTGGAGCTTCCAGCACCCAGATAATCTGTGAGGTTGGCATATTCATGACCACAGAGGACACACAAATTGATGTGAAGAGCTGGTTTGAATTCTGACATTACCATGCACCAACCCTGTGGCCTTTGGAGAGTCACCTAACATCTCTGTGCCTTGGTTTCCTAATTTGTGTATCTAATTAGTTGATCAAGGTGAACAATCTCATTAGTTAATTTATTTTATTTTATTTTATTTATTTTTAAAATATATGTTTTTGATTTTTTTACAGAGAGGAAGGAAGAGGGATAAAAAGCTAGAAACATCGATGAGAGAGAAACATCGATCAGCTGCCTCCTGCACACCCCTTACTGGGGATGTGCCTACAACCAAGGTACATGCCCTTGACCAGAATCGAACCTGGGACCTTTCAGTCTGCAGGCCAACACTCTATCCACTGAGCCAAACTGGTTTCGGCATAGTTAATTTATTTTTTGAAAACAGAACAATCCTTTGTGGTTATTGTGAGGATTAAATGAGTTATTTTCATGTATACATTGGGTTCAGAATAATACTTGCCATGAGGTGAGTGCTAGAAAATATTAGCCATTATTTTTATCTTCAGGTAGGTGGTGGTGGAGGGGTGGGGTTGATCAGATATTTCTGCCTGGATAGGGTCTCAAGGATGCAGGGGATTTGTGGGAAATGGTTTCCTGAATCTGAGTTCTGTGGAAGAGGTCTTGGTGATGTCTCACTTCCCCTAATTTTTTTTACCACTTTATGAGTCTATAACAGGATCCTCTTCAGGCTTTGAGCAATCAAATACCTTTCTAATACCTCCCTTTCCTGTTTAAGTTAGTCTGAGTTGCTCTCTGCTGTTTGTACACAAAAGCCCTGCAGAGAGTACATCTGCATTTGGATGTTTAAGGAAGCGGTTCAGAGGGATGATGAATCTCCCTCTAGTTTTTGAAGTGAATAGGATAGAAGGAATTCAACTCGTATTATCCTTCCTCTAAGATTTCAGTTTCCTATTGCATGGTCAATACATTTATTTAATAAATGGTTACATGGTTACTTTGGGTATTGAAAAGGAAGGGTTTTTAATTTTTTGAACACCATAAGGCAATTACCGGTTGAATACTAAGATGCTTAATGACACTTTATTTTTTGACACTTTTCATTGGTAAAAGCTCTCTCTGCCTAACATTAGCATGATCTTGATGTCTATGTTTATTCATCTGGAGCACCTGCTGAGTGAAAAGCTGAGTGTGAAACAAATGTTTCAAACTACAGTATAAAGTGTGTGAAGTGTACATCATAATATCTTATGATACTGATTTAGTTCACCATTAAAAATGAACTATGATTTAAGTATTTCACAGTCAGTCCTAGAGAAAATTATTTGCATAGTGTAGTGTGAACAGAGACACCCTCCAGAGCGTGATGAATGCTACATGTCTGATTGCCCGCGTTCCTGGTGATGCGTTACTTCCTTAATCTGAACTAGCCAAGTTATTGTGTCAGTTCAGGGACCTCGGGCATGCCATTATAATTTCTTCAGAACTGTGTGGCATCTTGTAGAAATGATTTGGTCTATGCCAGCTTCATGCTGTGGTGCTGAGGCTTTGATGATGATGACAAGGCTCATTGAGAACCAAAAACGCCAAATTAAGCCATAAACCCAGGGAATAAGTAGGAGTTGGAATTGGACTATGAAGCCAGAAATGGATCTAGAGACAAGCCATGGTTGAATGTGAAGTTAGGAATAAAGGGAGCCATATTCTTATGCTCTTATGGGGGGGAGAGGGAGAGAGAGAGAGAGAGAGAGAGAGAGAGAGAGAGAGAGAGAGAGAGAGAGAGAGAGTTGAAAGAAATAGGATAGTGGACAGAGCCAAAAATCATGAGGTGTCAGCTTTCTTAATGCTTGGGTGCCCAGGATGGGGATTCTCCACCCGGGTCATACAGTCTCTACTCTGTGATAAGACCTGTGAGATTTTGACAGGGAGTTTTTAAGTGGGTGGATCTGACCTGTTCATGTGCTTAAGAACAGCTTAATCAATCCCATGACACCTGGGAATCCAATTCCTTACTATTTGAGGAAGTAAGCCAATAACTTATGGTACATGGCATCTAAACAGTGGACATCTAACCAGAAGCCAGTGGACATCTAACCATAATTCCTTTCACACTAATGTCCAATTTTAATTTTCAAAAATTAAAGAAATGTCTGTACAAGATAATAAAGGAAACAGAATGTTTGTAATGACAATCAGCAGTCTCCTGTATATCCTCCACATCCTCAGGAAATATGAGTAGCTTCTGTATTTGCTTTTTCTACTGATTACTCTCATATCACTTGATTTGTTGACATATCTACTTACTTATACATTCAAAATAATAAGATTTAGTTGACACTGCACTCTCTTTTCCATCATCTTACCATAATTTTTTATATAATTTTTTAGGTAGCTACACTCATGCCTTTAAGTAACGTAGTCTTCCTTATTCCATCAGGTTGGAGCGATATCTCTTGACAGCCTCTATCACTTTGAAAGATGCCTCCACTCTTGTCTTTGCCTCTACTTCTCCCCCCCTCCCACCTCAGATCTGTTCTACCTTTACTTTTATGCTCTCCAGGTTATGACTGTTACAGTGCATTGTATTCTTCAACCACAGAACGATTGTGTATGTGTTTACCACTTGAATCCAAAAAGTGAAAATCTGCTAGTGAGTCTGTTCTGTTTGCTCCCTTAAAGGTTTTATTTTATGTTGTTGTTTTCCTTCAGATGGTAATCTTTAGTTGTTTGTTCGTGTTTCAGGATTGAGGACTTGGTTGAATCCGAAGGAAACCAGTCTCCTGCTAGTGTGTGTGTCTTTCCCCTGCTAGGTCTTTTCAATGAATAGAAAACACTACTCTGAGCTTTCTGCATGAAAAAGGGCTTATCAGCTGTCCTTACCAGCGTGAGGATGAGAAGGACAAAAGCTAGTTTCAGAGTAGGGAGTAGGGTACCCAACAATCCAGAATTGGAAGCGATTTCTTCTAGAATTCCAGAGCCTTCCCATCAACCCTGTATTCCCACAGTAACATGGTAAGTTTATTTGGACCTCTCGGGTGTTTGCCAGTATAAACTTGGAAAATGAAGGGAATTTCACACTTAAGATATTTGGTCTTCATAGAAACAGAGTAGAAAAGTGGTTGCCAGGAGAAGAGGGGCAACAGAATTAAGGAGAGGCTGGTAAAGGGCATAAATGTTTTGTTGTGGGCTGGATCAGTTCTGAGGACCAAACGTGGAACATGGTAGCCATAGCTGATAACACTGTATGGCATAATTAAAATATGCTATCAGAGTAGAACTTAAATATTCTCACCAAAAAAGAAAAGTTTAATATGAGAGGTGCCAGACGTGTTCACTGATCCCATGGGGAGGGGATCCTTTCACAATGTGTACCTATATAAAACCATCATCTTGTACACTTTATTTTTTTAGATATTTGTATTGATTTCAGAGAGGAAGGGAGAGGGAGAGAGAGATAGAAGCATCAATGATGGGAGAGAATCATTGATCAGCTGCCTTCTGCACACTCCACACTGGGGATTAAGCCCAAAACCCAGGCGTGTGCCCTGACCAGAAATAGAACCATGACCCCCTGGTTCACAGGTTGACCTTCAATCACTGAGCTATGCCAGCCGGGCCATGCTGTACACTTTAAATATCTTACAGCTTTATTTGACAACTATACCGTAATAAAACTGGAAAAAATGTGTTATTTCTGAAGGTATTTCCAAATCATACTCCATTCTCTGTCTTGTTCTCACCAATCTGACTGGATTCTCACTTTCCTTTGCTGTCATCCTTGCACTGTTTTTAATCTGTCAAAGGACTTCCACTCTGTTTCTGTCTAACAGACATTTGATAAAAATCTCTTATCTTTGTATGAGCCATTTTATCTGATGTACTGCAGTTAATTTACATAGTATCATTTCACTGGGGATATTGGAAGGGGTGGAGAAAGATACTGGCTCTAGGTCTGCATACTTGAATCAGAAAACCAGCAATAGCTTTTTGATACCTCTTTGGAAAGATCTCACAAACGTACCTACATAATACATTGAAATATGCATAAAGCTACTTACATTTTTAATATTATTTGTCAGGACACAGAGCAGGATCTGATGTAATGGAGCCATTGGTTTTCTCTGTCAGGTAAACCCCCGAACGTTTCCTGGAAGATGGGAGCAAGAGGCATTTTGATCCTATAGTAAGGTCTGATATTTCCCATGGGACAAACCCGGGGCTATTTTTGTTGGCTTGGTGGTGTTTGTTTATGAGGAGGCGGGGATAACTGAGACAGCCTCACAGAAAAAATTTCAAAATTTCAAAGAAAATATTTCACTGGAAACCATTAGGACTCAGCTTCTGATTCCCTGCTGGCTGGTGCTGAGATGTCAACATGCCTCAGAGAGGAGGCATGTGACTGTGAGCTGAGAATAGAGCCAAGGCCAGCATTTCAGTGTACGCGGTGAAGAGGAGGGAGACAGGGGGCCAGGCTTCAGCGGCAACAGGCTTACCATAAGCGTGAGATCAGAATGTCTAAGAAATGGACATTAAGGAAGGATTCTTAGGTGCAAAATGAAAAGAAAAAAGATGCAAGGGTTAGGTATACAGGCATTTTTGAATTATCTGTCTGCTGATTTCATGTTTCCGGTAATAATGGAGGTTTACATAAAAAATGGAAAGTTATTCCTTGAGTGCTGACTTGTTAATTCACTTAGTCATTCATTTATTTATTCATTCCACAGATACTTATTGAGCAAGCATCGAGCTACTTATTATGAGAGTCCAGGGGATCCCGTGGGGGAAAATTCAGACTTAGTTTATACTCCTAGAGAGTTTAAGGTCTAACGTGGATCCAAACTAATGAAAAGACAATAGTCTTTCCCAAGATCTAGCTAGAGCCAAAGTACATCATGGTAATTCAACAGATTTTGCCATGTGTCCTTCCATGTTAAAGTTCAGTAATTTAAGAAAGTTTTCAAAGACAGATATTGGCATTCATATACACATTCATATGAGCATGGGCAGTCTTAACCATCAGTTGAAAATTACCTCTGTAACATACTATTCTCAGCAATATTCTGGTACAAATGACGTGGGTTCTCCAAGTTTTTCAAAGAGAAAGTTAAAGTTAATTTTCTGAAGCCTTAATGGTACCGAGAAGTTTTGATAGGTCACATAAACTTCATTTCATCTCCAGCTGGGAAAATAGAAACATGGCTAGTGGTTCACTGAGGTCAGATTCCAGAATCAATGTGTTGGACTTGGGTCAACACTTACATCCCCCTTCTCCCTCCTGATCACTACCTGAATGTCTGCCTGGAGACATGGGATTGATAAGGTACGTGGGAGAGTTGGTGTGGTCATACCGTCTACCCTTAGAAATGAACTTGAGAAAAAGTTTGATGGAAAGGAATGAACTGAGCATGCATTTAACAAGCTAAAACTACATCAAAGGGGCAGAAAGAAACCACTTGAAAATAAAAATGTTGTTTTGATTGAAACTGGGCAAAGAGCCAAAGGTACTGGAAGGAAACTCTTAAACATACTGAAGTGTTTCTGGATCAAACACTCCATAAATCTAGGGTAAAATGTGAAATTTTTGCAGTAAATTGTGAGGCTGCATCAAAACGGGTCTCTTGCTGAATTTCAGAGTTGAGCTGTTTTCATGAAATTTCTTTCTTTCTAATGAAAGAATAGGTATAGATACGTGTTTTCATGTAAGATGGATTTGTCATAGTTTGGACATGTATAAGAGTTTCTCATCAGGAATTCTGAAACATTACAGGCTTGTGTTTTCACAAATTTCTTTGATTACAAAGAAGTCATTTCATAGATGTCACAGAAATCATTTTTAAAACAACTAAACATTCTTAGTAGATAACAACGTATCTAAATATAGAAATGATTTATATAAAAAATGCCAGCAATATGACATTCTTTAAAAAAAATCATCCAATAATACCTGTTGACAGAGATGATTATAGTCAGAAGCTGAAGAGATGAAAAATAAAAAATAAGTAAATCATAATATTAAATGGAATGATAAGGAATATGACAATGGAATAAAGTAAACATATTCTCTATACAATATTAAAACAAAATCATTTAAAATATTAAATTATTTTATAATGTTTGTAATGTTAAAAAAAATCACATAATGGTTATTGCTATATAATCCCTCAGATTATATTAATAGAGACCAGTATATAAATGTGAAAAACTTTAAAAAATTGAAAGTTTAACACTAGTAGAATGGAGTATATATCTTCAAAAACAATGCAGATTATATCAGTAAAATAAAACATTTTAGAAATTCCATGTAGTAAAAGAAACAAACAAACAAACAAACAAAACCCAAAGGAAGCAGAAAGAACATAAAACAAGGTAAAAGAAGGCAAACATGGGTGTTATAACTGAGATGAGAATAAAGGTTTGTGCTCTGCTTGAGAGAAACCAGCTATCATGAGCAACATCATTAAATGACACTTGCTCTAGATATTCTGTGGCAATTTTTAAAGTCACAAAGGTGAAGAAAAAACTCTGAGAGCATATACAACCAACTCAAAAGGGCTATTGAAAGATGAAGCTCATGGGTGAGGTCCAGCAAAAAACAAATTCACGGAAAGTATCATATTAAAAAAATGCAAAAAGGTTGCACGTAGAAGAGCAGGCCGTTTTATTAGGCAAATGGAAGATTTAGGATAGGAGAGTCAGATATGGTAGACTTCCAGGTAAAAGTGTTAAGTAGCTGGAAAGCATTAAATGTGGCAAATAAAATTAAATGCTTTAATGTGAAAATAAAAGTGTAAAAGGACTAATAAATTTTAGTCAATTATTGTGTAATCTTGCAATGCTCTGTAAGCTGATCACAAAGCCACAACCTTAAGAGGAAAACAGATTGATCTTTTTTTCTTTTCTTTTTTGTTGATTAAAATATTACATATGTCTTTCCTCCCCGCCTCCCACCCCATTGACCTCTCCCAGGTGCTGGTGTCCTCACCCCCCTACTGTCTGTGTGCATTGGTTATGCTTGTATGCATGCCTTCAAGTCCTTTGGTTGATCGCTTACCCCCCTCCCCTGCCTTCCCTCAGAGGTTTGAGGGTCTGTTTGATGCTTCTCTATCTCTGGATCTATTTTTGCTCATCTTTATATTTTTCTTTCTCCGACTGGTTTATTTCACTTAGCATAATTCTCTCCATGTCCATCTATGATGCTGCAAATGGTAAGACTTCCTTCTTTTCTATAGTTTCTTAGTATTTCATTGTGTAGATGTGCCATGTTTTTTTTTTTTTTTTAATCTACTCATCTGCTAATGGGCACTTATGCTGTTTCCAAATGTTAGCTATTGTAAATTGTACTAAAAGACTTAAACGTATGATGGGAAACCATAAAAACCTTAGAGGAGCACTAACTGGTTTGGCTCGATGGACAGAGCGTTGGCCTGTGGACTGAAGGGTCCCCAATTTGATCCCGGTCAAAGGCACGTACCTTGGTTGTGGGCACATCCTCGGTTGGGAGTGTGCAGGAGGCAGCTGATCAATATTTCTCTCTCACTGATGTTTCTAACTCGATATTATTATTCCTTCCTCTCCATAAAAAATCAATAAAGCATATATTTTTAAAAAAATCTTAGAGGAATTCACAGGCAGCAAAATATCAGGTATATGTCGTAGCAATATCTTTACCGATACAGCTCCTAGGACAATGGAAACTAAGGAGAAAATAAACAAATGGGACTACATCAAAATAAAAAGCTTCTACTCAGCAAAAGAAACCATCAACCATCAACAAAACAACATAAGAGCCCACTGCATGTTAGAACATATTTGCCAATGTTCCATCCGATAAGGGTTTTATCTCCAAAATTTACAGGGAACTCATAAACTTAACAAAAGGAAGATAAACTATCCAGTCAAAAAAAATGGGCAAAGGACCTCAACAGATACTTTCCAAAAGAGAATATACAAAAAGCCAAGAGACATATGCAAACACAATCAAAGTCACTGATCACCTGAGAGATACAAATCAAAATGACAAGGAGGTACCATCTCACACCTGTCAGAATAGCTGTCTCCAACAAATCAACAAGTGCTGGCGAGGATTCTGAGGAAAAGGAACCATCATGCACTGCTGGTGGGAATGCAGACTGTGTAGCCACTGTGGAGAACAGTATGGCGTTTCCCGAATAAATTAAAAATGGAACTCCCATTTGACCCAGTGATCCCACTTCTAGAACATATCCCAAGAAATCAGAAACACCTATCAGAAAGGATATATGCAGCAAACAGATTGATCTTTAAGGTTCAAAATTTCACCCTTCTACAATATCTTTTAAAAAGGACGGATCAGCAATATAATGCAAAGGCGGTAAGTAGCAAATCTGGGGAAATGTTTGCAATGTTTATGACAGGCAAGCGAAGAAAGAGTTGAATGTTACAACAACTCTTAAAATACTAAAAGTAATTGTACAAACTCAATAGAAAAATGAGTACATCACAAAACGAGGCAAAAAGTAAGAGAAATGGGAGTAGCAAATACACGCAAAAAGGTAAAAAGGTTAACTCAATTAGAGATCAAAGAAATGCAAAATAAAATGACAACACATTTCAGTGTTAGCCTGCTAAATTTATGAGTAGTCTCTTTTTGAATTTTGTTTAAAAAATAATAATGGCATGTTTGAGTTAGCAGGTAATTGAAAATTCTCTTACATTGTTCACAGGCATATAAATTAGCAATTTTTCTTAGAGGCATTTGCGTAACTTGTTTCAAAAACCTTAAAATATTCATCTTCTTTGACTCAGTAATTTAACTTCCCAGAATGTATTCTGGAGGAAAAAAACATGCATTCACACAATGTGTCCATAATGGAGTTCAGCACAGATAGATGTATTTATGCTAGAAAGATGTTTCCTTTCTGTTGTATTTGACCAGACAAATCTGAAAGTGGAATATTTAGCAATCACTAAAATTTATGTTTCTGAAATACATGTAATGACGGATAATTCCCATTGTATAATACCAGTATTAAGTGAAAAGAGTAAGTGAATAAATTTTTATTATCCAAATTCCATATTAAATTATATTTATGAAAAGAAAAATGAATAAAAAGAAATATAATACATAACTGATGTTTCTGGTGAAATAATTAGGAGTGTTTTTTTTATTTTATTGGCCTACATATTTGTAAAATTAACTGTAATCAAAAATCAATTTTATAATAAAATGCGATTTAAAAATACCAAATGCTGAAAGAAATATAATTTGAGATTTTTTCCCCCTCAGCTTGAATAATTTCAAAGTTATTTCTGATTCCCTAGGTAGAATTATTGATCCTTATTTTACATCACCCAAAAAAGAAGTAAGTTTTCAAAAAATGTATTTGTTGAAATATCTATCTCTATGTCTTGGACTATTAGCCTCTCAATTGAGAGGTGTCCAATTTTATTAATATTAGAAACACAAAAAGACTCAGCAGTAAGGTATTTTTCACATATTGATAATGTTTATTACATATTTGTTGAATTGAATAAATTTATTCCACTTTTATTATGTAGAAGGAAATTTCTAGAAAGAGTAAGTGGTTTATAAAATTATCTAATAATAAAAAACACTTTGAATGTAAGTGTTTTAATTTTGTATATTTTTAATTTGTAACTTAAATATTCATGCATTTAAAGTTTTGGTCTGATCTTATCTTCTTTTATGTTTCTTAGCCATTTATATATTTCTAACTAACCTATAGAGAATCTTCTTGTAATATACACACTGTAATACATAGAGAATTTGGAATAAATGTCTAACTTTAAAAATACTATTGTTAGTTATTTAAAAGCCCATCATGCTTAACTTGAGTGAGGACTGTTCTGACATGAACTATAATGAATTTTCACAAATTAAAATGTCTAGTCAATACATTTTTCTAATTTTCATATATATTGCATTTCTCCTTTGCCTTGAAAAGTTATATGTTTTTTCTCCTTTGAAATTCTAAATGAGAAAAATAATAACAGAAACCAGATGAATAACATTATGGCGTCCTTGAGATGCAGGTGGCACATAGAACAGGTACGCCCAGGGCGAAGTGCTAAATATATAAGCTGAATAAAAATTACCTGAAGGGACTTTGCAGCTATAATTACTGAATATCTACATGAGGAATCTCATGTTTATCATTTTCCTACTGCCAATCAAGTGATATTTTAAGGCCTCTTCCGTACTCCATTGCTAGGTGGTGGTTTAAAATCTAACTGCGCAGGGTAAACAAACAGAAAATAACGTTTTGATTTAAAAATAACAATATGTGATGATCATGTGGTTTATGCCTATTTTTCTGGAGTAATTAATTATAAGTAGTATTTCTTTTCATTCTCCTACTGTGGAAGAAAGTTTTTATCATCACCCTAACTATAAGGTATATTAAAAATAACAAATGGCCGATAGATGTGTGTGACCCTGAAGGACTTAAGACCTGAGAATTTTCCACTGTGGTCTCCAAACAATCTTGCCCCTGGCAGCTGCTCCTCCAACTCTCACACATGACACAATCCACAACTATTCCTCTTCATCCTTTAGATAAAATCCAGGCTGTGCAAACAATGGCTGCTAATCCACATGAAAAATCCCCCTCTTCCCATTTCCGGAACTAGCTGAACTTTGACTGACCTCCTTCCTCCAACTACAGCCCCTCGAACATTCCAACCCATCCGCAATTCAGAATGCTCCTTCACCCTTCAGAGCCTTATCATGCTAGGCATTTTTGGAATAAAATCTTATCCTAATGGTACTCTGGTTGATTTTCTTCCCCAAGTAGGAAATACGCTGGGAATTCAGAGGTAGGAGAGAGTATTTCTTCTACCTCTGTGGTCAGTGGGGATGAGTGGAGTGGGGGAAATATTTGAATTGAGCCTAAATAGGTGAATTGTGTGCTGGTTAAAGGAAAGATTTCACATAGTATTTATATCTCATAATCAGCAATGAGTTTCATCCTGAAATTATTGTAATTAAATTATTGTAATTATTGGCTAATTAAATTTGAATACTTGATACAAATTGGGCAGTTTATTCAGTAGAATTTTGGAACACTAAGTCAAAGTCTTTGCAGGTTTCTAGCTACAAAACTTTGAAATCATTTGAGTTATTAGAAACAAATAATGAAAAATTTCCTGCCATATAATAGTGTTAAAGAAAATTGAATTCCATGAAATCAGTTCAAATATAAGCAAAACATAAACCATATGACAGATGAATCACACTTATGAATAAATGCAAAAGTATTAAATGTTAGTAAATCCAGCCAAGCATTATAAGAATAACTCAACACTTCTAATGAATTTTTCAATAATTCCTCACTAGAAAGCTTATTAACATAGTTAATCACATTCATATCCAAAGGAAAGGTATTTTGATCATCTTCATAAATACTGAGTTTTATTAAATACAACTGAATTCTGTATTAGCAAAAAAAACTTTATTATTTTAACTGAGAAATTTTTCACATTGTGAAAAGTAGCTACCTTGTGCAGAGAACAGACTGATAATTATCAGGGCATAAGAGGTTGGGGAGCTGGGTAAAAAAGATGAAGGTTTGAAAAAGTACAAACTGGTATTTACAAAATAGTCAATGGAGATGCAAAGTATAGCATAGGGAATCCTACATAATAAAAGGCTAATATGCAAATTGACCAAGTGGCGGAATGACCAGTCACTATGACCGCATTGACCACCAGGGGGCAGACGTTCAGTACAGGAGCTGCCCCTTGGTGGTCAGTGCACTCCCACAGCTCCCACAGGGGGATCACCTCTCATCCAGAAGCTAGCCAGCTCAGCAGCGCCTCTCCCGCCTCCCTGGCAGTGCTAAGGATGTCCCACTGCCAGCTTAGGCCCACTCTCCATGGCCATCAATGGGACATCCCCTGAGAGCTCCTGGACTGTGAGAGGGCACAGGTTGGGCTGAGAGGCCCCCCCACCCAAGTGCACTAATTTTGTTCACCAGGCCTCTATTATAGTCAATAATAATATTGGGGGAACACTTTGTAAGGTATATAATTGTATAATCAAACTGATGTACAGCAGAAACTAAATACAGAATAATATTGAATGTAAACTATAATTTAAAATGAAATTTAAAAAGTAAAAACAAAAAAGAAATAGCTATATTGAACTAATAGTCTTATATTTAATGTTGAAAAATTAGAAGCATTTACATTTAATTCTGGAACAAGAAATTTTTTACAACTTACAGACTTATAGCCCATTGAATTAGACAAGGAAACAAAACAAAGGAGGTAAGAGAAAAGATGAGAATGAGTATTATTATTTTCAGATACAAAATAGCCAAATCAAAAAATACATTTGATTAAAAAAGAAATATGTAAATAAAAATTGTCAATATTAAATAGTTAGAAAGTGAAATGAAAAGAGAGATAGCACCCACAATAAAATCTACTTCATAAATTTTCCAGGAATAAAAAATATTTGTACTAGGTTAAATTTTGTCTAGCTTATGTTAAACTACTTTATAGAACTTTAATCATTGGACATAGATTGTGGTAGTCTGATTTCATTAATGACTTTGTATTTTTTCTCTATAATTTAATAGTAGTCTTCCTTCCTGATTCTTAGCTAAGCTGTGTGCCTTGCTTTGACCACTAGGAGGTTCACCAATGTGAAACAAGCACAGACTTCAGAGGTTCTAACATATCAGGCCTTCCTCTTGCTCTCTTGTTTCTCAGTGATTAGCATGAACACATACTTGGCCAAGCATAAGTGATATGAGAGACATATGCGAGTGAGAGACAATTGGAAGAGATCTCAATTTTTCAACCAAAACTGGTAGGTTATTCTTGAGCTCAAATATGTGAGAGTGTCCAATGAAGATTCTAGAATCTTCTAGCCATTTTAAAGCTAACTGTGGATTGAATTCAGCCATCACCAGAAAGCAACCTAGCTAACCTGACGACTTGTGAGCAATGATCAGTTCTTAGTGTTATCAGACATGGAGTTTGGGGGTATGTTCTGATATATAGCAAGGACAAGTTTAAACATGGATATATAGATCAGAAAAGATACAACTTTAGGTCTCTGGGGGAAAAGATTGATTATTTAGTATGTGATAACTGCTTTATGATGTTGAGAATAAACAGGCAAGTCAATCAATTAAGTTAGAAGTACATCTCGCATTTTAAACCATATTAAATTTTAGATGAATCAAAGGTGTTGGAAATATGGAGAGCAATCTTAGTAAGCATGACCTTATAGTCATATAATAAGAAAGTAGATTATATAATGTGATAATGAAAAAGATCACATTGGGTTAAGTAATGAAATAAATCTTTTACTCCACAAAATTCTCCTTAGGGAAAATATTTACCTTTGTTTTGAAGGATTATTTGAAGGACTTCCTTCACTGATATCAGCAAACAGGGTGCTGAGGTCAGAGGAAATTGAATTGCATTAATCTGTGTAGCTTGGAAGATTATACAACAAATGTTAACTGATTTACTAGTATTTCTGGATGGTGGAATTAAGAGCTTATTTTTCTTTGCATCTCTGTTATTTCTGAATTGTTTTACAAGAGACATGTTTTGCTTTTTGTCACATCCTCTAGTTCTTTACATAACACTTTCATTGTGATGTTTTGGGGGAAGAGACTGGCTGATGGTTGATTTCTAATTTACCTAACTTCGTATGGGATCAGAGGACAGTCTATAGGATAATCATTATTGAGTCTTTTTGAGACATTATTTATTAGTAGCCTTGCATGTAGATTTGAAATGCTTTCATTTTAGGGGAATATGTGTAAGAAGCTCTCTCCTATTGGACAAATGGATATTGGTTATTAATTTTTAATTCTGTTATTTAAATCTTCTTTACTCTCGATACTTTGGTCTGTTGGCTCCATCCGTTTCTGAGAGCCATATGCTTTGTTAATGATTGTAGAGCTGTCAAACTCTCATCGAAATTCATTAGTTTTAGCTGTGTTTTAGGGTATATACATCCCAGTAATTATTACACAGTCAACTTTATCACAAACTGTGCAACGCTCCTCTTTCCTTAACTCTTCACAACCTACTTCCTCATTCTCAGATGATTTTTTAAGAACATTTTATTTATATCAGATGACATGCAAAATATGTCCTATGGTACATAGCAAATATGTATAGAAGGCCAGGAGAAAAACAGACTTGTGAAAGAGGTTGTTAGGGATGGCCAAGGGAGGCAGGGAGAGGAAATAGAAGCCAACAAATTAGCTCCTGAAAGCATTCGGATCATTCCCATTGCTAAGGAAACCACTTCACAATTTCCTGTCTCTGTCTCAGCTCTGAACAGCTGCTTTACTTATATTTGGCTTCACAGAAGGACTTTAATTGCGAGGTGAAGAAGAGCCAGAGTGCCAATGTTGGAGTGGGAAGAAGAATTATGGTGATGCAAAGTAACATCAAAACAGATTATTTAGGATAATTGGCAAAGCCTATGCTTTTGAAATGGAGGTCATGGCTCATCTCTTTCTCTCTAAAGGTATCCTAATGGTGGTGGCTAAGTTATTTAAGGTGACCGCTTAAAACTGGGGCTGTTACATTTTCTCTGGGTGAAAAAAAAATTAATGAATACTATTAATCCGTTTTCCTTCACTAGAATGGTCAAATTGACATAGTTAATCTTCTTTCCCTTCTGTTATATGTTTTACTAAAAGAAGTCAAAATGAATGACCTGCCTCTCTAAACGAACGGGAGGAATCATCAACGTTCGTCCATAGCTAGAGTTTTGCTAACTCTACAAGAATGTAGTTTTATCTTGGGCTGTGTCACATGGAGTTCTGGAAAATGAACCTTTCCTGCATTCTACATTTTCATTTTTCTCTTTGCCTGAACCCAGTAACTTTCCTTCTCCCCTCCTACCTCCAACATTACTTGTGAAGTATTAGCTTCTCTTTTTCGTCCTATTTTCTTTTGCCAAAAAATTAATTTTGTTTTGGTTAAAATAATTTTTAAAAGAAAGTTTGAGGTTGTTATAGAAATGAATGATTCTAAGCTACTTAAAGTTCTTCTTGTTCATACATAATATTAGGCTAAAATATCCAACACCACATCTAGAATTATTCTGTTTTATTTAGTAGAAACTCAAGATAATCCAGAGGAAACAGCCACCTCATAACACGTTCAACAACCACCTTCAAAGGGGTCTAGATTAGTAGCAGCCACTATAATTTCTTCATGATAAAAATGTTCACTGACAGTCCTGTCCACTCTGAGACCTACTAGCCTTTTGTTGCTATTAAACCCTTGAAATGTGGCTAGTGCACCAAAACCGGTTTGGCTCCGTAGATGGAGCGTCGGTCTGCGGACTGAAAGATTCCGGGTTCGATTCCGGTCAAGGGCACGTACCTTGGTTGCAGGCACATCCCTGGTAGGGGGTGTGCAAGAGGCAGCTGGTCGATGTTTCTCTCTCATCGATGTTTCTAGCTCTCTATCTCTCTCTCTTCCTCTCTGTAAAAATGTCAATAAAATGTATTTTTTTTAAAAAAGAAATGTGGCTAGTGGGACTTAAGAACTGACTTCAAATTTTTATAGCATTTTAACTAATGGAAACTTAAATAATTACATATAAGTAGTATCACTGTATTGGATAGTGTGATTCTAGATGGCCCTCACTGGCATTATTTTATTCATTCTTATTCTAAAATATTTATAGCTATCACGCCAATTTTCAACCATTAAGGGCAAGAAATGCAGAAGTATCCCTTGGATTTAAAATATATTTAAGGGCTGACAAAAATTCTGAATGCATTCGGAAAGGGATGTGGGTTAGTGCTGTGCACATACCTCACTTTTGATAGCTATTTAGGTTAATGGGTTAATGGCTGGAACAGTGGTTGTTACAACATAAAGAGATGAGATTACCATTTACTTAAACCAAGACCTTTACAACTAATACTTTCTGACAGCTTCACTGGCCTTTCCGTTGCTCAAGTTTTGTCTTTGTCTCTGTTACCTGTACAAATCCTAGCCTCCAGGAAAGAGACAGATACAGTGTTAGGAACAGCGAGGTGCTAGAACATGCGGGAAATCACATACTTTAGAAAACTATGGCTCTCTCCTATCATTTAAAGAGCTTCTGAGATCTCACTCTATGGCAATCTCTGCCCACATCCAAGAAGTGGCTGTGTCGAATACACCTGGGCTTATCCTCACCCCCTCCTCCCTCTCTAAATCTCCATATGATCATGAGTTGGTGCCCTTCATGCCATGAAAAACTGATGTTCACATCAATGTTCATGGTGAAATGGTTTTATTTTTTTGTTCCTTATAAAAGAACAAAATGTTCTTGGGTTGTAAACTTCTAGGGCAAAGATTATGCTCACCTACTGGTTAAATTCAAGGTCAACTTTGGCATCAAAAAGTTTGAACACTAATCCTAACCGGTTTGGCTCAGCGGATAGAGCATCAGCCTGTGGATTAAAGGGTCCCAGGTTCAATTCTGGTCAAGGGCATGTACCTTGGTTGTAGGCACATCCCTAATAAGGGTGTGCAGGAGGCAGCTGATTGATGTTTCTCTCTCGTCGATGTTTCTAGCTTTCAATCCCTCTTCCTTCCTCTCTGTAAAAAAAAAAAAATCAATAAAATCTATATTTTTAAAAAGTTTGAACATGAAAAAAATGCACCTTTTTTTTTTTTTTTTTTGCTGCTGCTACTGGAAGAGAGTGGAGCTTTAAGCCACAGTAGAAGGAATCTCTCTTCCCTTAAAAATGACAAATGACATGCATTGCATGGTCGTGTCTAACACGGGTTGGGAAAAATTGAGATATTTTTCAGATTCTGGGTGAGGCAAATGAAGCAAGGAAGCAAGAGATCTGGAGGTTAGCAATGCCCACAGCAGCTTCTGCAAATGTGCTGAGCCTGGAAAAGCAGGAATCAGAGAGTGTGGCTCCTGCCTTGTTTTGTATGCATTTGTGTGATTTCCTTTTGTATTACACTTTTCAGATCCAAATGGAAGCATACTCTACACACTGCTCTGCATTCTACTTGTTTTTATATAGTTTATTTCATGTAGTTTATTGCCTTGTTTCCCATGAAGTTTATTTCCCTGCTAAGCAATCCTAAAACATCTACTATCCCTAATCAGAACTCTCTGGTTCACCATGGGATATTCCTGTTTGGTTCATTTTTAGGGCACATTATAAAACGAACACTATGTGTTGTGTCTTCTAACTTGTGAAAATGAGCCAGGGGTGAAAAATAAAAACAGAACTGAAGTGCTTTGACAATAACTCATATTAACCTTTTTGTATTTAGTAAATCGCTCTAGGCTTTTCCCCCCACCCACCCACCCCTATCCTCTCTGTTTGAAATGCCCTAACTTTCCCATTGACAATTCTGAGATCGAAGGTGTCTGCCTCCGATATGAGTGCACCTGAGCTTTGGAAATGAGCTGTTGGATCCCACTTTGGGATTAATGAAAGATGTGGAAATAAATGTTCATTGCTACTCCAGTTAAGAATCCTGAGGGTACTTAATGTCTTTTTCATAAGAAACATGAGATCAATTCATTTTGTTTCAGATCTGAAGAGGCTGTCATATTATTCTTTGATCTGTTCTGTCCAGGTAATTAAGGGTAATTGACCTTCACAACTCAGCATTTGTGGAAGAAAAAGAAAAAGACAATACCCTGAGTTTTATTTAAAAGCCAAATGGTTTAACCCAAATCTTATAGTAAAGAAAATGTATAGTTTTGATAATCACTGTAGAGAAAAAAATCATAAAATACTATTAAATCCAGCTTTCAATGTTGCATTATTGCCTATATACATGTACATAGGTGTATACAGGAATACACTCACACACATCTATAATAATTGAAGTGTAATATGCTAATTAGGCCAGATGACCTTCTGGACGAAGCAGGGGCTGTGAGGGAAGCCCAGGTCCGGGTGCCAGAGGGAAGCCGGTGCCGGCAGCCCGAGAAGGAAGGCCCACTCTTGCATGAATTTCTTGCACAAATTTTTAGATTATCTATAAAAGTTTTCCAGAGCTGCCACAATTAGCTGTCAGAGATGGGGTGGATCACACAATGGAAGTGTATTGTCTCTGAAGTTCTGGGGGCTAGAAGTCTGAGATCAAGGTGTTGGTGGGTTGGTGTTGTCTGGAGTCATGAGGCTTATAAACTGCCACCTTCTTCCCATGCCTTCTCAGGGTTTCCCTCCGTGGATGTCCTAATCTCCTCTTCTCATAAGCACATCAGTCATATTGGATTAGGTCCCAAACTAATGGCAGAATTTTAACTTAATCATCATCTCCTTGATCACCCTATTCCCAATTATGATCACATCCTGAGGTACTGAGGGTTAGAATGCCAACATATTAATTTGGGGGGTAACAATTCAGTTTATAACATATATTTTCTTAAAACTCATTTAACTTGAATTGTTTTTACTTTCTTAAGAATTTGCTTATTTTTTTTAAAAAAATAATGGGCAACATAAGTAAATGAGGCAACATTTTAAAAGCCACAACATATTTAGTCTCTCTCTTTCATCGACAATCATTACTCATCTATTTTCCAGAGACATATTTCATATATCTATATGTACATGTGTGTATAATTGAATGAAAAAAAGTAGAATGCAGAACAGTGTTTATAGTGTGCTTCCATTTGTATCTGAAAAGTGTAATACACACAAATATGTGTATAGCTGTATATGCATCCATACATTATTTTGCCCTGGTTTTATTGTTTTAAAAATATTTAAATGACACATTTGAGATTTATTTCTGGGCAGCGAGATGAACACTTTGACAGTGGGGAGCAGCGGGTGGCAGAGTCCCACCGATTGAGCACAATCCAGGTAAAGTCTACCTGTGCCCATCCCAGCTGTGCCTCCAACGGGTCGGGAGAGACTGTGCTCACCTACACTCACTTCTGCTCACACCCATTGGTGCGTTAGCTCCTGTCCCGACCCCACTCTCAACAGCATGGATAATTAAGATCAGGAATTTTGCTATTGTAGCTTTATAATATATTTCAGTTAAGTGCTAGAGTTGGTACTTCTTTTTCTTCTTTTTTAGATTTTCCTTCCTAGTTTTGCTTCTTCCCCCCCCCCCCCCCCCCGTAGTTCCAAGAACATGTTCCAAGTTGCAAGAATGTAGTTATTTTTGAAACTGTGTCTGCTTTATAGACTACTTTAGGTGTTTATTCCCTCTGGAGCTGAGGCAGCTTACGGAGTTGGGACTGACTCTTATTAGGAGAGAAATAGGAAGGAGAGAGTGGAGCTGGAGCTGCGTTGGGCAGACAGTGAATTAGAGAGGCCTGTGTCTGTGTTTGGAGACATTTATACTTCTGTAGATAACAACGCAAAGATAGGGATGTCTGGGGACCAGATGGGGATGCCGTGAGAGGGAGATAGCACGAGGTTATCTTAAAATGGATCTAACTGAACAGGGCTGTTTGGAGACGAGATGTGACCACAAGGAAGGGCTGGTGGTCACCACAGCCCGACTCCCGAGGAAGTGGGCATACATCGCCAGACAGAGGTGCGGTATTGCCCACATGGAGGCGATGCTGTAATGGAAGTTTCCAGTTTCCTCATTCCAAGGCCACTGTCATTTCCTCAGTCTCAGCTTGTCCGTGCTCTGTTGTTGGCTTTGGGAGAACTGGGGTTTTAGGGCAAAATGGTCCAGTCTTCTGGCATTTGTAGAATTATATTCAGGAGGGTAGCCCTCTCAAGTCACTCTTACTGGGATATTCTTGCAAGTTCATAGGAATCCCCCGGTTGAATCTTTGGTCCGAGGCCCCACTGCTTCCAGCTGGCAGGCAGACACCCCTGTGGCCATTTGGCATGGTGATGCAGAGATCCAGAGGAAGGGATAAGGACAGTGAGCAATGTCTCTTCATCCACTGGTGCTGTCGTAAGCTAGGTGTTGCCAGCTTTATGTTGTAAACTTGGAAACACTGATAATTGCGATGTCCAAATCTTCATCTTTAAAACTTGGTTGATTTAGCAATTAGTAGGAATTCTGTTTAAACTATGTGGATTTGTAACTTTTCAAAATCTTTCTATAAAATTAGAAAACATTGACACCAAAACCTAGCAAAATGTAATATAAAAAAAAACAACAACTATGGTCCAGTTCAATTACATATTGGTAAACATAGTGCATCAACACATTGGAAGGATACTTATAGCATGAATACATTCATTGTAAAGCTGTCAAGGTCGTGCAACATTAACAACTCAATGGATAAATTTCATGTTAGATGTAACTAGGAAAACCAGGGATACAAAAATTAAAATTTATCAAAGTCGGGACACCTTGTGACATGCTTATTCATACTCCATTCTAGATTGTGCACCCACCTATCACTCACCTAAGTTCGTACGTGTTTTGTAGTGTACCGAATGGACTGAACCCAAAGAGCGAAACTCACTTTGCCTTCAGACCAACACGTCCTGTCACATCTTCCTTCCTCAGCCTTTGATATCTCCGGCAGATCCATCCACTTTTCAGTATTAAGGACTTTATCAAGTTTTCACGTGAAAGTTCAGTCTCACGTTCAGTGTAAAATTTCCCCTTTCCAGCTCAGGCCCAACAGGCTTTGGGGGAGCTGTACCAAGGAAGGGTGGGGAGGAAGTTGGCTGCTTCTGCTTCTTCCACCCTTTCTCACCCTTCCCTTCTCCTCTCCCATGGCTTTGATGCTTCCGAATTTCCCTTTCTTTGCTGAGCAACATCAGTTTCCAAAAGCTGGGATGTGAAAGCTGAGTTTTCATAAAAACTTTTCTCACGTCGATGTTGGTGCCCGGGCATGGGACTTCGCTTTCCAGCAGCTCAGCAAGCATGGCAGCCAAGAGTGAGGAGCCGGCTGCCCCTTCCTCAGAGAACTTCATCTCGGGGAGTAGATCTCTTGTATTGTCAAGGTTTTGGAGCTCGCTGGGGAGAGTGGGTGACACTCCTCCTCTTATGGTCAGACACAGGCCCGCCATCTGCTATCACCAAAGTTCCATTCATCTAAATAAAGCCCGATCTTCTGCTGAGATGGGCTAGACAGGATACCAGCCAGTCGCCATTCCCGGGCAGTCCCTGGGGAGAGACGTCTGGCAGCTTCTTGGCTGTTCTCTTTAGAACACAGAGTTCTTATCTATTGTCCTCTGTTTTGAGGTTTTAGCCAAAGTTCTATGAACAAGAAAAGTCTCATTCTATATTCCTGTGTGTGTGTGTGTGTGTGTGTGTGTGTGTGTGTGTGTGTGTTTCAGGGCTTTCTAGCATTCAAGCAGCTGTATTTTTATCCTTTCCAAACCTGATCTGAGTTTTTTTCTAGACCATGAATAAAATCTTGCATGTGAGGTCTCCTGGTTTTTTTTTTTTTTCAGTCACTTTGAGATATGTTTTATGGAGCTTAATAATTAGATAATTCTTACACTATCACAGGTATAAGAGTATCCCACTAAAAGCTTCCTGTACCCACAGCATGAGGGTGTTCAGAGCTCATAATTCATGCCATGCAAGACAACGGGGTGTCAGACGCCCTGATCACTGGCCTTTCTCCCACTTTGGGAAAGCAGGTGGCCTTAGCCAAAAGGGTAAGTGGGTGGCATGGTAGGTGATGATCCTTGAGAGACCCCTCGGAAAGGCAGTTCGCTAACATGGAGGAACCCCGCCCTGAGATGGTGTGGGTGGGCTGCCAGAGCCTGGAGCCTGGGGGCAGGCCACAGGACAATAGCTCACACAGGGAACTGTATAGACAGAGACAACCCAGCGGGCTTTGCAAGGACTGAAATTCAGGGCTAGCTCATCAACAAAAAACTGCTTTTAACTGCCATGCATTTGGAAGCGAAGAGTTAGAACCAATTGCGGCTGAAGAAATAATTTCAGAATTAAGAAAATATTTCGAGCAAAATGATAGAATAACTATTCCACACCAAAGCTTACAGATGATTCTAAAACAATACTTACATGAAAAGTTATCATCTTGAATGTTTATTTTAGAAAAGTCTTAAGGACACAATAAATGCAAAGACACAATCATGATGACGTTATACTGGCGAGAATCAAGAAGGGCAGAAGAATCTTTTAAAGAAAAATAATTTGACAGATTTTGACAAGGTTAATAAAGATGACAAGAAAGAAGAAGTAATTGTGTTATTTCTCAAAGGAATGATAAAAGGGCCATAGTTTAGATGGACTATATATTAAAAGATAACATAGAATGCAATAATAACTTTATTTCTGAAATCTGAAAACTGAGCGGAAGTGGACATGTTTCTGGAAAAATACTACCAAACTGAATCAGGAGAAAAAACAAAGCTGAATTTTCTTATCTCATAAAAGAAACTAAGTTATTAGCTGAAATATCTGCATTTATAGAAGTCTGTGTGTGTGAATTTGAACATGGAAAGAAGTATTCCATTTGTTGCCCTTGGTTAGCTGAGGAGCTAAGACTTGAAGGGACTTCTAGCTGATTCTTCTCTCCCTGAGTCATTAGAACCACCACCTTCCCTCCTCTGGATATAGATCATTCCAGAATGCACATTCGTGTCTGATTTATAACACCCTCGCTTAGACTCCTCTGTACCCGTCACACTGTTTTATAGTCTGGAGTCAGAAACTACTAATATATCTAAACCTCAATATTCCTTCTTACCTTCTTTCCTGACACTGCTTCAATGATAAAATGAAACTGTCCCAGCAAATAATGCATTTTTTTCTGCTTTTCCTTGCAGCTACATGCAGCCCGTGAACTAAGTTTCAGGCCAAGGAGAGAAAGGTAAAAGGGTGCATCGGAGTCATAGCTTCCAACCTTCCCCTCTGTTCTGCGGCCCTGAACCCCTGAGGTCTGCGGGGACCACCCTGAAGTAACTGAGGGATGAAGACCATGGCATTGCCTCCTTCCTTACATGGGAGAGAAACAAATACCTTTGGAAAGCCGGTATTATTCTCTTAAAAAACACACAAGACACTTCTGATGTGCATACTCACACCCAACGGCAGAGACCATGTCACGGTTCTCCTGGGGGAACAAGCCACATACTGTTCTCCAGTCCTTGGTATTTATTTGGCTTTGTTGTTGTTGTTGTTTATTTGTTTTTAATTTTTAAAAAATATTTTATTGGTTTTTCACAGAGAGGAAGGGAGAGGGATAGAGAGCTAGAAACATAGATGAGAGAGAGACATCGACCAGCTGCCTCCTGCACACCTCGCACCGGGGATGTGCCCGCAACCAATGTACATGTCCCCAACTGGAATCGAACCCGGGACCTTTCAGTCCACAGACCGAGGCTCCATCCACTGAGCTAAACTGGTCCTGGCATATTTGTTTTTAATTTTTATTGAATGTATCAGGGTGGCATTGGTTCATAAAGTTATGCAACTCTGTAATACATCATCTATATATTGTTATTTTTAACTTTGTTTCTATTGTGCCCATTTTCCCCTCCTTTGCTCACCTCCCTCTCACCTTCCCTCTGGCCAGCACCCCACTCTTGTCAGTGTTTGGGGTTATGCACACGGCTAATCCCCTCACCTTCTTTCATCCATATCATGTACTGTGTGTTCACCCTCCCCCTAGCCCCACCACCAAGCCAAGGTGGGGATACAAACCAGTGGCATTATCTCAAACCTGAGCCCCGGGACCGCCCCAGGAGGCGTGCACGTAGCAGTCAGCACCCCAGCTGCTGTGGCGCCTGCCCGGGTGGGCACAGCTGGCTTTCTCTAGGGCGGACCCTCAGGGAACCAGCCACCTCCAGGGCTCTGAATCCAGACACGACCTTTTATCTGATTTCTCATCTATTTACAGTCTCTGTGATAGGATTTAACTTGGTGCCAAAGTCCCTCTGTCTGTACGCTGCCAATTAGTTCCCGAGAGAGTTAGTTTGCATTCTCGGGTTACAAGAGCTTGTCTTAGGGCGTCCAGGCACACAGAGGTAAGTGAGTGGGTGACCACTTAAGATTCTATCTTAAGGGGTGGGCAAACTTTTTGACTCGAGGGCCACCATGGGTTCTTAAACTGGACCGGAGGGCCGGAACAAAAGCAGCCTGACCATGCTGGCACTCTCCTCTTGGGCTGCTGGTGAAGGGGCGGAGGGGAGAGCAAGAGAACCCTCCGCTCTTTCGGCTCCGCGGGCCGGATAGAACAGCCGAACGGGCCGGATCCGGCCCACGGGCCGTAGTTTGCCCACAGCTGTTCTAGCTCCTGGTCAGCATTCACTGGGAAATTTAAAGCGTTCTCTCAGTTCGGTCCCCTGGCACACTGCACAGATCTGGTGCTCTGCCTGGAACATCCAGTACCAAACCACGCGTCCCCCCGCATTGAAATTCCACTCTCAGTGTGGTCTCCAGGCGATCCCTTCCCTTTCTGGCGGCGGCCCAGACACCGCCCCTGCTCATGCTGGATCGTCCCTCCGTCCTCCCTCCGGGACCCAGGAGGCTGAGTGACAACGCACGGTGAGGATTTACTAAATCCAGCCGGCTTCAGATCCCTTTTCTCCCTCCTGTTAGCACCATCGAACGTAGCACGTAAAGCACTGACCTGGGTGACTCACCCCATAATCGAAAGAATAATGTCCTGGAAAGCAAGAGTGATTCTAAAATAATGTCTAAAGGGAACACTCTGTCCTCAACAAGACTTGCCATCCCCTTTGTTTCTTCCCCCAGTTACCTTACTTCCGTGGTCGGCAAACTCATTGGTCAGCAGAGCCAAATAGCAACAGTGCAACCATTGAAATTTCTTTGGAGAGCCACATGTTTTAAAACTTGAACTTCTTCTAACGCCACGTCTTCAAAATAGACTCGCCCAGGCCGTGGTATTTTGTGGAAGAGCCACACTCGAGGGGCCAAAGAGCCGCATGTGGCTCGTGAGCTGCGGTTTGCCGACCACTGCCTTACACCAAAGCTGCCCTGATGCCAGCATAACCCACTCCCCTGCTTCTCTGCCATCACCAACTTTGTGCACCTCCTGGTTTCCGGGGACCCTCTTGCCTTCCTCCAGCTCTCCCCCACAAGAGCCAACACACCTGGTCCTCCAAGAAAAGCCCCCTGGGAGAACAAGGGGTTTGACAAAAAGACCCAAATGGGGCCAAGCCGAGAATCCTTTTGGAGGGTGGGGAAAAAGATGGCTGGGGACATTGATCAGTTCATCCTTTTTATCCCGACAGTGAGCCAATGCGATCTTTCCTTCTCTCCCGTTAGGCTGAGGGTCTATGTAGTGGATCCATCTGGAGGTCTGTGCACCGGAAGGCACTAGCAGGATCCTTGGTCATCTCACTATCTATGGCTGCTGTTCCCTTACACTGAAGACCCCGTGCTGCCAAACACCGAGCCAGCAACACCTTTTCTCCCGCAAAGGAGCTGGGGTCAAGGCCGTAGAGCTGTGGGTGTGAGTTATGGTAGCTCCCCTTCAGTACCTCTCTGATCATGGATTCTAAAACCTGAAGTCTTACTGATACAATGCAGGTTTTGTTGTTTTTTTGTTTGTTTGTTTGTTTTAAATATATTTTATTGATATTTTACAGAGAGGAAGGGAGAGAGACAGAGAGCTAGAAACGTCGATGAGAGAGAAACATCAACCAGCTGCCTCTTGCACACCACCTACTGGGGATGTGCCCGCAACCAATGTACATGCCCTTGACCGGAATCGAACCCGGGACCCTTCAGTCCCCAGAACGACGCTCTACCACTGAGTCAAACCAGTTTCAGCCACAATGCAGGTTTTGACAGAAGTGTCAGAACAAAGTACTTTAGATCCGAAATAAAATCGGTGGCTAGACAGGGATAGGGCAGGACCATTTGTGGAAGAGGTGCATTCTGGGGTTGTTGGTTTTTTTTTTTTTTTTGTTATTCTTGTTTTCTTTTTCATGCCTCTTTTTGGAATGAAAAGAAAGACTGCTTCTGACTTCTGGAATCATGATCGTGATCAGAAGATCAAATACTAGGAGCTGCCAGGTCCCCTTTTAGTCCCGCAGCTCCACACTCAATGCAGATCGCCCAGGGCCGGGAGGTCATTGGAACCAGTGAGCCCACCCGCCAGGCCTCCCACCTGTGGGGGGGAGAGGCCTCTGAAAGCCATAGCTGTGCAGCAAAAGGAACCACAGTGAATTCATGGAAGTTGCATTTTTAAAAATATATATTTTTAATTGGTTTCTAGAGAGAGGGGAAGGACGAGGGAGAGAGAGAAAAAAAAGACATTGAGGTGAGAGCCAAACATCAGTCGGCTGCCTCTTGCACGTCCCCTGCTGGGGATCAAGCTCCAACCGGGGCATGTGCCCTGCCTGGGAATCCGAGCAGCAGCCCTGTCTCAGACTGCTTCCATAAAAACTCTACAGGGCTAAAAAGATTTCATGTTAATATAGAGCCACATTAATCCCCTGCCTCTTCAAATTTTTGTTGTTGAAGATATGCTTGCCAAAACCGGTTTGGCTCAGTGGATAGAGTGTCAGCCTGCGGACTGGAAGGTCCCAGGTTCAATTCCGGTCAAGGGCATGTACCTTGGTTGCAGGCACATCCCCAGTAGGGGGTGTGCAAGAGGCAGCTGGTCGATGATTCTCTCTCATTTATGTTTCTAACTCTCTGTCCCTCTCTCTTCCTCTCTGTAAAAAATCAATAAAATATATATTTTTAAAAAGATATGCTCATCATGAATATTTTCTCAGTCCTTGAATGCCTGCTGTTGTTATTTGTTGTAAAGGAATTACTAAAAGATATTGGCAGAAGATGTGCTTAAACTAAATGAATTGAGTCAAAATTACTAAGCAATGGGGAAACCATGATATGAATGCACTGAAAGCCAGTATAGAAATTTGCATATATGGCTTCAAATTCATTTAAAGAATAAATGCTTTTTAAAAATTAAAAATTAAATTATGTAAGATACATTTAAAAATAAAGCCTATGTCCACAACCCTACTTTTTCAGATAATAAATGCTAATATAATTTATACAAATATTTATCTGTTAACTGTCTATTAAAATCTATGTATTCAAGCTGTCCTAAGAGAATACCATGAGCTAAGTGCATCTAAAGCATTGAACCCATTTCTCAATGTGTAGAGATTTCCTGAGACATTATGTTTATACCCTAGCTTATTTGGAAAATGAATTTTTTGAGTTTATGTAGAAGTAATTTTTAGTGCTGTTAATATATGGTCATAAATTAAAAGGAAGATAATCCAAATGAATGTGATTTCATCTAATTTTTGAGATTCCAAAGCCAAATATGTAGCAGAAAAATATGTGAAGAATTGACTTTCATTCCTTTAGTGTTGATTTTAATAACAGGAGTTTATGGAATAAGGGTATTAGCAGAAGTGCAAGTAAAAGTTGATATTCGTTCCAGCTACTTTATTTTTTATCATTTAATCATCTGCTGTTTATCATCCAAAGTTATCTCACATTCTTTGTCTCCTCACTTTTTTTTTTGTCTTTTGCATTACTACAATTAAATATATTTATTTACTGTATTTACAGGTTACTACAAAAATAATAGATAAATACTTTGGTCAATCTGCAGGGTTTAATGGAAAGTCCCTGGGGACAGTCCCAAGCAGGGAAGTTGTCATTTTAAAAATGTTATTCGGACTGCTATGTGGGTCAGAAAGCAGGAGAGCAGTTAGGCAGGCCCTGTGATCCCACGGAGAGAGATGTTGGCATCCAAGCGCGTCAGCACAGTGGTGAGGTCATGTGAGATACACTCCGATATTCCTCTGTCAGCCCTAAGTATATAATCATATTCAAAGGAATACCTTTAAGTTATATTCTAGCTTAGATGAAGGAGCCAAGAATGACAGACATTTTGGAGACATCACAGAAAAATAGCACACTCCAAATCTGGATCGTTTCCATCCTCACTATTCTTGTATATTATGAATATTTTAAACTAACATTTTTATTTCCATTCAAATATTATCCCTCAAGCTGTGATGTTGCCTTCACTGAGAGTCACAGTGTGTCTAATGTAAACACAGAGAACAACGGGGCAAAAATGAAATGTGAAAAAAACGTTAAGATTCAAAAGAAACTCTTCTGTTTTCCACTTATCGTCCCCCCCCTCTCCCCATTTCTTTGTTAAACCCTTTGAAAATGCTCACTAGATGATAAGATAATGTGATTTCACTCACTTTTATATGTTGCCACAATCTTTATCAAGAAGCATATACTAATTTCATTTTTAGGTGCACTAAATATTATCTGTAAGTAAACTGAACTGAGCAAACAGTCTCTGACTGCTGGGAGTTATAGCTGAAATAGTATGAAGTAGTTCAGTTCGGGGGTACTGTGAGCAGGCACGTCCTGGATCAGGACCAGAACCTGGGCCATGACAAATCCTTTTCTTTTCTTTTAACGCAGTGTTTCCCACACTTCTCTCATGATGGGACCATATAGGTAAAATTGTATATTTAGTGCTCTAAGCTTAGAGTATACAATTTTACCTGCACGTTCCCCAAAATTCTAGTTTAGCACTTCTTAGTTGGGATTTGGGAATCTGTAGTTTAACAACTCCACCAGGTGATTCTCATCGTGAGAAAAGTGTGGGAAACACTGAAATTTAACTAATGAAAGACTGCCTCTTCCTAGGCACCTATCCTTGTCTTAAACACCTAAAATGTGAAATCAAAACGAGTGTCAAGGTCAGCTGTTCATACAAGTAGCCACAAAGTTCTACTTCCAGTCGGTGTATGTCTGTGAGAAAAGACAAGCAAAGTGCTTCGGAGGGGCTGATGGGCCAGGGCCAGGCATTTATATGGAGAGTGGAAGTTCCTACATTTTTTTGTTAGGAGGAAGGGACATGAAATGACCGAGCTCTGGAACCTCCTTCCACATCGTGGTTCCACAATTTATTGTTTTTCTCTCCATATTTTAATTTCAATTTTTTGGTAAGTTTTCATTGAACTTATTGGTGTGACATTGGTTAATAAAATGGTGTAGGTTTCAGGGGTGCAAGTCTACAATACATCATCTGTCTATTGTATTGTACTCACCATCCCACGTTAAGTCTTCTGAGATCACCATTTGTTTATCTTTACCCTCTTCTACCCACCCTATCCCCTCCCCACCCCCAGCCCAGAAATCATTATACTGTTGTCTGTGTCTATAAGGTGTTTTTGTGTTTGTTTTCCTTTATCTGTTCACCTTTTTTTAGCAGCCTCTACCCAATCTCCTCTGAAGACTTTCGGTCTGTTCTCTGTATCTATGAGTCTGTTTCTATTTTGCTTACTTGCTTATTTTGTTCACTAGATTTCACATATAAGTGAGATCATATGATATTTATCTTTCTTTGACTGGCTTATTTTACTTAGCATAATATGGCCCATGCATACTGTCACAAAAGGTAAGACTTCCTTCTCTGTTAGGGCCGAGTAGTATTCGTAGTGTAGATGTACCACAGCTTTTTTATCCACTCATCCACTGAGGGCCACTGGGCTGCTTCCAGATCTTGGCTGTTCTAAGTAATGCTGTCATAAGCATAGCTACTTTAAAGTGCTGGATTTACCTAAACTTACTTCAAACAATTATTTTATAAATAATTGTACTGGTTGGGCTTATATACACTTTGCCTTTAGTCTTATAGAATTTACTCTCTAATTTGTGTTTATTTTATTTCTAGGTTATTATCTATGTTTCAAAGAAAAAGTACAATGAACCAAAACAAATTATTGGACAGATTTGTTTTAAATTCAACAACACAAATGTCAAAACTGTCATAAAAACAAAAACAAAAAATTAAAACATTAAGACAATAATAATAAAAACAGACTAAATCAAGTGTGTGTGTGTGTGTGTGTGTGTGTGTGTGTGTGTGTGTGTGTGTGTGTGTTTTAAGGAGTTAGAAGTGAAATCATTCAGACAGATGTGAATTCCATTTTTTTCAAGTTTGGGAATACATTCCCCAAAGTAGAGGAATGTTAGTATCCCCTCAAAGCATTTTCCCAGCACCCCCTGGTTTACTTTGATGGACAGATCATTCCCAAGCAAAGCATCTCTAGCACCGGGGACACCCCACATGGCTCTGCTGGGCTGTTCTGTGACAGCGTCTCTGGCTGCTGCTGTAGGTACCCGTGTCTGCCCGCTGCCAGTGTCCTGTCCAGCTGAGGGTCTTGCTGTACTTTCTGAGGCTGAGAAAGAGCCTCGCACAGGATGTCAATTGGCCGGGGAGGAGAGCCCCGGATGTGGAAGGTCCTTGCTGCAGGCATGAACGCAGGCTCTGGGAGATAGCTTTGACAAAGAGAGATTTTGGAAAATATACCTATCAAACTCCTTTTTGAAAGGTGATAGTTTACTGAAGCTGTTTGTGACACATGATTCATGAATTACGGGCTTTATAGATTATCTGAGTTTTGCTGCATCAATAGACGGACCATGAATTAGGCCTCCTTTAGCAGAGCGCATTACATATGCTGGCAGGCATGTGGAAGGGATTTATTTATTTTCTTCAGTGGGGAGCTGAATAAATCTTGCGATAAATGCAACACAGGTATTGCCAAAAACGCATATGTGTGTGGAACTTCTACAAAGGACTGTGAACCGACGGGGTATGTTGAAGAGAAAATTGATTTTGAAACCTGCTCTGCCATGACCAGAGATAAAAGATCTTTTTTATTATACTGTTGGTTTTTAAATTATGCTTCCTGATGCATCTGACAGTTGCAACAAATTTCTAAAAATGCTCAGTCAAGCTACCCCAGCATGGTTACCATCCCACATGGTTACCACCCAGCATGGTTACCTTCCCACATGGTTACCACCCAGCATGGTTACCATCCCTCATGGTTACCACCCAGCATAGTTATCACACAGCATGGTTACCATCCAGCATGGTTATCACCAATATGGTTACCATTCCACATGGTTACCATCCCACATGGTTACCACCCAGCATGGTTACCACCTCACATGGTTACCACCCAGCATGGTTACCACCCCACATGGTTACCACCAGCATGGTTACCACCAGCCTGATTACCTCCCCAGCATGGTTACCACCTCACATGGTTATAATGAGCATGATTACCACCAGCATGGTTACCACCCAGCATGGTTACCACCCCACATGGTTACCACCCAGCATAGTTATCACACAGCATGGTTACCATCCAGCATGGTTATCACCAATATGGTTACCATTCCACATGGTTACCATCCCACATGGTTACCACCCAGCATGGTTACCACCCCACATGGTTACCACCAGCATGGTTACCACCAGCCTGATTACCTCCCCAGCATGGTTACCACCTCACATGGTTATAATGAGCATGATTACCACCAGCATGGTTACCACCCAGCATGGTTACCACCCCACATGGTTATCACCAGCCTGATTGCCTCCCCAGCATGGTTACCACCCCACATGGTTATAACGAGCATGGTTACCATCAGCATGGTTACCACCCAGCATGGTTACCACCCCACATGGTTATCACCAGCCAGATTACCTTCCCAGCATGGTTACCACCAGCATGGTTACCACTCTACATGCTTACCATTCCACATGGTTACCATCCCACATGGTTACCACCCAGCATGGTTACCACCCAGCATGGTTAACACTCCACATGGTTATCACCCAGCATGGTTACCACCCAGCATGGTTACCACCCCACATGGTTACCACCCAGCATGGTTACTGCCCAGCATGGTTACCACCAACATGGTTACCACCCCACATAGTTACCACCTTACATGGTTACCACCAACATGGTTACCCCCCAGCATGGTTACCACCCAGCATGGTTACCACCCCACATGGTTACCTCCCCAGCATAGTTACCACCAGCTTGGTTACCACCAGCTTGGTTACTACCAGCTTGGTTACCACCCAGCATAGTTATCACACAGCATGGTTACCACCCAGCATGGTTACCACCAACATGGTTACCACCCAGCATGGTTACCACTCCACATGGTTGTCACCAGCCTGATTGCCTCCCCAGCATGGTTACCACTCTACATGGTTACCACCAGCATGGTTACCACCCAGCATGGTTACCACCCAGCATGGTTACCACCCAACATGGTTACCACCCCAGCAAGGCTACCAAGATCTCACACTTTGTCACTGAACAGCAGTCCCTTCCTGTCAGGGTTGCAGGCGGTTCCAGGCTCAGCCACACAGGAGGCTAGGAACAACCTCTAATTCATGGCCATGTACTTTCAGTCCTACCTTTAAGTCTCTAGTCCTGATGCCACTTTATTTTTAAAAATATATATATTTTATTGATTTCTTACAGAGAGGAAGAGAGAGGGACAGAGAGTCAGAAACATCGATGACAGAGAATCATCAACCAGCTGCCTCTTGCACACCCCCTACCAGGGATGTGCCCACAACCAAGGTACATGCCCTTGATCGGAATCAAACCTGGGACCTTTCAGTCCGCAGACTGATGCTCTATCCACTGAACCAAACCGGTTTCGGCAGATGGCCACTTTCTTTATGGCGAGTTTATCACCAATGTTTGGCTGAAAACCCCAAACTGATTTTTGGCGAACTTACAACCAGAGGGACTTTACTGAAGAAAACTGCCCAGAGGCCGGACAGCCGGGCTTGGGGCCACAGGGGGAGGGGGGTGGCGAGCAGGGAGAGCCGCCCTGGGGAGAGGCCCCCCACCCCCGGCTGCGGTGCCATCGCCACTACCCATTCTGCTCTGTGACGAGTGACCTCAAATCGTCTGCCCGTGCCCTCTGCTCACTTACTCAAGGCTCCCTGACGGGAAAAAGCAGCCATTTGGTACCTCTGGTTGCAAGTCAGAGTTCAGTGGGACGGGAAGAGAGGCCTCCGGAAGGAGAAGGCAGCCTCCGAGAACACCCCCCCCCCCCAGGGGAAGAGGAGAGAGCGACAATGTGCAGGCCCCGGTGGGTGACCGACATGCCAGGGGCCATGAGAGCACTGAACCCCAAAGGGATGAGGTGAATTCACTGCTGCTTTTTCTACGAGACTCTAATGCCCATCTCTCCACAAGGAGCAGCAACCTATTAGAATACAAGAAGTTGAAAACTTGCTTGTTTCCCATTTTTTCCAGTAACCAAAATATTTGTTTTACCAGAAAAGAATGCAGCCAATACACATTGAGCTGGCTACTTGCCGGTGGCAATTGCTCTCACAGAAACTAATTTGATCTTCTCTCTAACCGAAATCCAACCAAAAACGATGACAAACAGAGATGTCTAACAATTTAGTTCTAAATTTTAAAAGTCTTTTGGAAAGCCATTTTATTGCTCACTGAGCATTTAGCATCATACAGACAAGGGCTATTCAAACTTGAACGTGCCTCAGAATTACTGAAGGAATTTGTTAATACGTAGATCTGGGTGAAGCCATCGACCTTGAGTAGCAAGGATGGAGACAGAGCGTCAGCAAGAAGACCACAATCGGGGTAGCTGCAAACTAACAAGAGCTTTTAACGCTGCCTTGACAGCTCTAGGAACTGGTTCTACCACGCTGAGATTCCCGGCTTGGAGAAACCAGCCACTCGGAACGTTGTTTGCAGCGTGCATGGGAAGGGGTTGGACTAGAGCCAGAGAAACTAAACAGGAGACAAGAAGTAATCAAGTCATCTGAGCAGGGCCAGAGCCCCAGGGCCACAGAGAGAAACTGTGAAAAGGGCACTGTCTTTGACAGAAATTCACTGAGTCAGGCTGCCGGGACGGCCTCACTTCTACCCGGGACTTCCTCTAACGGTGACACGTGGAGTGAGCTGCTGCTCGCACGGCGGGGTTCTACCTCCTAGAATAAGTAACAGCCGCCCTGCTCTGCTCAGCCTGCTGTTGGTGCTGGAGGTGCCGGGTGTGAGGAATCCCTGCAGACCTACATCTGACCCTGGGACCGGGCACCTAAAAGCCTCTGGAAATCTGCGGTTCTGTTACCATCAATTTCCTTCGAAGCTGAAACAGGTGATGGTGTCTACTGTAACATGGACATGAGCAATACATTCTATCATCTAAATGTAAGCCTTTCCAGAGACCTCCCAAGACATGGCCCAGCTCATAAAATTGACATGATACACACACACACACACACACACACACACACACACACACACATTTTGAGTGTGATCCTGTGATGAATGAAGACCACTGGGAAGAAAAATGTAGTTCCACATAAGTAAAAAACCCAACCTTACACTCAGTGCATGCAATAAACTCTTTTGGAACACAAAGAAAGAGAATTAGAAAACTTTAATGAACTTATATTAGAGTCTCTGTGCCAACACACATTAGAGGTTGAGGTAATGGTTAAGAGTATTTGCTTGAATGGCCTTGCATTAGCACACACAGGGGTGTTCGTGGGAGGGATTTTGAATGCATTTAAGAACAAAAGTGAACAATAAGCGAAATCAGATAATGAAAATGGGTGACTCAGTCTTCCTTATGCTCCTTCAATGTGGAGAACCCATCCACCATGTGAGCAGCAGTGCTCATGGAACACTTCCACCGAATAGAGGTAATTTTAGAAATAAATAGATGCTTTCCTTTTCTTGGGGATCTGATTTTCCTCCTGGTGTACTATTTCAGCAGAGAGAATGAGAGAGAGATAGAGAGAGAGAGAGA